>CM053983.1:5612007-5794507 GCA_028641955.1 Protonibea diacanthus | reverse complement strand
TGGGGTTTGAGATATTTTTCTCAAAGATTTCTACCTTCACAATTCAATGGATGTCAGTGGAGTTTTGTTTTTGACACAGAAGTGAAATATTACATTAAAGTATGTCCAAAACAACATTTCTTTCCAGAAGCAGTTTACATTTCAGCAGAAAGTAACTGTGAAAACAGCTCATAGTTTTTTGTGGATTATGTAGGTTAGCTAGAGTAATGGGGACTCAGGAAAGAGAGGCTGCTGCTGAATTTCTTTAAGGAAATGTTATAATGCTGAATTTAGAACCAGAAATGTGCTCTTCTATTCCACTGGAAGTAAATATGAAAATGTGTCTTTGTGAGTTGGAGTGAACCAACCCTTTTAACGAAGACCATACCATACTGATGGCTTAACTCTACTTACAATATTTCCAATATAATGTTAAGCACAGAAATGCTTTCAACAGAGAATATGAGATAGACATATTCTGTAAGAATGTGTGTGTGTGTGTGTGTGTGTGTGTGTGTGTGTGTGTGAGAGAGAGAGAGAGAGAGAGAGAGAGAGAGAGTAAAGTGCAAGAGAAACGACAGACAGAGAGAGAGGATGAAGAAAGATCAAGGATACACAGGGTCAAAATAATATACACTATTTATCTGCTCATGAACTCTCTTCAGTGCCTATCATAGATATTGATGATTACATATTAGTTTTCAAATTATACAGTTAATCATGTCATTGAGGTTTAACTCCACACAGTACGATGCTGTTTGTTGGCATATTCCATATTGTGCAATACTGTCTGCAATATTGTTTCTGATAAGCAGTAAAAGCACTGAGATGAGATGAGGCACCACAGATGGCGGTAGAGTGAGCACAGGGGAAAGCACATGAGGAGAAAGAGAGAGAGAGAGAGAGAGAGAGAGAGAGAGAGAGAGAAAGAGTATTTCCAGCCCTGCGGTCTCGTCTCCTTCACAGCGCTGGAAGGTCAGCCGAGCCTCGAGCCATAAGACTCGCTCCCTTTTCACTTCAGTCTCGCTTTTATTCCAGCAGCACCACAGCGCTCTTTGACAATTGTCATCATGACGAATCAATATAGACTCTCCACAGACAACCCCCCCCTGTGCTGCCCTTGAGTTTTTAAACACTGATCGAGCAGATAGTCCAGTTAAAGTCTCTTCCCAGGGCCTCCATTTTATAGTTTACCCTTCACTCTCTACCATCCCTCCCTCTGTCTTTTCTATTAGTCCTGTATGTCCTCTGTCTCGTCTCCACCTCTGTTTCTCTCTAGCAAGATTTTAAGATTTAACTGGCATGGCTGCTTGTCAGAGACAATTTTTATTATTTTTGAAGGAGCAAAGAAAATGTCAAAAACCATCAAATGTCATGTGAGGTGATTTAGTCCCCCGAATCATGATATGTCAAATTACAGCGCTTGTACTGGTGACTAAAATAGAATAATTGGCTGGAACTTTGATTGGAACATAATGTTTAATTATAATTATCAGTAGTAACAGTTTAGACACAGAGAGATTTTAATGTATATACTACTTCAAAAGCCAGTTAGCCTGTATCGGACATTTTTGCAAGTTTCTGTTGCAGTTGTGTGCCTCTTTTCTCTCTCTGTTCCTCTTCACGTTGACTTGAAGCGTTGCAACATTCTGTTTCATTTTCACCGCCCTGGTATTTGCGAATGTGTGCGTACACGTTTCTTTCCAATCTGCGGTAAAGTTGACAACCAGCGTAAAACCAATCAGTGTGTGTATGTGCTGATTAGCGGTGTGCTAAGGCATGCGGCACGTAAGACGCGAGCTCTAATTCGTGTTGCGAGCATCACGGTGACTCGTCTCGGCCCTCCGGTAATGAGCAGCGCCGTCGTTATGTGGCTCTGCTTCACGGTGTTTCCTCCCCGTCTCTGCGACACACTGGGCCTTGGTAATTGGTCACAGAGGGGACAGTAAATCTGCGCGAGGACGTGGGAGAGACACGGAGAGGGAGAGAGAAAGAGTGTGTGTTTGTGTGTGTTTGCAGGAAGAGGTAGGTGATAGAGGACAGGGGGTGGGTGTCTTTCATCTTCACAGCTTTTTCTCTATAAACCTCCAACTGTTTACAAGGACTGATGCCTATTTGCACGCACGCACACACACAGACACACACACAGAGTGAGTAACCCCCCCCCACACTGCTTCCACCCACACATATATACAGTAAATGACCTCAGCTCGCTACTGTCTGTGAGTATGGATTCTAATCAGACGTCGGCAGTATTGTGTCTGTCAAACCTGGCCAAGGTTACTTAACCTTCCAGTCTTAATTTCCCTTCCATTTTAGCTCCTTCCTCCATATCAAACATCAGCACATCTATGGGAGGGAAAAAAAAGGAAAAGAGCACAGGGAGGAAAATGAAGATTGCCATGCTTGGCTGAAACTCAGAGATGAAAGTAGAGGATGATTCACATTGCTATGGCAAAATGAACTGAACCAAGCTGAGCTGAGCTGTGCTGTGCTGTGCTGTGCTGGGCTATTTTTAAACTTCTTTACACTGCAGCTACTGGAAGAGGACAATGTGAAGCGGAGCAAATCATTTCTATATCATAAGAGAAGGTATGTGAAATAGGACTTCCGGGAGAGTTGTGTGAAAATTTGTGTATGAGCCACGAAGACGATTTTTTTGGTACATTTTGTAAAGCAGTTGAGTTAGTTACTCCTTGAGAGATGCAGGGGGCTTGGACAGAAAAAAATATACATTCTTCACTACATTCAAAGTCATATCAAAGGATTGAGAAGTGCTAATGAAGTTGGCAATCTTGGAATCCATCTCGAAGGCTGCATAGATAAAAAACTCAGCTGAATGAAATGCTTGAATGTCGTTTCTACCCTTTGTAGAGCTCAAAAAGTGTAGAACAGTTGATAACTAAAGGCAGACTTAGATTCCACAGCTACGCTATCAGCTTTGTGAGGCATGCTAGCAGTGAAAATGCTAACATATTAATATTCACAGGTATAATCACCGCTGATGGCAGCAGTGAAAATACAATTTGTCTCTCACCTTGAGGGTCCAGAGGCCGTGTGGCTGCTCGTCCCAGCAGTGCACTGTCATCATGGTCCAGTTTACCAGGCCAGCACTGGAGGCGTCATTGGGCCGTGTGTCCAAAAGAAGTGATACGGTGCCGGCTGGAGACTCCAGGCTTATGGAAAGGTCACCGCGACACGCAGCGTTGATGCTGACTCTCACCTGGTGAGAGACAAGTGGCAAGAAATAAAAGAGAAGGGAGGTGTGAACAAGGAGACTGATGGAGGGATGGAAAAACAGAGGGAGGAAGTGGGTGGACAGAGACAGAGACACGTGTAAACATCAGCATCACCATATGACACCCTATAGCTGTTTACTGAGTGTGACTAAATGATATAATGACTAGTATTTATATCCTCAAACATACTTCACTCACTGATAACTTGAATTTATATATTACTTTGACATTTTAGGAAACACTTTCTGGCCAAGAGTAAGCTTAGATGCATCTGGTTTGCCAATCCAAATAATTTTGGAAGTACTGCAAGGCAGTGCTAACATACATGTTTAAATTCAAATCTAATCAGAATTGTCTGAAACACTGTGTATGCCAGCCAGATGGACAAAGCAACAATCTGTCCATGGGCACCTAAAGATGAAGACAAAGAAAAGTAGGGAGCAGACAGAGAAGACAAAAATGGCTGAAGGAAATATTAGCTAAATGATTTAAATAAGCGCAAACCCCCATCCCCCTGATTCCCACCCAGTAAACACTCTCCCTGTCCCTGTTCATCACAAGCAGCACATCTGGTGTGACAATGGCACATCGCAGAGAGAGCCGCCAAGCTGCAAAAAGACTGACAGCCCGCTCCTGTTTACAGCGTGTTACCACGGCAACACGTCCATCAATCACACCTCGCAGCGATGGCCTGACCCACGCTTTCTGCCAGGGAGCAGAGCCGCAAAGATGAAGCCTTTTCAATTTACATGCTGACACACTCCCGCTCTCTCCCTCTCTCTCTCCTCGCTATTTCACAAGTACACACACACACACACACACACACTCACAAACATAGATAAGTCGCCCAAGCTCAAATGTGCATGTACACACACACACGTACAGTAGGTATGCCTGCTGACACAGTCAAACATAAACACATTTGCATGTATGTGACTGTACTCAAGAAAACAGTTTTGCCATTTCTGCAGATGACACTTCCAACACATTACACACCACAGTGTGATCCTTTTTATCTTTTCTATTTTCAAACAGAACACATGACACAGAAACCCTGAAAACAATTTGTATGAAATGTTCAAGCTTCCTCAGTTGTGGGCAGAAGTTAAGTTTTAAATATGCTTCTTTTTGATTTGTAGAATGTAAGGGCAGCAGGTAACATGGAAGTGAAATCTGACTTTTTTGTCTTCCCACATTTTAAAGGCATAGCTCGACATTTCGGGAAATACTCTCATTTAAGTAGTAGTAGTAGGACAAACAAGTAAGACAAAAAGATCAACACCGTACTCCTATTCATTTAATATGAAACTCCAGCCAGTGTGCGTAACTTTGCATAAAAATTGGAAACCTGGTAATATCACAATCAAGTCAAGTAGTGGTTTTACAGGGTACAGTGTGTGGGACTATTTCTCGGCCGGGAGTAGTGACTTCCTGGAGTCCTTGCTAGTTGCCTGACAAACATGTTATTGTTTTTCACTATGTTTTTTGTGTGGATTAAACAAATGAGAAATAACATGTAATTAGTGAGCTTTAAAGGCGCTGGCAGATGGATGGATGTATCTTTAGAGAGAGCAAAGCTAGTTTTCCCCCTTCTTTTCAGTCTTTATGCTAAGCTAAGCTAATCAACTGCCACAGCTGTATGGTGTATTTAACAGACAAATGATGGTAGTGATTAACAACAGCAACAACATATTTCCTAAAAGGTAAAATACTGTTTTCTATATCTTTATATCCAAGTTATTCCTAAATGTTCTGCATATTCACACCACCGGAGTGTGTTTGAAAACTGTTTCCTTACCTGAACGTGCTCCAGAATGTTGATCTCATCAGTCCTCCCCTGGCAGGCCTCTGACTGGACGTTCACACTCACCACCCCTCCTGGAGAAAGGATTCTAACCAATAAAACATCATTACATCTCAGTGAGTAGCCAAACTTCTTTGTCGCATGCAGCATAGAATATACAGACACACAATAAGCTATGAGAGTATAAATGAAGATAAGATGGAAGAATATTGATTCCTGTGGGGGAGGTGTTTTGTTGAAGCAGGTAATGATCCAAAAAGGAAAACCTTGAAAACAGAATTTGAGACAAATGTCTCAGTGAAAGCAATAAAAAATAGAACAGCAGCAGGTATGTAGTCGAGAAAACTGACAAAAAGGTTTTTTTACCTGATAGGATGGAGTGTGACTTCTTGTGTGCACTTTCTCTGCGGCGCAACAGTGGTGAAGTGCACAGCATGCTGCACCATCAGTCCTGCATCCAGCACTCCGAAGCCATACCTGAAACAAGAACATGCACTCCATTATGTGCTGTATGTTTGCGTATATGAGAAGGACAAGCATCCTTACATCCTTATGTCCTGACACACGTGAACTGGAGGCTTTTACGTGGGTGGCTGAATGTGCTGCAGGAGTAAGTGCTAATGGCTCCGACATGAGGAGACAACAAGTCATTGAAGAAGATGATGTTGTCGTCCTCTGACACAATCGCTTCCCGCTCTGTCCAGGCTGAAGCTGAGGGCTGCTGTTTGTACCGCCTGTAATTGCCTCAAGGATTGATTCTGAACAATGTGCCATCTCACGGACTGTAATCAAGCCTCATTATTCATTCTTTACCACCCCAATCTGGGTGCTGGAGGCACAATAGACGACCCTTAAGCAGCACGGTGACTGCATGACCACCGCCTGTCTTACTCTCTCCCCACTCCTGCTTTGCCATCTCCTTACATCTCTTTTGAATCATCTGCTCTCATCTTTCCTCTTTGCCCTCTCCTTTTACAGAGCAGCCTGCTATTCACTCTTCCTTTCCTCTCTAAATTCTCCTTCACTCCTCCATCAAACCACAATGTCTTGCATCAGAACTCTCCTCTGCCACTTCAGTGATGTTGAAACAGCAGTCCTCATAAGTCTCTTCTTAATTCTCCCTCAAATCTTTCATTTTCACGCACTTTCTCTCTTTCAGTTCCCTCTTGTTAAAATCACAGTACTCAGACTGAGTAACAGGGCTGTAACCACCTTCATTCTCCCCAACCCCTCCTCTTTGAAATCCAGAGGGGGTGACAAAGAGCTAATTTCTGCCATTATTACCATACAGACCTTATGCCGTTAATCTGCAATAAGTGAAATTCATTATCCTGATGACGGGGTCTCGGAGCAGCAGAGAGAGAGACAGAGACAGAGACAGGAGAAAGGAGAGAGGTGATCAATAACTCAATCTGTTGCCCGGCATGGGGCTCCATCTCCTCTGTCTCAGACTGTCAGTGTGTCTGAGGAGGAGGAGAGGCAGAAGCTGCAGCCCACACCGTACTCGTCCTAACAGCACGCCGTGCGATCAATGGACACAATCTAATCAGCCACTATCACCACCAATGACTTTTAGCATGTAGGGCCCGGCATAATAGCATTAGGCAGACGGGTGTGTGGGGTTGAGGTGCGCTGCTGAAGTTCAAGGTCATCTGAAAGGTTTGTGAAAGCTGTGAAGAGTTGGCACAAAACACAACCGACTAGAGCTCAATGCAGAAGACTTGACCAGTTACTGCTGAGGCATCCGCTGACATGGATCCTAATAAAGAATAAAAAAAACACTAATCATTTCTTATTATTTGGTTCTTTGATTTCAAAATGTGTTTGTAGTACATGATGGGATGTAAAAGTGTTTTTATTTAGTAATCAGTGTGTGTTGGAAGTCACCAGAATTGAACTGATTTGCAAGGGACTGTGATCCTGAACGCATCCCTAAACTCATTTTAGCATTGCCGTTTAAACTCTGCTCTTTTGGAGTGACACATAACTGAAAGATAATCATAGAACTCACTAAAGTTCCATTGATACATTTCCGAAGGCATGTTGTGTGTCTTAAAACACTAGGGCATGAGGACACCCCAGGCATTGTGAGTAGAAACAGCTCCAAGTTGAAACATCGCAAGGGGTCTGTTGTGTCAGGTAGCAGCGAGATTGGATCCAGGAAGGCTGGTTCCATGACATTTGAGCTTAACAACACAATAAAGTTATCTCATTTTATCTTTCATTGCGACAAATGCAAGACAGACATGTTGTTTTATGTTGCAAAGTAAACTGTGTGCTTGCACATCCTCGGTTAATCAGTGTTGTTTTGCTGAACTGCATTACAGCAAAATTTAAGCCAGGTTGGCATCAACACTGTCTGTGAAGTGGACCAATGCTCTGTGGGTTAGGAGTTCAGACCTACTCAAGAGGCACACAGTGCATCTTTAAAAATAGGTCACAAATATATATTTCCAAAAGGCTTACTAACTTCAAAAGTTAGCTCAAATAGAACAAAACTGTGAAATTTTAGGGAATGATTTAAGAATTTTGCATGCTGGTGAGTATTAATGGCACAAGGACAGTGTATAGAGGGATGTGTAGCGAGACTGACTGTGAATAAACTACAGTTCCCATGTTACCCAGTGTAATATTCTGGCTTTTTTTTTTGAGATTCCACACTGGATCACACAGGAGAACAAGGTAAAGGCTTTGGCTTCACAGACATGAACTGTCTGTAGTGAGATAAATTCATCATTAATTTGGATCTTTAGATAGAATCAGTTGACAAAAACGTAGAATATTATGAGCCCTTGATTAGCCCATATTCACAAGCTATGACACCAAGAAAAAGCACTTGAGCTGTCTAATATCCTAGATATATTTAATTTAATGGTGAGCATAATCACCATTACATTTAATATATCTGGTTATGCTAATTCGATCATTCTAACAAATGAATGCATTCATTAGAAAATATGTGCGGCACCTTAAATGTCCTATAACATAATTACTTTTAATATGAAATCTGTAGCAGTGCTCTTATTTTTAATAAACAGATCTTCACCATTGTTGTAAATAATGTTCAAGAACTATAATTCTGGAGTTATTGTCATTTCATGAACATATTAGAACCCAAACAATGAATAATATGTTTAATTTTTTGATTTGGCTAAGATGACTTAGTACAATAAAAAAACAGAAACAGCAACAGATCACCTCAGATATTTTACAGTGTGGGGATAACTGATACCCTGACTTCTCATAAAACAGAAGCTGTTGGTGACCGGGTCTTGCCACCCTGCTACCTTTTAGTGATTAAATACACCCTCCCCACCTCATACCCCTTAGTGAGAGCTGTGCACCTATTAAATCCAACAGCTCCCGCAGATCGATCGGGCCTGCCCCAGCTCCATGGCCATAAACCCACACAGACATATATCTGATAGAGAAAGCTGCAGGAAACAGGTTTACCCACGATAGAACATGATGAAAATGACAGATTTTATGTCCCCTGCCATGTCAATGAAACACCACCGCTGAGCTGAGCCGCTTTCCGAGGAGACTTCTCCGGCCTTTTCAGCTGTTTCATCATCAGTAGCAAGAAACGAAAAGACTAACACACTGCTACATTCAGCGAGAGCCTTGTGAGTTCTCCAAATAGAGATGTGTGCAGAGCAGGATTCATAGCTGTTGTGATTTGTGACACTGCTGAGTAGTTTCACCACAGCATTTGGAAATTTAATTCAATGATCGATGATTTTTTGGAAAAACTGCAAAGATGCTGAGGATTAAAATGTAAGATGAAAGCCACAAACTGTATTACATATCAAGTAATTAGTCAGAAAACAGAGTCATCAAATTTTCAACTTGTTCTTTCTCCACCTCCTGCGTGGTCGGATGGAGGTTGAGCCAAGTCGACTACAGAGTGACAGCAGATCTTCTGTCCACGCAGCACGAAGCATGTTAAACCCCCGACCCCCCGCCTCCACACATATCGAATTTTCAGCCCTCGCATTTTCTCCATCCACTACTCGGCGGCAAATGCCCTTGCAAACTCTTACTCCCTCCTTCTTTTTATCCATTAGGACGAAGGCCACTCCGCCCCCCCCACCTCTCCATGGGGCCTCTTTGTAACTGTCGAGGAACCCTTTTCACTTTTTGTTCTGCAGGCCTTCCCAGGTCCTTTCTCTGTTGATATTCACACCATCTGCCAGCAGCAGAGGAAGGTGCACACAAACCCAACCAGCTCTGAGACATCAAGATCTCCAGGGTCGAGGTGCTTGCTTCATCTTTGCACGCGGTATTAAAAACACAGTTTTAACAACTGGTATGCTGCAACCAAAACAGATTTCTTTGCAGCTATCCAGGGACCTAGCTACTGCGGTCTCACCCCTTGTTTGCAATGGTACGTCCTGCTAAGTCCCCCCAATAGAAGTGGCTGTAAAGAATCACTCAAGCCGCACTAAGCAGCTGCCTGTGAGTTAGGTCATTTTCCCAGGAGCCACAGAGTGGGCATTGGCAGGACCTCAAAAAGAGGGGACACCATCTGTTCAGTGCCTGAAAAGGTTGGTGACACCTTCTGTGGTACCAACAACTTCTAATTAAGTAGCCAGGAATGCAGTAGCAGCTCTAGCGCATGATTGGTGGGCTTGCTTTAGTTATCCTGATGACAACACAGCAGACCCCCGGTCAGTTTCACGCACTCCTCCATCACATCTGGCCATGGGCTAATGAAAAATGAGCGAAGAGTGGATACAATAAACACTTGATGAAGGTGACACATGACTGGAGCAGCCAACAAAAACTATATCTACTTTTGTTTTCTAGGAATTTCTGTCTCCTGTATTTGGGGACAGACACACTCTTAATTGAATGTTTATCAGGAGCATAGAAAACTGCATCAGCCCTATGGTCAATCCCAGCGTGATTTGTTTCTGTTATATCATGATGCCCTAATTTCATTAACATTGGGATTTAAATGATATAATAAATAGACTTAACATTCTTCTGATTTCCATCGCACTTACAGCCAAATCTGCTGCTCAGAAATGTTACTAATTAGGCTTATTAAGTAATTAAGAAGAGGTCTTAATTATATCTGCGCCACTGGGACCTGCACGGCTGTAACCATGAAATGCTGTGCTGCGCTGCTCAGCTTTTTTTGGTTTGGATGTTATACAATTTCATCCATTTAACTGTTCTTAACGTCTGTTTTTATAAAGAAAAAAAAAAATTAGGCTGTATTAGGCAAATATCTGTCTGACTTGAAATTACAGACAGAGAAACACTTAGCAGGCTTCAACAGTACAGCCTCAAAATGTCAAGTGAATTACCTTGCAAAGAGTTAAAAGTTTAATGAAATATATTGCGGGGAGGAAAATGAGGGGTTTGGCACAGGCATGGACTTAGTCTCAGGAGAATGGGCACCAAACGGCTTTCTCAGTCTCCACAGCCATCAGTCAAAGTAGCAGTCACCCGTCCCCTTCTCTAACACAAGGAGACTTCTCTGGAAGCCACAATGATCTATACTGCATGACCTCACTCTCGGTGTCCAACATATTTTGATTTGTAGCTCGAGTGTTATTCAAACACAAATTCAAAAGAGGATGAAATTCAGCAGAGAGCTTTTGTTGGACGCACACCAAGGTACAGTCCTTTTAGATGTCTCTGCCCTTGTGGGGAAAGTGAGAGAGAGAGAGAGAGAGAGAGAGAGAGAGAGAGATGGGGGGTGGTGGTGGTGGGACTGAGTAAGCGCTCCACTACAAGCTTGGCATAAGATTCCCACCCGGGTCCCGAGTGCTTTTCTTTCACTCCGGACAAAGCAAACACTGAACCAGGAGCTTTTGTTTGCCTCTTCAAAAGGACAGGGTTTTGATGCCATATCACTAAATGTGATAGAGCAAACAGGAATGTAACGATTAAAAACAAAGTCTGTTTTCATGCGTTTGCTTCAAAGAATGACAAGATTTCTTTATGGGAACCACAGAGAGGTCAAAAGCTCTGAATTTCACCTGCTGTATTAAAGCATATAAGATTATTATGCCTTTAGGTTAGAGGTCAGTTTAAGGACATACGCCATTGCTGTTGTTGTACATGAAGCTCAGTGGTTATGGCAAAGACCTCAGTGAGTCTATCAAATTATATAATAGAAAGCAAACATGCATAAAGACACAGAAATCCATATGGAAACAATATTTATGTAAAAATGTGCTATAAAAGATATTCATTTCATTAATCAATTAGCCCATGTGTTGGCATTGGCTTTACTTCATTAGTCCAAAAGACCTCAACACTGCAGGGTAGTGGGTTAGGGATAGTTACACTAGTGGTAGTACAGGTATCACCAATTATAGAACATATATAAATCCATCAACTATAACTATGTTGTTTAGCTGAGGGCTCTGAGATCCTAAACAGAAATATCATTTATTTTCTGTGACAGGACCTCTTTAGCATGTTTTAAACACGTCTCATAAAATGATATTAGTATGTCACCTCAGCTGTTAAAGAGGACCCTGGGTCTCTAGGACCCCAAACACAACTTTAGGGCTAGCCAGATATAATAATATTGAACAGTGCTGGTCATTTGTCATTACTATGCGATGCAGAAATTTGCTGAACACAGGCATGAAAATGTGATCTTTTTTCTCTCTAAATGTTATAAGTACTGTTGCAAATGTTGATGTGTTTGAGAGCTTGAGACTTCTGCTCTGGAGTTTACAAAGCAGATTTACGTTGCCAGCAACTTGCTGTCAGCTAATCGTGGTGGTGACATAATTTAATTCTGAACAAAATAAAAAGACAGTAGAAGAGGATCAGTGTGCAGGCTGTTGAGGAACTTTATTTTGAAATTCTGTTTTTATACCCCCCTAGTAAAATATCAAAATTGCTACTAGTACATGAATTATGCATTAGTCGAGATTTAGAAGAGCACAGGGTCCCTACAACCCCCCACCCGTCTTGTAGCACAGCAGGGTGAAGCGTGATGGTGTGTGTGTGTGTTGGAGTTTGGGTGGAGGGGTGTACAGGCACCCCTCTGTTTGCCTGCTGCACCCCCCTGCCGGGAGACACGGCACCCCCTGCAGGAGGTGCAGCGCTCTGCTTCCCCTGTCCCTCAGGGCGAGTTGGTGTATGTCACACACAAACACACACTAGGCTCATTCAGCTCAGTTTGTCTGCTGACCCATCAATCAAATGAACAAAGACACACAAACACACACACACAAACACACATGCACACACACACACACACAAAGTTAACATCATTTTGCATCTTTGCGTACAACTGCAGTGGACAGAAATAGTTTCAGTTCAGCCATACTTCACTCAAAACATCAGAGGGGAGCTCCATGGAGAGTAAGGACAACAGTTAGAAATGTGTGTCAAGCCATGTACTTGTCTTAATAAACCTATTATGTTTAAATAACCAATTATGATTTGAGGTCAAGGGCTCACCACTGGCCTATCCAGACACTCCCACAAACATGCACGCACGCACACACGCACGCACGCACGCACGCACGCACGCACGCACGCACGCACGTCACTAATACCTTAATATTGTTAGATTTTATATATTATATTATATTATATTATTATAGTAGGATTGTTAGTCTGTGTATGAACTATAGCTGTAATTTCCCTGGACATACACAAACGCAACCAAGAGCTTTCACTCTCTCTCTTCTAAAACACATGTATATAGACCACAGGCTCAGTCACGGAGTAATTGGCTCAGCAATGAAAAAACAGGAGGTCTGGATAATTAATTAATCTATCTGGCTGGGGCAGAGACACAAGGCCAGTTTTACAACCCCACCAGGGAGAGAGAGAGAGAGAGAGAGAGAGAGAGAGAGAGAGAGAGGGAGAGGGAGAGGGAGAGGGAAAGAGAGGGAGAGGGAGAGGGAGAGGGAGAGAGATAAACGTGTGAAACACACACATATTGCATACCTCTTACACCGTCACAAAATACACACACATGCTCCTTTTTCACATGAAAACACATTTAAATACCAAAATGCGCGCGTGCACACTCTGAACTACATATTCCTCTAGATTGATAAAGCTGACAGAGTTGTGAGGTTATTGATCTTCAGTCAGTTCACAGACAGACCAAATGGGAACAAACCAAACACATTTTCCAAACAAGATTACACCTTTTTATTCACAGTGATTACGGGGGAAAATCAAGGAGATAAAATTGGGGCTAAAGTCATCTCTCCTTCCTACTGAAAACTCTTTATTACTTGATTCTCCTGTGATGACATCTGGCTGGAATGACTATCTAATTTATGTTTGCTTCTCATTCTTCATGATAACATGATTGGGTATCGAACTTCCTTATATTTTTGGTGTTGGTTGAAATATGTGTTTATGTGTAGCCCATTTGCACTTTGGGACTTTTTCCAGGGCCCCACAAACCATTTTAGGAACTCGGGAACCATGCCTGTGTTTTGACAGGATGAACTAGGATCTAAATTTGGTTCCTTTGCCCTAGTTCCTAGCACCAAACAGTTCTTATTCTGGAGTGAGAACTTTTTAATATATACAGACTCTCCTTCTACGTCTACTTATCATTTGCATTAAAATATCATGCAACAATACAAAGAAAAGTTAACATGACTCTGTCATTTCCTCAGGCGTAAAGATTTTGTCTGTCTCTAACCAAAAACTTTGAAACGATGCACAGCTCAACTGGTAGCTTCTGAATTTAATAGTTATTTTACTCTTGAACACATTGTAAGACAGTCTGGATGACAGGAAAGGATCACCTAAATGCCTAATGGCGCATGCAAATATAAATGAGCCTGAACCAAACAAATTTGGGAACCTTCTGTAAAAGAAACAGAATATCATATTGTAATGAGAACATACTCTATATGCCTTAGAGAATGGTGTCAAAATACACTTCTGCTTATATCTTGGCAGAGTAGTGAGGTGAAGAGAGTAAGGTAAGAGAGGAGTGGAGCTTTTCCACAATCCCAGACAGTTTGTCTGTCAGACTCAGGGAGGGATCTGGAACTTGAGAGTATTTTTTCTGCCTTTTTTCACCACGAGTCTATGTTAGTAGTTGTCAGATCTAACAACAGGATGGGAGAATACAACACACACACACACACACACACACACACACACACACACACACACACACACACACACACACACACACACACCACAGCTGAGGAGGGAAGTGGCAGGTACATCACGTCTATGGTAATAGAACAGCAGATGGAACTGGCAGGCACACACAGCACCTTGTGCTTTGACACAAACACACATACTCTTGCATGTGCACACACCCACTTGTTCATACATAACAAAAACACACTGACACAAACACTCAAGAACAAGCTGCTTTTACCTTACGGTGATGAAATATCACGTCTGAAAATAAATACACAGCCATAATCCACACATGCGCTTAACAAGACGTGAGTTTGACTTTCTCCTGTCAATGTGTTAAAAAAAAGTGCAGGTCAGCTATAAATGGCTCCTTCCTCAGAAGAAAGAACGAGGTGTCAAAGTGTCGGTCCTAGAAGGTGTTGTCTGTTTCTGACCTGTCTCTCCAGGGCATCGTGTGAGCGACGGCATGGCTACTGGCCCTGATAATCTAACAGATAAATCATCTTTAGTCACTCTCTAACAGCCTGACAGACAGACAGGCCTAAGTACCTGGGAGGGTGGTAAAGGGACACTTTAAAATCTCCAGTGATGAGGAGTACTGCCGTGAAGAAAACAGTTAGCCGCCCCGAGCTCCCTCCTATCCCCCCGAGTCTCTGGCTGCCATTTTGGCTGCATCTCAAGGCGCTATTCCGGCTCTATCTCATGTCACCGTTCTGGCTGTCGTTCAGTTCTCATGTTGGCTCCTGTTCAGCCTCCATTCTGGCTGTGGTTCAAGCTCCACAGTGGCTGTGTTTCGGGGGTTTCATTGTGGCTCTGTTTCAGCAAAGTCTCCCCCCTCCTCCTCCTCCTCCCTCCCCACTTTCAGTTTCAGCACCCCAGGTAGCTGGCCTCCTGCCCGGCATGCAGATCAGTGGGAGATCCAGGCTCAGGCCTTTTGTTTGGGGTGGCATTTTGCCTTTGTTTTCCCATCTCGCCTGTAATCTAAACACCCAAAACATCTCATGCTTGACAAATCGGCCCTGAGACGAGGGAGCAGCGGAAGACAAACGGCTGGAAGCGGTTCAACCCCAGGCAGGACTGATGGTGTCCGACTGGGCCTGACCTCCCAAAGGTTAAAGACACGTTCACTTACAAAGCAATCAATTACCCAGGCTGTGTGGGCGCTTTTAACCAACCTCCCCTCCTGCCTTCCACACAGCCGGCGTTATTGATGAGGGTCCCAGTGTACAGCACACTCCAACTTGGAGTGTGTATTACATTTCACAATTGAAATAAATCTCAGATTCTTGGTGTTTCTGCCTACCTGAACCGCTCTCCTGCTTTAAATCGTCTTCCTCTCCTCCTCCCCATCCTCTTTCCCTCCCACCTCCTCCTTCCTGCCTCCCGCTCTCCCTCCTCTCTGCAGGTTGTTGTAGCAGGTTTATTCTGGTAGTTGGGCTCCGTGGGCCCCGGCAGGCCCCTCAGCTGTTCCGCTGGGTTTGTAATTACCATTTCATTAAGAATGACAGTTTCGGGGGTTGAAGCACCATTTCATCCGGGTCTCGTGGGGAAGGCGCTTGCCAAATTTCCAGTGTGAGTGGCAATTATCTCTCTTCGTGTCTGCAATTCACCATTTTGTACTTAGTGGCTTGACAACGGCTAGGAACATTTTGTTGGAGTAATAATAGGTCTGGGATATTTACACTGTAGCCTACTCAGGCTGATATGAGCTATCAGAACAGATAGAAACAAACTAGAGGAAACACTACAGAGACAAGCACTACACTACTTTTTTGTGTACATACTGTAGAAGGAGTGGTATTTCAATATGCCTTCTTAAAACTGCACAAAAAACTGGGCAGTGTGGTGGTGTATTGATTTGAGGTTCAAATTACTTTATGTATAAGGTCATTCTGGGTCTCAGTGCTTGTGTAGTATATTTTCACTTTGGATCCAATCATCGTGTGTTTTTTTTACTGCAATTTTACTTCTTGTAATGCTTCTCTTTTGGCCACAAGGCAAAATGACTCTTAATCTCAGTGGAACTACTGGTCCAACAAGAAAAGTTACTCAAATGTTGTTTCTGCTGTGCAAGACACATTAGAAACTTCTACTATAGCACTGCATTAACATATACCTCATATCTATATATTACTTGCTAAGAGATTGTTCATATATTAGTTTAAACGTTATTGTGTGCTTAATAAAAATATACAGTACGTACTGCATCAGAAAGTCAGCCACTTTACTTAAACATCTATCATGCGTGACCTTCGTTCTCTTTGAATGCCGACATTCTTATAATTGTCTAATCTCGTCTGTTAATGTACAGCTTGTACACTCGCTCATATGTATTTATCTGTATGCCAGGGTACTGAATGTGCATAGACACGCATTAAAGGAGGGGTTCAGAACTTTCCTGGCGTGACTACTTGTGCTTTGTAAAAAAAAACAAAAGAAAAGCCTGTGTCAGAGTCCAGTCAAAATTCTCGTTCCCATTTTGAGTCACAGATTTGGTGACATGTCAGCCTGCAACACTCTTATACTCTGTTATAGTCTGATTACTACAATTAGCATACAGTATAATGCTGTGCTTGATATGTACATTCTCTATGGTATCAAAGAGCTACAACAGAACTTCATTCATCAGAGATGCCAAAGAAAAGCCCCTGAAAACAGGACAATATGTATCCTGTACCTTAATATAAATAATGATGATAATAATAATGATGATAAATGTATTGAGGTCAGTTCATGTTTCACTCTAACCACAAACTAAGCCCAGCTCAGTCCACTTTGAAGACGGCTGAAAAATGTTTTTGCATGGTTGTTGTTCTGTGAGCACCACACGACCAGGAGTAAACACAGAGGTAAGGTCAGGTTATACCAGTAAAGAACTGGTTCGTATGTGTTGTCCGACCACACGGGAAAGTGTTTCTTGTTGTTCTGAACAGTCACAGTCAAAGGAGTGGAAAGGTGGCCTCACATTGAAGGGTGAGAAGTGATATTGTTTAAATATGGGGATGACGTGCATTTCAGTCTCTCCTGGAGGGCATTCATTGTGTTGCACACAGTTGTAAACACAAAAAATGACAGAAATAGTTGTGAAAAATGGAAAAGAGAACTCTTGAGAGAGAAGTTCAAACTGTGCTTACTTCACTGAAGTGAAATAGATGTTGGATGTTGAATTATCATTTATTGTCAGACTCAATTCCATTGTTGGAAAGGTGTAGAGGGAGGGCTCCAGTCATTTGACCATCCAACATGCACTGCTGAAGAACACCAAACCTTTTTAAGAAAAATAGGAACAGACTGACTACTTTCATCTTACATATACATCCACCTTCATTTCCATATACATATTCAATTACTGACAGTGTAAAATCAGATGCCATATACCAATTTTGCCTATTCTTGACTTTTTAGCACACGTTTCTTCTTCTCAGGACTGTTTCCTTACTGAGTTTCAGTTGAGGAATACAGTAGCAAAGAAAGAGAATTTATAATAAAATGACTGTAGCTGTGGAAAAAACCTGCTGCTAAAGTCAGCTAAAGGCCAACTAAGAAGAAATGTTTTATCACAGAGTGAGGACTGTGGATTTCATCCACTATTTCTTCCAGTGTTGGTCAAGCAAGACTTCACTTTAGGGTCGATGTGGGAGGAATTATTATAGAAACCAAAAACTTGTTTTCATTTATGTATCCGCATACATATGGATGTACAAGTACTGTAATTGTATGTAAATGAGTGTTTACAGTAAAAGTGTGTGAGCCTCTCCAGCATGTGTCTGTCTACGTGTTTACTCCTCCCTCTTAAGGACCAAAAAATGGCAGGTGTCCGCTGTGTTGAGTTATAGTGACATGACTCACACGATGTCTACCGCGAGTGACGGCTGCAGCTCTTTTAATTGCATGTCTGCGCTGAATGATGGGATACTTAATTCCTACACATTCCACACAATTGCTTTTCACACTGGCAGAGGCCTGGGGAGGCAGCCGAGGCTTTCTGTGGCCATATGGAGAGGGAGGCAGAGCCCGGGCTGAGTGATCGGAGGCTTACCGCCTCATCCCTGCACCAGACTGGCTGCTATACTGTACTGAAGCTGCAGACGGGCACGTGAAGCAGCACAACTAATGAAACACATTCCACACACACCGCGGACCACACACACATGCATACAAGCGGGATGTGGTAAGATGTGGTAGGATTTAATTTAGCTTTAGACTCTTTAACACACCCCCAGATACCTAAGCAAACACACACACACTCATTAGGAGCCCCTTACACACACATATGCACACAAACTTACATTCACAAGTCGCCTCTAACACACATGCAGTTTCATACGCACCCATACACGGTCTCACCAATACCGTACACACTCCGATATGTTCTCTCACGCACACACACACACACACACACACGCACATGCCAGAGGACATGCAAGCACACACTGAGAGATTCACAAGTATCAGATACACACAAACACACATATGCGCACATACACACAGTCAGCTGTGTAAAGTGTGTTGACAGTCCTGTCAGCTCATGGTAGCACCATCAGGCTCCCTGCTGTCCTGTGAATGGGTCACTTCTCCTTCTCCTTCATCTTTCTCATCGCCTGTTTTCTGCTCAGTCTGCAGTGAGAGTAGTGCTCTCGTGCTACAGCGGCTGCATAGTGCAGTAAGACTCGGACCCCAGCTTTCCTTATTCTGGATTCTCTAACAGCTATGCGGCTGACGACTGATTGGTGACGTGCTGGAACCAAACATATTGAACCAGCATGTCATTTAAACCGCCACACTGCTCAGCACACATTTTCTATGTGGACTTTATTGCTCTACTCTGAAGTAGTACGCTGAGTCTACACCCACTCAAGGAGCACTGTGAGACTGTAATTCTCATCCTTAAGTAAAGCAAATAGTTCAAGAAATGTTAAGTTTCCAAATGTGTTTTTAAACTTTAGCAGGCATGATAAAGTAAATGTAATCATTGGCCAGACGGTGGTGTCAAAATAATGGAAAATTCTTTGCTGCCATGCGCTGTAAATTCTCATACATATGCTGTACATAGTTAAAGTCCTTTGTTTTAACAGTGAATCCCTTCATACTTCCAGTTGTTTTGTACTATTAACACATTACAAAGGGAAATAGCACTAAATGTAAAGTACAGTTGCAACTGATGGGAATGCCATTTATTTAGAGGTATCAGTTCAAAAAACACCAAACATGGTTATCTATCAGACTCTTGGCTATACTTTTCATCCTGAACGTTCATCAGGTAGCGCTGATGGTGCTACTGTAAATGAAAAGTCAGGGGATCACCAAAGTCAGTAGGATTCATCCTCTGAGGACTATGAACGCAATCCACCCAGTTTTGGTGGTGGACTGACCGACCAACATTCCCATCCATAGCTAACAGAAGAAAAGAAACCTTTAACAAATGGATTCAGTGTTTTACCATCACGTTCTTAACACTGCATCAGAGGTTTTTCCATTCTGACAATAAAAAATATTGCTGTAAGACTGAGACCTTGTAATTGTTTGGCATTAAAAACGGTTCAACTGTCATGTTCCTCGTTTTCTCCAGCACTGGCACATGAAACTGGAAATGTGAAAACATCAGTTCCTGTGTGCCAGAGGATTTTTCCTGGGAAAGTCCTGCCAGACACTGGTAGTCCCGAACTGCAAACATTAAAGCTTGCATGAATTGGATATTCATCCAAATGAATCCTTCTCTCTCAAAATGTTCCTGATTATTAATGAAACATATTGAATGTCTGCACAAGTATTAGCTACTGGCAGAGTGAATGCAAACATTCTGGTATTGGTCTCAGATGTAGCAGTTAAATGTCAGCTCCAAGAACAGCCAGGAGTTCTGTTCATTGATATGACCCTGGAAATAACCTGGCCCCCAAAGACCCAAACATGCCCCTGTGCATGCAAAGTAAGGAGAACGAGAAAGAGACATATAGTATATATAGAGGAAGAGAGAGCCTGCTAATGCATTTAGTAGCCAAGGCTCGTTTAAGAAAAGCCCTTAATGACTTTAATTGATCTTTATTAGCTTCAATTAGAGAGGGACACTGGGGGGAAAACAAGGTTGTGATTCCTGCAGACAGATCAGAGGGTGAACAGAGCAAACGCAAGGAGAGAGACAGAGAGAGATGTGGGGACTAAATAATGAAGAAACAATGAAAGAACTTTTACAGACAGGTAAATGGTGCACCTACAGATTCTGATTTTGATTGATGATCTTGTTGTGATCTGAATTTGTTTGACGTTCTGCATTTTTTCACAGTTCACAGCAGTTCAATGAAGCACTGTGTAAAATGCCATTTGTTCAGTTTGTGCATAGGCATAAGGAAAATTGTATAGGCGGCTCGACTGCATACAAAGACAACGAAAAGAAAGCGAGTGAGCGTGATTAGATGCAAATTGATCTGGGGGTGGCAGGAACAGAGGTGAGGACACATTAACTACTGTTGAAAGTGTTCTTGGACTTTATATATATTTTTCATAAATATATAGAGATGAAAGGAAAAGGGAGAGACTGGAGGAACACTTTAGAATTGTTTCTGGTGAGTTCTGAGCTTGGTTGGAGGCTGAGTTGCTAGACGAAACACACACTCCCATATGCAAGGTCAATGCATCCATTTCAAGCTAGCGTACAGCAGTTTGACTTGAGTGCACTTTTAAAGTGATACAGCATAGAAAAAAAGTTTCCAATGCTCTTCTTTTCTACTGTTCTTTCTAGCATATCAACCTATATCTCATAATTGGTTGGTGGACAGCTCCACAACCAAGCCAGGCTAAAAGATTTTTCCATGTCTGAGAAATGCTCTAACTTACACTACAAAAGCTATAAAACGATACATCAGAACACATGCAAACAATGACTAGCGGTGTGAAAACACTCAACATCTGATCTCTGTTTATATATTTGCAGCTAACTCATTTATAGTCACATGGCAGGGTTTCAAAAATTTGGATCTGCTACTGAAACTTTACTTTATCACTGATACTGAAATATTCCTCCATAACTCATACTACTTAAAATATGGAGTAAATTAAAGCAATAATGATTTAGCAGTATAAAACAAGTAACCCTATTCTATAAAAAAATAAAAAAGTTGGATAAAGCAGACACAGGCTAGCCAGTGCTGTCTCCACCCCAACCAAAACCCTCCAGTCCCCACATCCAGCCCAGCATCCATCCTTTCCTCTTCCCAGAGCTGTGTTTGTGTTTCTAGGGGGAGCTGGCTGACCCCTGACCCTGGGCTAATGAGAGCGATAACGAGGATTAAAAGGGGGTGACTGGAAGGTGTCTGAGAGTGGGGTTTAAACAATTACACTGGGCTGCCAACATGCCTTTCTTCATGACTCAGGAAATTACAGTCTCCCTCTCGCTGCTCCCCCCCACACTCTTTCAGTCAGCACACAAAAGAAAGGGCTTATGGAAAATAATAAATTATCTCGGGGCCACGTTAACTTGGATGTAAATCGCTGGGCAATTATGTTTTAATAGCCCTTTAAGAGAATGAGTAATTGGGTTGACACTACTGGGGTTGATCAGGCTCACCCGTCCCTCTCCCTTTGTGCCCGCTGGAAGTGAGCTCTGGTCTGTGTGTCGGTCAGCCAGTAGGATGATTGTATGATAATCAGTCAGTTAGCTGGACAAACCCTGTGACGCTGATATCAGGGAATCTGGATGACTTTTATCATTATGCTAAAATTAGAACTCTGTGGTAAAGCAAGCATTGTTAGTATTTTGTTTTTGGTTTTAAAGGTGGCTAAAAGGTTTATTTGTCCTGTCATCAGTTATTATCTGTGCTCCCATTACGGTTCTTTGTCTGTTCATGCCAAACTAAACTTTATATAAACAGTAGGGGTGTAAGTGCACAGCTACTATCTGTCTCTCTTTATTTACCCCTAACTACCAGAAGTTGTTGGAAATAGTCTAGACTGCCTTGTTTTCTGTGTTAAATTGTTGTTTACTCCCATTAGTCCTCAGACAGGCGCAGCAGAAGTTTAGCTGCTAACAAAATACACAAAACAACAATATGTAAAGCATAAATCAAAATGAATTATATAATGAAATATAATGATTTACATTTGAACCCGATTTCCAAACCAGAAAAAAAACAAAAACAACAACAATGGACTAAAAATGTACAAAAAAATCAAGTTTGTGCATGCTGTGGGACGATGTTTCATAATAATAATTTCTATGAGAAAAAAACAAAACAACAAAAAAAGCATTTCCATGGCTCTCTTTTTACATGCACTTTTAAGACAGTCCCTAAGTTTGATTTGCCAGTTCCCTGTCTGCAGCTGTGTCAGGTAAGGTAACGAGTTTTAGTATTGGATCATTTTGCGAGAGTAACACCTGTTGAACATCAGTCAGGCTTTGTCAAATCTGGCTGATAATGAGACTGATAAAAACGAGGTTGAATTCAGCAAGGCTGAATGTCTCAATATCCAACTCAAATCTCCATCTCCATGTTTTAAGTATGTAGCCAGTTTTACATTTTGGCACATCTGCATTATGGAAAGTAAAGCTGCTTCGGCTGCTATCAGCTCCTGTTTGTATTGTACAGAACGGGCATGGTTGCCTTTTACTTAGCTTTATGTATCAATAGAAAAATATGAAAAGACATCAAAAATATTGAAATCTTGGTGGAGAGACACGTGACTGTCACTTTGCGGCTGTTTCAGAACCATGGACAGCGCTGGTTGTTGTACTGTATGTAGAAGCAATGAGAAACAGACAGAGTATATGGGATCTGCAGATCGTGTTTCTACGTGCCTCCATCTGCTGATTTTGACGGAGAATTATTCACAAATTCAAAAAATATGTAGCACTGCTTAAGATGTATTCTTATTGTAAGACAAATAAATAAAAATAAATAAATATTTGTATCCATTCATCTACAAAACATATGAATAGGGAGTTAAAAAAAAAGAAAGTCATGCATGTAGGTGTGTCATGAAATAAAAAAAAGATGCCTGACGAGAACCCCCGTCACCGTGATTGTCTGGACTAACACACACCCACACAGAGGGGAGCAGGACCAGCTCCCTTTGACCTCTGACATGGACTGCGACCTGTGGATGATCGGTGTGTGTCTTGACAGGGGGAAATGGAGGCAGGATCGATGTGTGAAGGGAAGAGATCACACCAGGCCAAACCTGGTGAGTCGAAAAACCACCAAATGAGACTGAAACAACACAACCAGCGGGGGAAGGAAGAGAGAGAAAATAGAGAAAAATGAGAGAGGAAAAAGAATCCAGAAAAACAGAGGAAATAGTGATAAAGATCTGAGGCTAGACTGAGTCTGACACAGTAGAGAGAAATAATCAAAATCCTCAGCAGGATGTCGGACCTTACTGCAATGAACAAGCAAATGGTGGGATAAACCTACATTTATCTCCTCTTACTTTCATCTCGGGAGGAAGACAAACGGGTAAGAAATTGATCAGATGAGCATCTGTTAGGCTTGGCAACAGTCACAAGTCTGCAGAGACGGTTTTTAAGCCCCATTTTTCAATCTCATCTCCATTACTGTCAATGCTGTACAGGCACTTAAAGGACTGTTCCATAGTGAAAGACAAGAAAAATAGCTGTGTATGCAAATATGGGCGACTGCAGTTTCCTTTAAGACAGAGGTTCTCTAATTCAGCCACACTTAGTGCTCGACACGAACACTTTGCACAGTGAGTGTCCAAAAGGAGTAATGGAGGAAAAGGCTTTTTCCTTTGATGAATACTCTTGTAATTTAAAAATTGAAGGGATATCTATATCCACATAATCCTTCTCCTCTATATATGCCCTTTACAGAAACATAACAGAGGTCAACTAATACGTGAGTGAAGGCCAGCACTAAGACCAACATTTTACCACTGCTAGCTAACATACATACAATAACAACCAGCTCAGTCTCGACTGGGCTCTAGCTCTCTTCTACTCACTGTATGTGTGTTCAGAATGAACTTGATCTGCAACAATCAATTATTTAAACTATCCATTCATCTTCCTATTATATTGTCATTTAAGCAATTAATCATTTGCCCAAGAAGTGTCAGAACTTAGTTAAAAAAAAAAAAAAAAAAATCCCGCCCCAGGGCTCAGAGCCCTTTCTTTGTGTACTTAATATTTGTAACAATATTAATATTTTTAGTAATATTTTTAACGTGTGTTTTAATGCTGCTTCTTTAAATCATACAGGTTCAGGATAAGCATGTTGGTCTGGTGTCATTTTGCTTCATGTTAAGGGGAGAAGATGAAATATGATCTGGGTCCACTTTGAATAAAACATTCAGAATTTTTAGGCTTATCAGCTACTCAAACACTCGACCGCATAAGACAATTTGACCCATGAAGCGTTGTCATGACAACTATTGCTTTATTATCTGTTGAGACATTCATGAGTTAAAATCAAATTTAAATCGTTGTTATGTTGCCCTTCATATCATATCTGTCTGAGTCTGTTCATGTCTGAATATGTCTTGTGTTTTCTTTGCATCCCTCTAATGTTCGATAGTTAGTTTTGTTACACTGTTGTGATCATTATCAGAATCCGCACATGGAAATGTTTATACACCACAACAATTACAAAGACTGTGGATTCCTAAGAAGCTTCTTCTTGTCAGGGTGCTGAAAGAGCATTTGCAATTCTGCCTTCTAGACATTCTGTTTATATATTAATCATTTTTTTGGCTCATTTTTTGGACGTCAGAGGGAACTTTTCTCATCAGGGAAGAAGTGATACTTTCTTGTACTGGACAGAAGTTGTTGGGGGGCGGATGGGATGGAGTTCAGGTAAGTACAGGACCGGGGTTTGCTATGAGTTAAACACTGCAAGGAGACAGTTAAAAATAATGCAATTTCATTATGTTTTTTTTTTTTTTTTGCTCTTGTGGCACTGCTTTTTGTTCATGTAGACCTTCTCAAAGAGGGACCATATCAAAGTGGATCATACTGAGAGGACCATAGTGACACTTGATAAAGGTCCTTGATGCACTAACAGTCTTCTATCCTATGGAGCACCTGCTGACATGTGGCTGTATCTTTCCAACTGTGTTAGCGTGTCTGCTGTGTATCCCTCTTCCTCCACCTCCCATCGAGGCTCTTTTATTCCCTCCTGAGCGGCTCCGTCACCCATGTCGCCGGGGGACAAGGAGAACGTGGCGTTTTCCCTGGATCAAAAATTTACGAGCAATTAAAAGTCGGCCGACGCCCGGCATCCATCAGCCCTGCGTGCTGCTGCCAGGCTGGGTGAGGGGGACTCGCAGTAAACCACAGGCTATATACTTTTATATCTGTTTTCCCTCCAAAGAGGGAAGGTTATGACAAAATTATGTTTTACCGTCCCCGGTTTCCAGCGCGATGTAGACATCTTTCACGGAACAGGCTCGTTGGAGGTCAGAGCCCCTGGAAAGCAGGCAGGGTTAGAGAAATATGTGTGTGTAAAAGTGTGTGTTTTGTTTATGCTGGGCGATTTTTTTTAACTGGTGACAGAAGCCTTTAACACAATAGGAATAACATAGTATCTGCTCCTCTGGTCGATCAGTTACTGAGGGAAGAGTGACCTAATTACTCTGTTGTTTATTACTGCACAGCTCTGATTTATTTCCCTACGCTGATGTAATTTCAACACTGACTCTTCCTCTTCAATAAAGGCAGCAAGACACATTTTTTCGTACACACACACATATGCACACACATGCACAATGATCCATTGCGACACACCTAATACACAAAAAAGCGTGCAAACCCTCATACATCAACACAGTCACTCTTTCACTTTTTCTGGCTCCTCGCGACAGGCCCAGACTCATTTGCATCCTTAATTGTGTTGTAATGTACTTTTAATTTGAAAATGGAGGCAATTAATTATTTTGATATGGAACAAAATGCCGCAAATGTAAACATTCTAATGGTTCTCCGTGAACGGAGTATCATTTTTCAAAAGAGGGATTGAATCTTATCTAATTTTTTAATGCCATACTAGTTTTTTTTCTTATAAGATACCGTTTTTACCACTCATGCATTCTCCTTGATACTCACTTTGTCTTTGCAGAGAGGGCAGCGTTGCTTTGATCTCTTCCAACGCTGTTATTTTCTATCTAAATCTCCCACAGGATAATTACTGTAGTTTCACCTATGCTATCAGAAGAGATTAAATGAAATTAAGCCTGTTTGGACATTCCCCTTCTTCTCTGTACGTCATCCCGCCGGTGAAAGCTGCTAACACCAGACTCTCCACTTTCTATTTCTGGGTCAGGGAGGCTTCAAGTGGAGATGTGAATCACAGATTAATTTTTTTTCCCTCCGTCGAACATGTGATCAATAGGTGTCAGTGTTCAAAGGGTAGCGAGTGATGCCGGAGGAGAGGAGAGGAGAGGAGAGGAGAGGACATTTGTACAGGCCCTAGAAAAAAACCCTGACACTTTCACTCCTTCAACCTGATAAAGTCCCCACAGAGAGGAAACAGGATGGATGCATGTTATTTTTTTCCTCTTTTCACCCATTTCCATCACCTTTTCTCCCTCATTCCCATTTCCTCTCCTCTGCCTCACACACACATATTTCCTGTCCTCTTATATCTCGAAACCCCCACCCAGCAACCACCCCTCACCCCTATCTCTTTCACTCTCCCCCTTCTGATTCTCCTGAGGGTGCTGGGAGCTCACTGACATCACAGCCGGCCTGGCAACAGCCTATAAATTATGAGTGACAAGTCTTTGGACCAATAAAAGCACCACCATATTTCATGCGCAGTAAATCTGATTGCAGATTGCTCTGGCGTGTGGCGGCTGACATGTTTATTGTCGCCGTGGCGGTGGGAGCTGAGGGTGAGAGTGGTGGTGGTGGTGGCGGTGGTGGAGGGGCTTGCTCCCCAACATCAGAGTTTCTAAAGCTCCCGGTCTATATGGAGGTCAAACAGATGGGAATTCTGGGATGCGGATGCCCTTCCACCCACCCAACAACCCCTCCACAAATCCCCAAACAACACACACACACACGCACACATAAACGTACATACACACATCAACGCCAACTCACCCTACATCTATAAGGCAGCTATTTTTCCTTCAGCTTGTACAAAACCATGCAAATGCTTCTTTCACCGCAACCATCTGTCCTCGATCCACACATGCTCCCTGTGAAACTTCTAAAGAGGTTAGACTCAACATCGCCATTGATTTATTCATTAAAAAAGAGACTATGTAATGTTTGAAAGATGCAATTACAGATTTTAATTCAAGCAACAAGCAGTGGCCATACACCTGGTGTTTTACTGGTTGCTAGCATGTTAATCAGTTTTAAATCCCACAGAAACTTCTACCCTGTTGTAACTTTGTTCCACTGTTTTCTTTGTGACTTGACTTGAAGTGCAGCATGTTACGTTAGGCTGTGTATGTGTGTTGAATAAGCAGAGGTGTTTCTCGTGTTTTATTGGCAGCTTTGTTTTTCTAACTGCAACTCACAGCTTGCGTCGTTGAATTGGTGAAGGTGTTCACTTCATTTCTTGCTGTTTGGTTTTTTCTGAAGCCGTGTTGAGCTGTTCCTCCACCAAAAGTGGCTGCTGTACAGCAAGTTACACAGTCTCACTAAAATTTGGACTCAATCATTGCTAAGCACTCGTTCAGTGCTGTTTTAGGAATGCACTACAGTGTGTAGGATTTAGTGGCATCTAGTGGTGAGGCTGTAAACTGCAAATCACTGAATACTGCTTGCCTCACCCTGCCCTTCCAGTTGCATCGGAGAAACTACAGTCATTAAGAAACTTGCAGAAAACATCAAGGATCCTATCAACAGTCAGTGTCCATTCAGAGATACTGTGGGAACATGGTGGTTAAACATGGCGGACTCTGTGGTAGAGAACCTGCTCTGTAAAGATAAAAGACTCATTCTAAGGTCATGGAAAGAATTTCCAGGTGATTTTACACTAATGAAAACATAGCATCATAACATCATAACAATTAATTCCTCTAAATCTTAAACACTGGCCTGCAAAAGATAACTGTCATCACTGCGGTATGTGTTTATTCTTGATAAAATATAAATTTGTCTATTTTGTATTGCTGGTTATTGCTTCTTTTCAAGGCAAACCTTTCTCGGTTTACAGCAGTTTTAATAAACTGTCTGAATCACCATTGAGTCAACTGGCAAAACATGTTGAAAAACGTTAAAAACATAACACTGCACTGCACCGCACACATAAAATATACACCTACAGCATCCAAATAAAAGAAATAACTACAACATGAACGCAATCAGTGTTATCTTTAATTGTCTTAAACATGGATTCTCTCGTTACAGATATCATATCTAATCTTTAATGTATTGTAACAACCTCATTGATGGTAAGTGACCCTGTGCTCATTGTACTCACTAGTCCATCCGTCCTTGCCCATGCAATAAACCATTCTTCATAATTAGCCTTCAGTATGATCTGGGCATTACAAGTCCTCTGCCACAGCCCCTAAATGGACAGATTTCAACAGACGCCTGCTGGTGTGATCGGCATCATTATATTTTAATTAATCCATTCTTCTCACAGCAACACAGTAATTACAATCTATTTTATGACACGGCATGCTGCGAAAGAGGGGATGGAGGAGAGGAATAGGAAGGCAGAGAGAGGGAATAACAGCAAGAAAGAGGAAAAGAAGGGGAGAGGAAGGACGGGCAAAGAAACTACAAAGAGAGGTGAGGGCATGGAGTTAGAGCCATGATGAAGAGAGGAAATCTTGAGGTGAGTGAGACAGAGAGCTGCAGAAAAACATCGCAAACGCTATGACTGATTACCGATATGTCATCGCCCGGCTGACATTGTAAAAGCATTGTAAAAGCGTTTATACGATGTCTGGAGGAGCATAGGGCTCTCTCCCTCTCCCTCCCTCTCGCTCACAGGTTCATGCCTCATACAGTCACAGGGAGAGGCTCCATTTCCTCCAGCCGCTGTCTATATAAATCAGAGCAGGTACGGACACTCAGACACGCTGTGGGTGTGATAATAACATTAGAGGATTACAATGACACTCCTCTCTGGACAAGATCACCTGTCTCAACTGTCATAAAACAGCTGCTTTTTTTGTGGCTGAAGCGCTTTATATGAGGAGAGTGTGTAGGTGTGTGTGCACATTATAGTAGTATGTGTGTGTGTGTGTGTGTGTGTGTGTGTGCACGTGGCAAATACACTAGTAAACAAGTGGAAGATGACGCCGACCTGTGTGATTCAGCGTGAGTGTTTACTGGAGTGAAGTCACACCTGATCTTTTTAGTTACATACATAAATGTGTTACTTGCACTTGACTTGATGTTACTCTACATTTAATACATTATTTAAATAAGTAATTAAACAGTTGTGTGTTACTGTGGCCAGTTGACAAACCTTCAGGGCACTTCAGGAGGTTTATGGAGGTACAAATGAATTTTACACTATTTAATTGACCTGATATCCAGCTGAGGACCATAGGGATAATTATTATAATGATACATTTCATAGTCACAACCATCGTCTCCCCATGGAACACTGTAGACAGTTAAGCTATTCAAAGTTGAATCTTCCCATATGGGGAAATATCTTCAGGGGGTCTGTGACAGATAAACAAATAGAAATGAGAAAATATTTGATATCCACAACTACAGTGTACCATTAACCTTATAACACTAGTGTAGCATAATTAAAAGATTTCTATGTCATTATTATTTTTATTATCATATTAATGCCTTCTGAATGTGGCTTTTAGAGGTTGTTGATCTACAATTTAATTTGTGTGCTCTTTACGGTTACCATTAATCAGTTACTATAACCCAGTTAAACCATTCAGTCCCAGTTTAAAAGCTGTTACATATTTGATTTTTCAGAATAACAACAGTTTGTTAATAATTTTAACAAACAACTGATGTCAACAGGTTCATTCAAGAATTACTGATTACATACATGTTTGTATATTAACTTATTTTTTAGTGCATCTGACAGCAGCGATGGCTTTACAACAGCCTTTCAATAACACACGTGTGTAACATGACACTAGAAATGATTTACAAATGCATAATTAATAATAGTAAATGCATGACAACCTTCTCCCTGCCTTAAAGGAAAAAATGTCTGATTCACTAGAAGACAGAAACATTTTTTGATATTACATGTTAATTTGTGAGTTTTAAAGGTGCTGATTTTTTTTTACATTCAGACAGTCAGTGTAGCTGTTTGTCCTTTTTATCCTGTTTCGTTCTTTATGCTAAACTAAGCTAAGCAGCTGCTAGCTTTAGCCTCATATTTACTGTGCAGTCATCATAGTGATATAAACCCTCTCATCTAAAACTGAAACTCTTGGCAGGAAAAAGAGACGCAACCAAGCTCAGTGGGAAATATTACTCAGATAGCCACAGCAACAAGTTTTCAAGTTCTCAGCCGATCATTACAGCTCACAAGAACACAATTATTGATATGAAAAATACATCAATCAGTTTACATGTAAGCCTCATTGAAAAGTGAGCAGAATGTTTGTAGACTGCAGATTAACCACGTTTGTGTGCCACTGAATGTTTGCATGGATGCATCACAATACCTATGGTGAACATGGTATCCTGCTCCGTTGATGTTCCACCCAGGTTCCTTGGGGTCTGGGATCTTTGCTGTCTTGGTGATCAGATGCTGAACATCCCTCCACGTCAGCTTAGGACTGGGGCAAGAGACATGAAACAGAATATCATCAAAGGCATCCTTCTTTCGGCCCGTGTTCTACACCGGCTGAAACCACAGAGGAAACACTTCAACTCTGTGTGATACTCTTGGAAGAAACCTGCAGGGAGCTCAACATAGACTCTAGTGCTGAAAGCGGCTGGAGGACTGTTTTATGGGCCTTACAGCACATTCTATCATGCATGCATGTAAGGCTTATATTGTATTAATGCTAAGGTTTATTGATACATAAACCGCTGCGATGAGACACTGCCATACCTTTTACAGCAGGTCCTCTAGACATAAAAGCACCTGTTTAAGTCAAGCTTATGGTTTTAATAATGGTGTCACTAAAAAACTGTGAATCCAACGAAGATTATTTGAGACTTTAACAAAAGAGCCTAGAGAGTCGAATGTAGAAAAAGTCTTCTTTTTAATCCCAGGCAGGGGAATTCTAATAGAGCGGACTCAAGTGTCATGTCAAGCAATATACTAATGGAATCCAATTAAGACCTTTAAACTGCGCGGAGAGCTGGAGGATATTAGCTCAGTTTTCTATAACAAAAGACCAAAGGGTCGTCAACGAGGGCTTTTTCAGGATATAAAAAGCATAAAGGAAATTGGGTTTTTCTGCTTTATCCACTCATTATTGTTCCCTAAGAAAATGAGTTGAATGGAGTATAAGAAAACCGCTTGGCCACCCATTCTGAACAGCCTTTTTTCTTCCCGAGAAGAAATGCCTCCACTGTTTGCTTAACATCTGTACACGTACAGTCGTTTCTCCAGTACAGGGGAACAGAACGAAGGTAATTAAAGGTGTGCAACACAGTTAGACTTCATTTTCCTGTCGTTAAGAGCATAACTGCGATACCCCATGCATGTCGACTCAGCCAAGTTGAGGTATATCTTCACGGTTTTACAGTATGGCAAATGTCTGCACAAAGATGTGAAGAAAAAAGAAAAGAAAAAAAAACAAAATCACAAGTAGCCTCTTTATTATTGTGCGAGTGTGAGACATCTCAGGAAATATCAGGCACAGATATAAACACATGTATTCCATTCACGTATTGGAAAAAAAACGAAGCAGAACAAAAGCGGGGAGAGAAGCTTTCATTAGCAGCATAAAACAAAACCCCAGCAAGCAGTGAGAGCAGGCAGCTAAAACAACATGATAGGAATAATACAAGTAACACTAATAATAGACGGATAGAATGAAACAAAACACAACGCACAAACAATTATTTTAAGCTTTGATTTCAAAGGAATTGGAGTATGTGTGTGTGGTGGTGGTGGTGGGGGGGATAGGCTTTGTACTTTTGAACTGTTGCTGCTCGCTGCATGCGTCTGTGTCTATGAGTGTGCGTTCTGTATTATATATTAGCGGCAGCAGCGTGATTCTGTTGTGTGCACTCCCCCCACCTCCATCATCAGCACCACCACCACCACCATCACCCCTCTGGTGGAATCAGAGAAACCCCCGCGGCCCCGGCTGGTTTGCATAAAGCAAACAAAATTAAATTTGCTTTGCTAAATCAAAGCATGTATGGTATTCCAAGCCGCTCTCTCTGGGACAAATTACTTCAAACGGCCTCCTTTGTATCATAACAGAATAAAAAAAAAGAATCAGCCCAATCAGCGGCTCTCCAAAACCCTCGACTCGGGAATTAATTATTGAACCGAGGGCTTTTCTCCCTCCTAGCAGTCCGCGACACAGATCTATTTATTTTGGAAAAGTCGTTTTGCTCTTAAAAACACACTGTTGGCTGAGAAGCCGGTTTACTCCTATCTCTCTCTCCCCCTTAATGTTTTCACTCCTCTTTGCCGCACAGCCCTGAAGGGACATGTGAATAGGTTTGGGCCACGGAATTAATCTGAAAACCCCACGACCAGCATCTACCATAGTGCTGGTTAAACAGAAGTATTGCTTATGCTGTAATGGACTTAAGATGAACTGAGCTGTTAACTTGTGAGGTTTCTCTCACATAGAGGTGGGACTGTTTTTTACTCTGCACCACCTCTTTGTATCAGTGCTAGACAATGTGTTTTCTCCTCCTGTTGGCTTCTGTTTGGCTGCGAGGAAGCACGAAAAACATTCTTTGTGGAATTTGGTGTGCAGCTCGTGTAGAAGAAGATGAGGTGTGAACGATTCTGATTCTGAGGGGTTAGTTGTTTCTATTCAGTAATATTATTCAGTTCCCCTAAATATTTCTGACATTCTGTTATCATCATGTGAGTATACGTAGGTACTCTATCTTTTTTTTTTTTAAAACACAAATTCTATGGGACCAAACCTTACTTGAGATTAAATGCTGTCATCTTGTGCAAAATAGTTCTTAGTCCCAAAAACATGCATGTTAAGAAATGTCTCAAAGCTGAAATACATCATGTTACAACAGGATAATGGAGTTGGTGGTTGATAATGTGTTTGTTTTTCACTCTTTTCACTTTCTGTTGTTGTTAGTAAGCGTTAAAAGTACATGAAATCAGATACAGTTTGGCAATGCCAACATGTGCAACACCCACAAACCCAATCAACTTTGTCACTCCACAGAGTACATCTCCAACCATGTTTAACCATACTATGTAACCAACAAACATGATATACATATGGCATGATAAGTTAACAGAGTTTGTTCAAGATATGTCATATCTCACTGACTTTAAAGAGCAGCTACTGTCATAGTGGAGGGTTATGTGAACAGCAGATTATATGATAGGCTCTATTTTGGACTCTTTGGCATGTTGGCTAAACTGGCAACTTGTCCAGGGTGTACCCCGCTTCATGCCCAGTACCAGCTGGGATAGGCTCCAGGTCCTTGCAACCCTCATAAGGATAAGCAGTTACAGGACATGGATGGATGAATTTTGGCATTTTGGAAAAATATGTTTTCTGAAATCCATTCAGCTGCTTCAGTTTTACTCTCTTGGTATTGTGCATGCTGGCTCATTGTCACATCTTACAGGGACACATGATTAGAGCAGAGTCTTTCATTTTCTTACTATGACAAGTCAAAATGCCTGCTTTGTTCCCAGAAAGATCAGAAATGTCAAGATGGTTTGCTATTGGTCACTGATTTGAATTCACTTCGCCTCTGTAACCAAATGCACTGAACACATTCATAAAATAAACTGATTTGTTGCTGATGTTGTTTCAAATACCAGTCTGACCAAGCCTTTACACTGAAATACATCTTACAGAGTAGCTCATCTATCAATCATCCATTCAACTCATGCATGAAGAAACAGCACAAAACTTAAAAAGTTGACAATACCCAGTGAAGGCATCATGTTTCCTGTCATGTATTATCTCACTCTGTGAAAGCTGTATTCATCACTGTAAAATTATAATTGCAGACGCTGGCTTCTTCTGAAGGACGGATGGCAACAGGAGGAATAAAACCGGGGACTGACATCACTGCTACAGACACAATAAAATTAAAGCATGTTGTCCAGCGCACACATGAACACGACTGGGCTGTGGCTCGCAGGCGATTGGGGCAGAGTGCTACAATATATGAGCCTCCAACAGACCCTTACAGCCTTCATCCTCTCGCCAAGGCTCACAAAGCAGCACAGCAGCCGTCACAGTGAGCACACAACTGTTTACAAATCCCCAGTTAATAGGATCAGGCCTCATTGACTGAGCCGCTCCGATGTGTCTGATGTAATCTATTAGCTGTATGATAGTCAGTGTCTCAGTCCAATCGATAACCCTGGGCCTCCATATTGCTCCACTGTGGACTGTTACTCCTCTTTAGTGCTGCTTAGAATGCAGACTTAGTGACTATAAAGTGAGTGTGTGTGTGTGCAGAGGTAGTGTCCATCTGCTTGTCTTTGTGTGTCAGATCATACACTTGTGTAAATTTCTGACTTTTAATGTCGGAGAGTGTGTGTGTGTTTGTATGTATGTACTGCAGTTTGTACGTGCAATATTGAATTATAAAGCATACATACTGTAGCTGTTACTTAGGCAGATGTTAATTCTGTAACACTTTAACGCATGAATGCACGAGGGGGTTGTGTGTGTCTGTGTGTGTGTTGTGTAATTATGTTGACATTTGTAATATCCATGCACCTATACACGTGTGCATTACTGTACTATGGTGCATATGTGTGTATTAATGCCGCTTTACAGTAGATGGCATGTCTGCAAGTGTATGTTCGTGCTTCTGCGTGTGCGCGCTGTGTTTGTGTGTGTCGGAGTGTGTCTGTAGCTGGTGTAACTGGGTTTCCAATTAAGTTGAACCACAGGCCGGATCAATGCTAGTCCTCTGTGTGCAGGAATGAGCAGCCCTGGGCCCTCAGAGCATGCCCACGAATAATTTATCACTCACAGTGGGCCCAGGCAGAGAAGGGGGAGGAGGAGGAGGATGAGGAGGAGGAGGAGGATGAGGAGGAGGAGGAGGAGGAGGAGGAGGAGACGGGGAGCGCAAGGACAAAGTGTCCAGCCCAGGGGAGAGAGTGCGAAAGATGGGCAATGGAGGGGACAGAAAGATGAAGGGGTGAAGAAAGAGAGAAAGAGAGAGCAGGACCCAGAGGAAAACACTGTCAGCTCCCGATCATTTAGAAGCATCACACTCAACATTTTTTCCTGGTAAACAACCATTGAAAATGAAATCCTGTAGGGAGCACGAGCCACATAATTCTTTTTAACACAATGTACTGCATGTTTGCAAATGCTGCGAGGATCAATCAGTTTTCCAGTAATTGCCTCTTGCAAATCAGATATCATCCAGTCAATGTCATCTACTTCTGGTTTTATGTAAGCTTCTGTACATCTGATCACACATTTATTCCTTAATACCAGTCCTATTTTATATTGACTATAATGTGACATTTGGATTATATATCAGATATTTTTCTTTTTCTTACAATTATTACCAAAAGAATCAAAGTATCACTAGAGCTTTATACATAAGTATGCAGAAGGAAACACTGAATATTGGTATGAATCCATGTGCTGGATCCAACAAGTCCTCACACTTGCCCTTTAGATGAGCACATAGAAGCCTTTTCTGATCTGATTCTCACATCGGCAGGACGACATTATCAGCACCCTATGAGACCATTACAAATCACTGTTGGTTACGGTTTGATATAATGTGTTAGGATTAGGCTTGCTTTTAGGATTAGGGACGGTTCGGATTCAAATAATTACTGCATTAAGGTTAGGGGACCTTTGACATCCCTGGTCACATGGTTAAGGTTATCTGACTATATGTCTATAATATACTCTATACTATACGCCCTCCTGTCATAATTTCTACACTTAAACATAAAAATATGTTGCTATGGTACTTTTGCTTAAATGACTGATGTCGTTTTTCTTTGGAGGGCACTTTCATTGGATCGGTATCTGTGCCAACACAAACATCATTAACTGCAGAGGGTTTAATTTGGCTAAACTTCTTCAATCCACATAAATACAGTTTCCTGCTCATCAGTTCTACTGCTTCGGTAAGCTTACCTGCATTTCTGCTCTTTTTTTATCAGGAGTTTATTTTGAGAGTTTGCATGAATATGTTCAAGGAAAGCACAAAGAGGAACAGCCCAGAATATAGAATCATTGTTACTTTTAGTGATTTGTTTTGATAAATGATAAACAATATGTTTATTTTTTAACCTTCTTCATTTTCTTTCTATCAGAGTTGTGCATTTCCTAGTTTGATGATTTTTTTTCATTATTTCAGTATTTTTATGAATATAGAAAAATGACAAACATAGGAACAATAAATTATTATTCTAATTATTAATAGCTTTTAACAAAAGGGCTTTGGCAGGACTTTGCAAAACACATTTGGAGGAACAATGTTTTTTGCAGTTCAGGTTTGGATGGGGAAGAAAATGAAGCCATGCAAATGTGAACTGGTTCGGTAAAGAGACACAGATGAAGTTTTTAAGGTCTCTATTTGCTCACATGTATTAAACACACACACACACACACACACACACACACAATGAGGTTGATGCATTATAGGATAAAAAGCATGCTGATGTATGACCAGCTTCACTTGCAGTTACGGTGAGAAGTAATCTGTAGTTACGGTCTCACATTAGCTGGCACATATCTCAATTAGTTAGACATAGAGAGGTTTACCAGTTTTACATTATAAATGAAGGAGCACGAGTACCCTGAGTGCAGAAACAGAGTTTGTATTGTAGGAGAAAACATTTTAATATTTAAATTTGGCTTGAAAAGGTCCCATTTATAAATATGAGCATCATCAGTTTCAAGTCAAATCAGTAACATTCTTCACTCAATCGTGCATCCTGCAGATATTTGCTGCCAGAAGTGATTGATGCATTTACTTTCACCCCAGTTCTTGCTTTACTGAAGCTCAGCATGTCCAATTTTTATTTTTATTTTAACAGAAACTGAAGGGGATATCGCTAACAGTCAAGCTTGTTAGTCAGCAGGGTATGATGTGTTGGTACAAGACAAGCAGCAGTTTAAACCCCACTGCCTCATCCCAGGCAACACATCTTCTGCTTGGACACTTCGCATTTAGATCTTCTGCCAAGCCACATTGCATTTAGTTGAAAGGCAGAGAAACTAAAACACATGTGGATATATATTTACAGAGGAGCACAGAAACACCCACATATATCGAGAGACACACAGAGCAGGAATAAAAGCAGACACACACACACACAGAAATGCATATACACATTCACACAAGAAGGCCAATCATCCACTGTGTCATAAGGTGCACGCACACACACACATACAGAAAAACATGCAGACACACAGAACATCAACTGCTACAAGAAAAGTACACACACACGCACACATACACACAGAGTTTGCCCACCCTGTGGAGTGTCAGAGTCCAATGTTCCCTCCGTCTCTGTCCTGAGTTTGTCTCTATTAATCTCACAGTAGCGAGGCGTGGACTGGTAAGACGCTCCACATCGCTCTGTAATCTTCTCTTAATGTGCTGCACTCTAAGCCTAAGTGAACCCATTTGGAGTGACTGTGAGCAGACTGAGATTCCTCCCATGTTATCAGAACAAGTGTTACTAATGGGTTTATCAATTAGGCCAAGTCCAATAACTGCATGCCTGCAATCTCCTTTAAATACACTTCACTGGCGTAGCCCTGATTTTTGTGCTAATGAGTACATGTGTACGCAGCTCTGTGTATGTGTGTGTGTGTGTGTGTGTGTGTGTGTGTGTGTGTGTGCTTGTAATACCACGGACTGTTTGGATCTGTATGTCTGTATTTATGTGTGTGTATATTTCTGTGTCATACTGTGTTTGTTTTGCGTGTAGGTGTGTAAATCTTTATGCATGTACAGGCTTCTTCTTATGACCAACACTGTATATTGTAATGATGTAATGAGGAGTAAGTATGTGCATAATAATTATATTATATTATACTTTGTGTTATAGATCATGATATGTTCTAGCATACAGCTTGACTTCTGGTTCTCAGGAGGTAACTAGTCCTGTTCTTGACTTGGTCTTGCCCTGCCTCAGTCTTGGTCCTGTCTAGGTCTCGACCCCTCAAAGTCTTGGTCTTGTCTCAGTCTCAGTACACTGTCTTGAGTACAACACTGGTAGATATGGCTTATAATAGATAAAAATAAGAATTACCTTAATGAACTTAGTTTGGAAGTTTTGTTTCCGTTTTGAATATATACAAAATAAAGTCACCCTGACCTTTATCACATCTAAATATAAACCACTGCTATATAAAGTTCATCTGTTATATTTTCTAGATTTTACAAACTGAGAGGCCTTACAATAAAATCCATTAACTACCCGTATTGACAAAGATGAGTCCTTTTACTTTGGTTAATGCAGCTGGCCCATTATCACTCCACATGGAGTTGGCATGGAGCACTAGAGCCAGAGTGGATGACTTTGATCTCTCCTCTCACTAAATCACTAAATTGACCAACAGGTTAAAAGAGGTTAAAAGATTATTTATACATTTTTACTGCTGCTGCATGATTGAATGAAAGGACTCGCCCAAAATAGTTCACCTGATCACAGGAGAGGGCAGATGGGGTTAAGGAGGAGACAATCCATCTTTCCAGGCAGCCCAGATAGACTCAGACAGAAGCTGGAAGCGACGGGCAGTAAAATGGACATCTGAATGTGTGCAGATCCCAGAACATGAGGTGGAATCACAGCAAAACCAAATGTTCAGCTCTGTCTGAGCAAATGCATAGACGGGATGAATGAATGGATGAAAGAAACAGAGATAAAGTGGAAGAGAGACTGACGCGGTGATAAAGCGAACAAACAAATGGTCTGAGACAAAGAGACTGGCAAACAGGACGAGCGAAGAATTGATTTACCCTGATGGTTTGTTGGACAGGCATCAAGACGATGGATGGAGACAGACAGGCCAGCATAGTGTCAGAGAGACAGATAGACAGTGACACCATGAGACTGTTGGGGCAACAAAACACTGAAGGGTATAAGAGACAACAACACACTGTATGTCTGTTTAGGCTCTTTATATCAACACTATATGTTAAAATATCAACTATTCCCAGCAGAAAATCTTCATATCATACTGTATAAAAAATGACAAAGATGATTGGTTTCCAAGTCTGTCCAATTTCATAAACATTTAGCATCTTATCGCAGAGTGATAAGATGGAGCCCAAGTCACAGTGTTTGCATTTTTCCAATCTGCTCGCTTTTTTCTTTTTTTCCTGACAAATTAACAAAAGATGAAGCAAAAGATTGAAGAAAACTTTCAGCATTTCTCATTAGACACAGAAAGGCTGTGATTCTGAAGAGTGTAGTTGCATGAAGAGAAGACGGAGGTGGAGATAATAGAGTGACTGACAGAGGGATTCAATCTGTAATCTAATAACCACACATGACAAGTAAACATAAACAGATTATATGGAGGAATTAAAATTTTGATCCAATGCTTGTAATAGAGGAAGAATGTTTGGCTTGTGACCTCCTGAAATGAAGCAGTGATGTTCTTAGTGTGAAGATATGAACAGCATGAGCAAGCACTGATTTTTCATTCTTGCACTGTTTGATTTAAAGGCTTTTTTGAGGCTAGAAAAAAAGTTTTTTTTTTCCATGAATCATCTGCTGGCCCCTCAAGTTAATCTTAGTTAAGCAGCTAAACCACTGATTTAACCTGATTTGATTTGATTTGATTTGAGATGGTCCAAAGGTTCTTCCAGCAATCTGACTCTGACAAAAGTTCTGTACAATTCTGGAAACATGTCATTGGCATGATCATACAAAAATGTGTGCTCCTATATGGAAATGCTTAGATGCTATATATATATATATATATATATATATATATATATGTATATACTGCACAAAACAAGAGGAGTATATATATATATATATATATATATATATATATATATATATATATATATATATATATATATATATGAACGTCTTCATGGGGCTGTATATGAGGCAGGTTGTTTCTGATGAATGGGGATCAGAGAAAGGTAGGTTTGCATGTGTGAGAGAGATTATGGCAGAATATATGAGTGAGTGTGACTGTGTGAAATGTGGAGACACAGAATGAGCAAGTGTGAGAAACAGGGAAAGAGAGAGAGAGACCCAGAAAGATACAGACAGAGAGAGAGAGAACTCAGCCCCATGAAGACGTGAGCTGAATGCTGCCGATCTGAGCGAGAGAGGTGATATATAGTTTAGTCAGTAGCAGCGGGTCACGACAAAGCCTTTAACAGTAATGTCCTGGGAGTCGCCTCGCCCAGGGGACCCGCGCTCCATTTTACAGCCAAGCAACTGAGACTGAGACGCTGTGGCATGACAGCTGGAGCAGTAAAGCCGGCCTCTAGTACCATCTATAACATGAAGGAGGCGTAGACGCCGCTGATACCACCACAAAAACACCAGGCCTGAGGCCACACCGACAGCTGGCGAGTTAAGAGGGATGAAGAAAAAAAAAAAAAAAGGGAGCTTGGGAAATGGTAGGAAGTGGCAGACGAGACAAAGGAGAGAGAGAAGAAAAAAAAGAGCGAGGAGATATATTTGCAGATTCAGGCAGAGGCGCAGTAGATGATCTACATCAAAGAAGGGACTAAAAAAACAAACAGAGAGAGAGAAGGGGAGACGAGGTATAGCTCAAAGGAGCAAGGTGCAGAATTTTAATGTCAAAATTCTTTCAACTGTTTCTTTTAGTGTTGTAATGATTTATTTTATAAGTCAATTGGAAGAAAATTCAGCTTCAATAATTTTATAATTTAGCAACTGTTTAAGCCATTTACAAAGAAAAATTACAAAATGTTCTTCTTTATGCATGGGACTGTCAGTTGGACAAAATCTATTTGAAAACGTCATATTGGACTTTGGATTTGAGAAACTGTGATGGGCATTTTTCATTATTTTCTGGCACTCTGGCATTTTACACATGAAACATTTTATTGATAATGACAAAAATAATTTGCTTGGTTGATTTACTGTACGACACTTTCACTCCTTTACTGCACAAAACAAGAGGAGGCTGCACAAATCCAGGGATGTGAAAGGCTGAACAGAACTGAGAATCCAGCTCTGTGAGGAACAGTGGCACTAAAGTCAACATGCTCTCAACAACAGAGTTAACACACTGATTTCGCAGGTGTAATGTTTACCACGATCACCATCTTAGTTTATTCATTAGTAATTTGGTGCCAAACACTGAAGTTTATGGGACTGTCATAAACCAAAATTTAGAATCTTGAAAGATTTTAACCAAAAGGAAAAGTTGGATCATTAAAAACTGATTGGCAACAATGAATGTATCAAATTTTGGCAATCCTTCCTGTTATTTTTGGAGATATTTGCCTAATAATCATTACATGGAACCTTGGTCTCTGTTGAGCTGAACCTTTTGGGCTGGGTTGTGTGCTACTAAGTTTGATTGGTACTGTACTGACTGACTGCTTTACTGCACAAAACAGGAGAAGTGTACGGTGCTGAATGTTTCGGATTTTCTGGCAACAGCGCATATTAAGAGGCAGAAAAGGGCTGATGAGAAAATTACTTCTAACAAAGGTGTCTTCTTCAGAGAAGACAAAGACAATGTGTTAAAGAGAGGCAAGGGTGAAAATAGCTCTTCTGTAAAAGAGAGCACCGGGGTGACGTGACCTTAAAAAAAAAAAAAGAGACAATGACGATACAAGTGGCAGAAAATAGAGGAAATCAGTAAACACCAAACAGTTAATGCATGCGCACTGCTGAGGTGTCTTTTAGCAGCACAGTCTCACAGTCCCTACCAGAATCATCAAGGTATCACATTTATTGTTGTTGTTGGTGTGCAGTATGACAGACAGACACTCACTTTGCCTCTAAGACAAGAGCCAGGATCCCTGCAGCAATCGGGGCAGCACTGGATGTTCCTGGAAAATGTGTGACACAGCCATCACCGATGTTGGTCACCGTGACCTGAAGGGATAACAAACCAAATATGTTACAAGATACAGCTATGTAGATGTTATATCAGTGCATAAGAGTAAAAAAAAAAAAAAAAAGTTCAATCCAACAACTCCTCTGAAAAGGATTTCGGTGGGAGGTTTTTTGAAGAATCTGCAGTAAATCAGGCCAGCAGAGTCTCCACACTGTAGCAGCTACTGTATCAGTAGCAGTCTCATTCTGTCACCAGAACACATCAACAGTTTTACAGTGATGATAATTAAAAAAACAACTTGTGTCTAGTCTGACCACCTCCTAATGTGAGGTGGAAAGGGGCAGGCCTCCTAGCAGACAAAGGTGACATCACACTGATAAAATTGGCCGGTCTGTTTCTGTAGCCCTGGAGCTGGCACCATGTTTCTTCTCAGCTTTTTCACTGCTACCTCCGCCATCAACACCTCGGCTTCTTCCTCTCCCTTTCTCAGCCACTACAGCCACGCTTTACCTCCAATTAACACTCGTTTGCTTCTGTGTGTCTGTGCGTGTGTGTGTGTGTGTGCCCAGCAGTCACCTAGGTCATTTGGCAGGCCTCTATAAATATCACACCAGTGGCTGCTCTTTAACAGGCTTCTCACAGCTCACAGGAGCCAAAGAGCAGGGCTGCTGGCAAACACACACACACACACACACACACATATACGACCTCATTAATGATAAACACTGTTGTTAGATGTGTTAGGTGGTACACGCACAGTAACCAGAGGTAGTGAGCCTCCCACGCTGGCCCCTGTCAGAGTGACGGCCATCACACCGGGGCAGGGCTCGCCGAAGTAGGCGGGCTTCCCTGTTTGAGAGACAGCGCCGATGGCAATGTTGTAGATGGAGTTAACATAACCGTCTGCACCGCAGTGGTCACGCTGCATCCCACCATTACCTGCTGCCCACACAAAGATGCTGCCCTTTCCACCTCGGCCCTGACAACACAAACAGAGGGACGTCAAAGAGTAAGCGAAAAGTGGATTTCATTATGGATGTTTCCATCTAGCGGTTTCATATCACATATGAAAAAATATATCATTCTGTATATATTTACGTAGGGCTCAAACATGCTGGAAAAATATGATTCCTTTGCATAAAATGCATCCATTAATTGGAATGAATTAACACAAGGGGACTGTATCTCAAATTGCCCAAACAAGCTTATGTAATTAAGTGGGAAAATATCTTAAGGTGAGGCACAGATGAATAGTCTTAAGATGAAAAGTAATTGAATCAGTTTACAACATTTCTAAATCCTGTTCTAATCTGAAACACTTGGGATGGACAGTGATGTCATAAACTCTTGAAAATAAATAAGTATGTATTTAAATCCATCTTTGTAACGCCAACCCCTCAACATTTTGTCCTTCCAGTCTCAGCTCAACACACAGTGCGGACGTCTGCTTTCCATCTGACAGACAGCAGTGTGAACTTGGAGATGAAAGCCGTGCCTTGTGAGTTCCTAGCCGAAGGGCTTGCTCTGTCAGGCTGTGCGGCCCATCCATCTCAGCCCCGTTGTCCCGTGGGCCCCAACTGCAGACGTAGATGTCGATGAAGTGCATGTTGAAGGTCAGAGCTGTGGCCTCCATGGCATCAGTGACAGAGCCGTCCAGCAGACGGATACCTGGAACGGATCGAAAAGGTCACAGAAAATTTGGACGGAAGCTCGTGGAAAAACAAAAATGGACACTGTTTTTCATGTCGGGAAAGTTACTGTGACATTCCATCTACAAAAAGTTTATACGGTACCAGATCTATGACTAAATACTCGTGTTGCAAATGCATCACAAACACATTATGAGCACAAACACAGCAGCTGGCCTATCGTAGAATCTGCTCCTGGTAACGTCTCTATTTTTCTCTGGTTCTCGTGTATCATTTGTGCTGATTTTGTCTGTGTCTGTTTCCTCTTGTTCCCTCAATGTCTGCGTCTGTCGCTGCATGAATTCCATCACTCTCTGTCTTGCTGTCTGCTCTTGCTATATACTTATTTCTCTGCATTTGCACCATTGCTGGTTGTAAAGATCAAAATGTCAGAGGTTGTCTTAAACTGAGTCATTTCTGTAAGAATGTAGAAGAAAGTGATGGCAGTAACCTCTCCATCATTTCTGTCTGTAGTTTCTTCTCAATCTAATCTTCTAACTGCTTTTAGCTTAGCAAACACAGTCTAAAGAAAACTCTTCAAGCTCTCTGGTCACAATCTTGGACATAATGGCTTTTGCTTTTTTGCTACATTAGGAGTAGCCAAGGGCCCTTTCAAAAACAACTCATTTCCTCCCTTATAGATGTTTAATATGCTGATTTGTGTGGAGTGGAGTCAGGGGGTATTCAATCATTTACAAATTAGCTACACATTATTGTTTGGATGTATGTTAAAGACAATTCACACATAATACTTCACTAATACCTCACTAATAAAGTGACTACAGGCTAAAGGACACAATTTATTAATGCATCATTTTCATAAAGCCCTATGATACATTCTAGCAATAGTGCTTGCAATACTTGCAACATGATTGAGGCTTGGGTTGCCATGGAGTGTATTTTGACATCAGTGGATGACAGAATAACTACAGTGAGAAAAAGCTGAGGTATGTATTTTTTTCTTTTTACCTCCAGGGAGCCTAGAGGGCGTCACTCTAACTTAGTGTGCCATCAAAGTTGAGAATGGCAGCCAAAATAACATCCCAATATGCAGCGGGCACATAATACATGTGCTGGAATTGTAGATTCCTTCAGCAGCAGCTTTAACCAGGTGTGTACGTGTGTGACGGCACTGTTCACTTAATACTACTTGCAAACTTGTATACACCATAGGACTGAGGGAACACACATTCGTTCCTCTGTCCACTGAGTGTTGTATATGGAGAGAATGACAATAACAGCTATTAAGTTTCTCAATGCTCCAGCATGGTCATTCTGCTGGTCAGTTTTTGGCTCTTTTTTGCTGCCAACTGTGGCCGAAAATGATGCTATGACAGTGGTGAACCAAAACTGTAAATCTGAGTGTCAGAAAGCCAAAACAATGAGCTGAAAGACACTACAAAACTTTGAATAGCTGGGGGAAACTGCAGAGTGGGGTGATAATCCTCTGTGGGTTTGTTACTATGAGTGACCCCTTTCATATATTATATTTCAGAGTCATGTGATCCATTATCAATACATAAATACTGATTATACACTGTAGATACGTAAGTACCCTGACAACAATAGATAGAGATAAAATTCAATGATATTAAAATCTTACTTCTGCCTTATTGCATAGAAGTAGGTATGAATAAAAATGTTCACTTCTGCACCTCCTGTATAGTATTTCACTCCACAACAGATATTGTTTCACTTTACACAAAAAAATGTTGTCTTTGTAAAGTTCAAATTTCCTTTTTCTAATGAAAATACGTGGAGTTGAGGAGACTTTTCAGATGAAAATTTTGAGTTCCTACTGAAGTTATACAGCCGAGTCTGTCTGGTGATTGTATTGTAACAAATGTCTTTCTCTCCTACTAATTGTCTAACATAATCTGCTTGCAATGCATCAAAATGCATTTCAAATGAAAAGACAACAAACTTTGTGTGACAAACACCATCAGGCTTACTTTGTCTTCTTTCCGTTGATTCATCACATCCACTTTGTGTATACTTTGAGAACAAATCAAATCTAACAGGACGACATCAATTCACAGAGAATTCTCAAGTATATTTCCCAAACAGAAGCACACAGAGAGGTAAAGCTCAGTCAATCCTCATTGTCAGACAGTGAGCACAGGTCTCAACAGCACCCAGCGGTTCAACATGCATCTTTCATTTGGGTCTTGCCCCTTCATCTCCTGTGCGGCACACTCTGTTTATGAGTCGAGATAAAATAGTCTCAGCAAGGTGAAATTAAGGCTAACTATGGAAAGAGATTCCTGGTCTTGACTCACAAACTGTTTTTTTTCTTTTTATCAATTCTGCAGGAGGCTCTCAATAGCCTGACAAATGGGGAAGGGTTAAGGGTTAAAGATCACAGAGCAGAGTTCAAAGGTTAGGGTTCAACCAAGGGATTCCTATTTTCATATCCATGTTTCACGCTGATGACACCACTGCATGAATTTGTTTTTTAAGCGATCAGATCTAAGTGCTGTTGAAAATTTGACTCAAACATAATGTACTGCTCATAAACTTGTGGTTTATAGCACTCTTAGTGTGTCCTATAAAAAACAACAAAAACTTTGATTTCATGACACAGAATGGGCCGTCTTATGTGTTTGGTTCATTCATCCTTCGCCTATGTTACTACCAACACTAAAAAAGCCATTACTGAAGCCCCCACTAAAAAAATGAGCTGTTAATTAGGGTCAGTATGGCTCAATAGCACCCAGTCACCGTGCAGTCTGCTGCATCCACACAAACCCAAAGTCACACAGCACATACACATGAAATGTACTATCTGCACTTTCAGACGAACATATGACAGACAAAACTAACACTGCCGCTATAGCTATTTTAGAATATTTATGCTTACAACCAACAAGTCATACAATTTTAATTTCCACCCAAAACAAATATGGCACTACCTCTTTGATTTAGCATCATTTGCAATGTCATACTAACTTTCAAAATTCTAACAACATGAAACAAATTGCTGCACTGGACATGACAATTGTGTTTTCTGGACTAGTAATCACTGCAGAATAAAAGGGCCAATCAAATGTGAGTTTAAATCATTTATTTTTTTATTCATTTCATGCATTTTATTCAATGGTTTTCTGAGGTAAAGCTAAATTAGGCTGTGTTCAAAGCATTCTGTCAAAGGCCTCTATTCATTTACATGAATTGAAATATGAGAAATAATCTGTCATGTGCCTCTTTTTATTTTTAAAGATTTTTTGCATCATTGCAGAAAGCCACATTGGCCTTCACAATCAAATACATCTTGTCATTGTTGAACATTTATTGTCCAGATTTCACTTTATAAAAATAGAAATACTTCATTTTTCTTCCTTTTCGTTGCATTATCACACAATAGCAACTTTATTCTAAGAAGGATTAGTGGTCTACCACAGTTGTTTTTGAAAATGTCATAGTCTTGGCCACTGCAGTACACCCACAGTGTATTACCTCCCACTGTCTCAATAAGGCTGCATTGTTTTCCTCACCTCCGATCCTGGCATTGAAGGCGATGCCCACACCACAGTAGGAGTTGTTGGCCTCCATGGCAACTTCCCCTGCACATCGGGTACCATGACTAAAACAGAGGGGGGTAAGATGTTAGCCACACACTGAGACTGAATATGCAGAGTTTAGATGTGAGTTTCTTTTTTTTGGATGTGTTGACCTGAACACAGCCTAAGCCTGGACACACAATTACATGCAGAACACCCTGATCAAAAGGCTGGCACAGGAAAGCATTCTGCAGCTAAGTCATCCTGTTCATGCACAAAACTGAACTGAAACTTCACCTCATGTATATAACTGTTTGTATTTACTCCTAAATCTGTTAAATAACAACATGGCATCATTTTGTGATATTACACTGTGAACACAATATCCTTTGGTGAGCTAATTAATTGACCGTTTGCTAAGCCAATTCTCTTATTTACTATCGCTAAGCCTGTTAAGCTTTCCCTTCTCACACTGCAAGAATTAGTTTACAATGATAATGGTGGCAGATTTACACTGGAAATGATTAATAATTTATTTGGTTAAAGACACAGAGAGACAAAAGCATCTAATGTATACTGTACCTAGGTAACTGAGCTAATGTTATCTCCATGAGTTGTCTGAAAAAGTGCTGTCTCCTGATGACTTAACGTTTCAAGCTGACTTCTTCAAAAAGGGGAAGTCTGTAAAATGTGCCCTAAATATGTTTGATGTGTACCCCAAATCCAATAAAGAGCAGAGCAGAACCGAACACACAGCATAAACAGTCAACCATCTTAATTGAATGGTTTTTTTTTCTCTTTATAACCTGTAAACATGTAAAATGCAGTTAGCTAATGTTCCTTTATGTAGCACCACGATAGTTAACAGGGGATGGGCAAACACTTGCATAATTTTATAGAGCAGATAAAAACACTGATTAATCCATCCATTACATGTTCTCGTGTTTTTTTGGTTTTAAAAAAAAGTTGATCAAAGTAGAAACAATATATATATGTAGAAAAGGAACACAGCACAGCAGTCATACCTATTCGCCTCATCTCTGACAGGCATGGGATCATGAAATAGACCGTGTGAAGCGCGCAGGTCAAAACTTGCAAAGGCTTCCTGTAATCCAGAGAGAAAGCAAATGGAGCACAGTGTAACACAATGCAACTCTCAACACACAACATCAGAGTGACATGACAGGAAATGAAGGAATCCTATGAAAAACTCTGGATACTGCCACTTGAATTAGTCTGTCAACATATTTCTTCTGACTGACGGCAATCACTGTCACTGAGGAGATGCCTGTGACTGTGTCCCTGCGTGTCTCTGCGTGGTTTATGTGTGCCTCATAAAAGTGAACATGTTTGAATGACTTGTTTGCCAGTGTATATAGGCACAACGAGAGGAGGATGTCTTGGCAGCAAACGGTACAAGAGCAATTATGTATCTCTCTCTCTCTCTCTCTCTCTCTCTCTCCAGCCAGGCTTATCCCTGCCAGACAATCTGCTCTGACAAAGTACAAGTTGGCCTGTGTGCTTCTCACTGCCTATAGGATTATATATGACAAGGCTGGAGCAAACAACACTGCCACTCCACATATGCTCTATGGCTGGCCTGTCTAACACCAACCTAAAACAATAAAACAGATTCATCACTATATGAACGTTTTATACACAGATTTCAAGTAGAAACACTGATGGGAAACTGAGAGCTCATAAAACAGACAACTTAATCAGAAATTTACATTACATACCCATCTCTGAAATCGACCATATTAGATAACTAGAATGATGCTATTTTACTCTACCGCTCTAATAAGATTTGGTTCAGATCAGATATAGTTAAAATCACATTTTAGGTGTACTTACAAAGTTTTTCTTTAGGTCTTTGTTTGCGTGATCTACACCTGAAAATGAAAAAAAATAAATAAATAAATAAAAGAAGTCAGTGAAAAATCAAAGTACGATCTGGATAGGTGATACAGGGAGGAAACAAGACAGATCCAATGCTCTAGACAAAGAACAATTCTTTTGATGAAATCAGACGAAGCCTAAGTGCACTCATTGTTTCATTATTTTCTGTGAAGCCATGTATGAGCTGTTTCAAGTCATTTGAACTTAGAGCGTGGTAGACAGGTTATTAAAACTTTGAATTTTGAGTACCTAACTAATTGGTGTAATTAATTTGCCAAAATCTAGCAGTGAAGTCATTTTTTAAAGCAAGTTGTGTCAAGATCCGGGCTCTGCTGTATGAGGTATTACACATGACTGATGGACGAGTGAATGAACAAATGGGCCACTTTTTAAATTTCCTATTCTTTCCGTCACTCTCCACCCTTTCCTGCATCCTTTTTTTTTTTTTTAAATCATCCTCTCTTTCCACATCAGTTGCCTTTCTTTCACTTGCCCCCTCCCTGTCCTCCCCCTCTTCTCTTCTCTCCTCACCCTAACCTCCACCACCACCTCCTCCTCCTCCATCTCTGCTACATCAGGGCTCCTGTGGTCTCAGCGAGAGACAAACGAATGAGGGCCCCAGGAGGGCCGCGCCTGCTCCGCCACACATCACTCACTCGCTCTCTCTCAATCTCACACACACACACACACACAGGACCTGCCTTTGTCCCATGTAGGCACTGCCTCCGGGTTGTCATGGTAACCTGCAGTCGGTTTTGCCGTTGAGGCCTGATTGTGTTGAGCTCAGGCGGGATGGAGCCCTGGGTGGATGAAGCCTCATTGGAGCCTGCCATGCCGTGCCACGCTGTGCCATGCCACGCCAGGTCAACCTGCTACGTTCTCTACATAACCACTGATGCTTTATTCTCGCCATGTCCAACAGACACATTTCCTCAGACACATGGCTGGTTGGTTTTGTTTCATACTTTACAGGCAATTTACTTTAAATACTGTTTCTCTCTGTGTATTTTTCAAATTTGGAATGCTACATTCCCCGTGCACTGCTGGTGTAGATAGTGTAGGAAGGGTGTAGACAGCTATGTGCTACCTCCATGCCAAACGTCGTCACCAGCCGCTTCTTTTCATCTGCCAGCGATGAGCTTCACCTTGAAGCAAAACAAGAACCTTACTAACAGCCAACCCACAAACACAGCCAATTGTGTTCACTGGAATATTGCACTAAGCCGGGAATCAAACTCTGGGTCTGTGTGACAATGAAGCACGGCCCAGGCATTTCATTTTGAATTAAAACTATTAATGCACGAATTTGCATTTGTTTATTTGTGAATAACTGTGATTGATAAGATGCATTTCTACTTCAACTTACAGCCAGTTAATGATAAACACCTTCTGTCAGGTTGTATTTCCTGGAATAAATACAGCTACAATTTTATGATGGTGAAAGTTGCATTCTTTTCAAAAGCTTTCAACCGCATCCCACGTCTTCATCAGCAAGCAAAGTGAGAACAACAAGCAAAAATCAAACTGAGATAAGTCCATCCACTGAGATGCAGTTCAGAGTTAAGATTCATCAAACTTCCACATTCTGTGTTTATGGTTTGGTAGGAAAAGTGTTGAAAATCAACAATCACAAAGTTGTGAGGTTTTCATAGATTTCTAGTTTCTTATTCTCGAGGGAACAAGAGAAAGAGCTCTCTGGCCAACTTTCCTCCTCGCCTGAGCCAAGTTGGATTTCCACACTGAACACGAGGCCAAGCGAGGATTCTGAGTAGGTTTTGCGTACTCTGATTTCAAGTTTGAAGTGTGTTGAGTGATACCGCACTATGGGCCAACATGATGCCTTCATATGGAATGCAAGTGACTCATTAAAGAGTTATGAAATGTCAGATATCTTTTCCAAATCCCTCCTCATGCTGATCTGTTTGCTTTTTTAATCCCCCGACTTCATCATCTGTAAAATCAGGAGACTCTTCCATGTCCTATGCTCCAACTCAGATAAATCAATCAATCTTTTTTGCTCCAACATCTGTATTTTTCAGGTCAGAATCTCTAATCGCTTCAACTTCTATGATACTGCTTATTTTTTTATGTGTTTATAAATTCATGTGTAGACCAGTAGTCACTAAAACAACCACAAAAACTCCAGTTCTTGGTGACTTCAAACTACAAGTGTACACCAAGTATTGCTGACATTATGGCAGGGAATACTGCATTTTACCAAAATAATACACATGGCTCATAAATAAACAATCATCTTTAAATGTGAACTTATACACACATGCAACTTTACATCGAAAACTAAAGATATGACTATGGGTAAGTGATGAACTGCTTTCCCAGTATATCTCACAGTGAACAGCAGCGAAGTCTAATCATCTCACCAATTAGGGTGAACTTTTCAAGCTTTTAAAGGCAAAAGTTTAAACCTGAATATAAGAGTAAAACTCTCAGTTCATAAATGCAGCTCTACGAACAGTGGATCTCCACTCCTATGTGAGATGAATTGCTTGTCTGCAGGAGGCAGAGGAGCCTGCTTTATTAAGAGTTCATCCTTCTTTCAACTCAATTACAACAAAGAAGCCTTAGTGTGCACTCACGCATGTTCTTGTGCTTCTATGTGCATGTGTATATGTGTGTATGTGTGTGTCAGATCCAAGGATGATGACAATCACACAGTCATGTCAGCATTTAAGGTGACACCATCAGTTTTCCGTTTGTGATGGAGACATCGTTGGAAATTAATGTCAAGCTGCTCAGGAGGGAACAAAGTAACAAGTGAGCAAAGGATAGAGGGAGGAAGAAAGAATGGAGAGGCAAGGGGGAGGAGAAGGAAAACTAAAACTATGAAATCTGTCTATGGGACCATGGTCATTTTGTGAAAGACAGTGTAGAGTATTGTCTGCATAAGTACGGCACTTAATGTTCTGATGTTTTGAATAGTCTGGCAGCATATATAGGCTGAACAGAAAGGAGCTAAGTATTGACCCTTGTGGTACTCCACAATGCTGATCATACTGATCTGCTTGGAAGTAAAAAAAAATCCTGTCTTGTAAATAGGATCTGCACAAATATAATATACCGTAAATAGAAACTGTTTCAGAACAATGATGGGGTCAAGTTTGGTTGGCTGATTGGAACTTGCATGTTGACAATTTTCTTAATCATATTTCCTATGACGCGTAAAATTATAAAAGTCTAAAGTTATTATATGACATGATTACCAATCTATGGAGGATCTCAATGCCTTGGTCATCCATGTATCTGCTTGTGCATGCTTCTCTGCAGTTCACAGGCATGTATTTGGATCGGGATTGACACATGCACAGCATGAGCATGTGTATGTTCAGAGCTGTGTGTCACAAAGGTCAATGTGAGCATCAAAACACTGCACCTTCAAGTATTTGCAAGGATTATCTGAGTGGAAAAATGCATTCAGTCAGGTGCATTCACTCAGGTAGTACCATAGTGCCATAAATACAGCCATAAACACACTCCAACACAGTCCAAGGTCTTCTGAGTGTGAAAGTAGAAAGCCACGTCCCACAGTTAGATGAAACACTGTAGGTGGTGGAGCCAATGCAAAACCTTCCATGAATACAAATGCTTTGAACCTGGCTGACCCAGTCTAGATTGCGATTGTGCATGAGTGTGTGTGTGTGTGTGTGTGTGTGTGTGTGGATGCGTGTGTGCGCGCACGTTTGCTGCTCTGCATGTGTGTCAGCATTCAGCAGCAGCAGCTGCACTCTATCTCCTTGCTCCGGCAGCATTCACGCCGGTCCTCAGGGTCAAACACACACAAATCTGACACAGAGATGTGTCGGAGGCCATTTTGAGCCGATGGTGAGTCGTGCCTGAGCCGCCGCTGAGAAAATGAGCCGACATCACTTCAGAGGAGGCCCCCGCTACACCTGGGGCCCCCTGGCTGGCTCTCGCCGCTTAGCTCTTCTCTGCAGGAGTTACTGTACAAAAAATAGCAAAAGTCAACAGGCTGCCTCTGCTGCTGACAGGTGAAGTAGGAAAAGGGCTAAGACACATGAGGGAGGAGGTAAGCCATAAAAAAAAAAAAAAAAACTAAACTGATACCAATATTTCTGTAATGAAGCTGTACATGGCTGATAATTTGCATTTGCAAGTGTGAAAAAGGAAAAGAAAGGTGTGTAAATGTGTGTGTGTGTGTGTGTGTGTGTGTGTGTGTGTGTGTGTGGTTGAGAGAGAGCTGTAGAGACACAGGGGTGTGTATCACCACCCGCCGTGGGTGAGACTTCCTGGCCCTACACCTCCGTCTCATTAATCAGCTCGGTATTTAAGAAGGGCTGGAGTGGACACTTGCCTGTAATTAGCTGGCTTTGTCAAGGATGTGTGTGTGTGTGTGTGTGTGTGTGTGTGTGTGTGTGTGTATGCGCGTGTGGGGGGGTTTAAAAAGTGAATGGCAAAGAGAGATCTTGGGGAGAAGATAGAGTTTGACGAGTGATAGAGAGTGGAAGGATTGAGCTGGAAGGATGTAGAGGGAGCGTGGGTGATGGAAAGCCTGGCACAGGGAGGAAAGAAGAAGAGGACAGGAGTGAGAAGACGGAGAAGACAAGTTGGAGGAAGAAGGGGGGGGGGGCTGTTTAGAGCAGTGGGGGAGGTGAGAAAAAAAGATGAAAGAAATGAGAGAGGACTGAAGGGAAATGACAGTAAGGGAAAGATGCAGGAGAGACAGGGACAGAGCAGAGGGGGTGTGGGGATGGAGAAGAGGTTGACTTCTAAAGTGGGACATTAGTATTCAAGCAGCACGCATTCACCACCCCCTCACCACACCCCGCTGCCCTGTCTGCCCAGCGGCCAGCACTCCTCCTGCAGTGGATCTAGACACGAAGACGGAGGTGGCAGAGGAAGTGTGTGCGTATGTGCGTGTTGGGACATAGGATCATGGCAGGTCTCAAACGTTTCCTTCAATGGACATTTCCACTTTAGAAAGATATTTTTTTGTTTTTCCACGGTGTGTGGGTTTCAGTGCACTTTTCAGCTGTCGCATTACTTCTGAGATTCATAGTCAAAATTTTACCTGCAAGTTAAATATTTTCTGTCCGTCAGTGGGCATCACTTGAAATTTCTTGTTACTCAACACAAGTGCAAATCTGTACAGTGCCACACGCCTACATACAGCGACAGTGATCCAGGAGGGTGGACATACAGTTGAGCCATTGCAAGAAAGTGAAGCAAGACTGATCTGTACGACAATTCTGGCTTCAAATTTTATATCTAATGATCCATTTTGTTACTGACTTTGTCACAAACACCAAGATTATTTTTTTCTTAGTGTATCGTGACAGTAATTAAACCAAGTAAAGTACAACCACAAAGCATCTGTTACCACATCTAAAAGGGCTGCAAACGTGTGTTCAATATACTTGGAGAACAAAAAATGTTGGCAAACACTTGGAAATGTGACTGCCACGACGTTCCACTTTTGAAACACTTCCTGGGGACGTTGGAACTTTGAAGAAAACACTTGTTGGAGTTTGGAGAGGTGTGCAATGCTGAAACCTTACATATCTGTTTATTCATTTAAATTGAGCTGTTGACTCTGCAGACATGTTCTTAAGATTTAGAGATTTGGAATCAACAGTTTAAAGGGTCTGTTCAGCCAAACAACAAAAAAACTAACATTTTCTCTTTCTTATTTGTAATCAGGCACAGACTGCCAATGTGGCAATTCTCACAAATGTCAGATGGGCTTGTCGGCATCAGTGATGTGGATAAAAAAGTTTTAGAAAAAAAGAAAAAAACAACTGGCCATGGCTCACTCAATGTTGAAAACTGCCCATTTGAGTGAGGTTTAGGTTCCAAAGTCCCAAAGTCAATAGCTTACCTAATTATAAGCAGAGAGTTCCTTTAAGTTGATCCACACTATGTAACGTCAAGATAGAAAGAGTGTAATTTGAATCAAAAATACAAATGTAATGGATAAAAAACTGAAAAAGTGGAATGAATGAGGTTGGAGACAAAAAGAAAAAGAAGATCTTGAGGTTGAAACTGCAAAAGCCTGATTACACTATGAACTTCAGACACCTCGTTGGCCACAATTGTCATCATTCAGTCACAAGACATGCTAAAGTTAGACATAACATTTTCTTTGCTATGACCTCGGACATTAAGTTATGTGTTGGTGCATGTTATGACTGTTTGATGCAGATAAAAGACAGATATAAACTGAGCGATGCAATCGTTTAGTCAGATCATTACTTTCTTGTCCAGGATTAAAAATAAACTGAGGACTAAGAAGAAGCTATAACGCCTCAGAGCACTTTCTTGCATGGCAACGGAGTGCAAACTGACCAGAACATTGGACTTTGATGATACTGTGGGTGATTGAGCCAGGAGAAATGCATTGCATGAGCAAAGATTATTTTATATAACAATTTTAGACAGTGTTCCTGTGTTTCCATTATGTGACACCATGGCTTGCTGTCAATTAATTTGTCCATATTAGAGGTCATTTAAACTCTCTTATTTGTGGATAAAAGCAGTGTGTGTTGTTTTGTTGTTGGTGTACAGCTGTAAATCCTGTGTTTAGGTACAGGGGATTTTTTTTCTAGTTATTGTGTTATTGGCTTAGACTGCGTTTGTACTGCGAGTCCTGTTGAGATGAAGGTGAAGGCATGTTTCAGACTCTAACTGTGTATTTTATGTGTGTGTGTTGTATATGCTGCTGAGGTGAATGTAGTTATTGTGCAGTTGGCTGTCCACCAAACTGAATGTAAATACAGTAGGCTTGTAAAAGGTTAAGAATAATGTTATTCTATTCTATACTTCCAACTGTCCAACTTTTATCCCAGGAATTTTGCCACTGGAGTAAATCATGCATTTGTTGGGGACTATTTTCAGCTGCAGTTTAATACGCATTTTGGTTTGCAAAAGTGAGTGCTTACAGCAGTGGAAATGTGTCAAAATAATCTACAGTGTGATCATGTAATGAAGAAATGTGTCACCCGCTGCCACAGTGTGGCTCAAATGAGATATATCAGGCTTTGGCTACACAAACACTTGTTAGGAGGATCAGTTTATTGTTGGTTTTAGTCTTTTCGTGGGATTTGTTGACAGTAACAAAAATAAAGAATATCACCAGCCTTATCCTTTAAGATTTCCTGCTGACAGAATATATCCCAAACTAAAAGGGTGAAAACAAAATCTTGTAATTATTACTTATAATCTTTGGACCATTTCCTTTCAACAATGCTCGAGTATTACATTTGTAATGTGTATAAATGTCAAAAGATAAATGTAGAGACTTCCTCTAAAAACTATTATCTTCCCTCCTGCTTCTGTTTAGAACCATTCCTTCATTGTGATGCAGAAAACCTTAAAAAGTAAAGGCAGCAATACTGAATGTCAGTTCCAGAACTTAATGACACCACTCCAGTGATATTCGGCATGCTAATACGTTATTTATTTAAAAAATAATAAAAAAAATACCTTTGGGGAAAAAGGAGGTGATTTTGCTAATGCCATTCATCTACATCAGCATAAGTGTACTCACATCATAGTCACAGAACCCAGTGTATGTTTCTGCATCTATTAATTCCTCATAGCTCCCTGCTGCAGTCCCTGTGTATATGACTTCTTTTTTCTTCCTACTAAACTACATCTCAACTCTCTCCTCCACTGCTTTGCTCTCATTTGACTAATTATATTCACGGAGAACAGTGTTGACAAATTCATTTTGAAATCCATTAGTCCCGTGGCGTTGTTTAAACAATGTGCGCGTTAATGTCCATTGCTTTAATACCCCTGATTCACATTCTAATAGCCGTCTGATAAATCAGGTTATCTGAGACACCTTCTACACGCCGTGAAGAGCGGAAATTAGAGAATTATTAACTATCCGTGGTGTTCTGTCGTGTCCGGGTGTGTTAGTAGGAAGAGGAGAGGAGGTGACAGAGCAGAGGAAGGGGGGAGGGAGAGAGAGAGAGAGAGAGAGAGAGAGAGAGAGAGAGAGAGAGAGAGAGAGACGAAATGGATGGAAAAAATGGAGATGGAGAAAGAGCAGAGAAATTAGAGGGATGGTTAAGGTTAAAAAGAGACCAGAGGGAAAAAAGTAAGTAAGAGATAAAGAGCATGAAGAGCAGCGGGACTAAGTAAAAGAAAATCTAGATGAGACTAAGACAAACATTAAAGTAGAAGGACTGAGGGCAGAATATAGAAGAACATATTGTACTGTAGAGGGGAAAAACAAGGAGGATCAAAGATAAAGGATTAAGAAGAGAGCACATTATTATTATACGTCAACCTCTTCATCCATATATATCTATATATCTATATCTCTCTCTCTATCTCTCTCCATATATATATATATATATATATACACACACACACGGAACATTAGACATTATAACACCCAAAAGACTATTTATTGGGCCTATATTTATTAAAGAAATGTGTTGTCCTTGCTATTAATCACATCATTTCCTAAATGGAACAAAATTGAGCTGATTATTGTCATGTCATTGTCCGTATTTATTATTATTGTTATTATTTGGCAAGGCAAGTGAAATGACACTTTGGATCTGGTGTGCAGGGATTAAAGGATTTTCATGACTGAATATGTTTTGTTTTAATTTTAAGAACAAATTATTCTACAGTATAGAAAATACTTGATAAGCAGTGAAATCAGTGAATTTGAGTCAGTTTATCTAAGTGACTAAATACATATCCATATACTGTCTATGTGGTGGAATAATCAGAATGGAATTATCTATCTATGATCTAATGTGATCTAATATCATAATCTATTATGTCTGTAATGGCTGCGTCATGTGACTCATGTCCCTTAAGTGGCCATGCACAAACTCAGGTTGTAATGATTAGTCCACTCCCACTCCCTCCTCCATTTATTTTGGCAGTTCCACCCCAACCTTAGCCTCCTCCCTCCTCCTTCCTTTCTCTAGCCCCAATCTCAGACCAAGTCCTGGCTGCTTCTCCAACTATTTCCCCTCCTTCCTCCTCCTCTCGACACCTGCTGAACAGAAATAGAGGGTCTGTTAGTGTCAGTAACCCTGCCTGTGGTGCCTGGTGGACTGTGTGGATTAGACACACAGGCCTGATTAGCTGCTTGTTTACCTACCAGCACCATCACTATCGCGACTATGGGGCTTCAAGGGCAACACTAGTGGATCACCCCCCCCTCACACACACACACGCAGAAAACAGCTAATAGACACACAGTGTCATGTCTGGTGTGCATGTGCGAGTGTCTCTGTATGTGTGTATGTGGTGTGTGTGCCATCATGCCCCCGTTGAGTCGCCCACTATGGCACAGGGCTCTTAATTAAGAGGAGTGTGTGTCTGTATGTGTGTGTTATGGGGGCGGAGCAGCTGGCAGGAGGCACTGGGGCCAGAGAACATCTGCAGGAGGCCTCAACGCAACACGCCTGCACACACACACGTGCGCAGCTAAACAGGCACCTATACACACATTCATAGCCGTATGAACACACATACACATCATTGGCGCTTGGCAACTCACACTCCTGAGAACACAGAAATATGCACTCACAGGCAGATACACAGACCCGTCGAACACTGCCACCATCACTGCCGCCATACCAGTGGGACTGTCACCATAGCAACCCAGGACTGGTCATGTCACCCTGGTTTAGTGAGATGGGTGACAGCAAGAGAGAGTGAGAGATAGGCAGGCGATAAAAAGAGCAAAAGACAAAGACAGAGCGAGGGGCATTAAATACCCTCCATAATGCTCGCTTCAGTCGTGTTTTGAAACAAAAGCGGTGAGAGGGAGAGAATCCAAAGGCATCCACCAAGCTGCTCTGGATGTGAGGAGGTCAGCAGCTTAGAGGACTTCAGACGCACCACAGGGCCCTCAGAAGTCAGTCTCCTTTTTCAATAAGTCAAGAGGAGCTGTATAGTTGTGTAAGACACACACACACACGTATATATATATATATATATACACAGACAATGTCATCATGTTGATAGAAAGTGAAAAGGTAGAGAAGAGGAGAGGGATTTTGTCCTTGCTATGGGGCAAAGGCTACAGCTGAGGGTGAAGGATTAAAGGATCATATGAGCCTTAGTGAGTTTTCTTTATCTCCTGCTGTTATCTGTGTCAGCCTTTATAAGGAATTTACTTTAACATCAATTGTTTTTTATTTACTGTTGACCCCTCAAGATGTGAAACTAGATCTAGTATTTTAATAAATAAATCATTAAATAATTAAGACATGGAATTATAGATATCTGTGCAATACCTTAAACAGTGTGTTTCCATCCAGCTGTTTTTATGTGGAGTAGTACATTTGGAAAAAAGTCTGAATACTGCTTAAGTCTTTACACTTGGCTGAGATGTAAAAGTTATTGTATTGATAAAATGTGACAAAGTGCAGGGAAAACAGAGTTAGCGAATAAATCATGGCAAACATAGAGCCTGTGTTTAGTCTCTGAAGAGACTAAAAATAACATCAGAAGAAAACATCAGATCTGTGTGGGGGCCATGAGGAGAGACTCCTGTAACCTTCATCAAATTCATACATGCAACAAACATCAATGTCATATTTCATATTGTTTTACATCATGTGATACATATCCTCTTCTGCAACAGTTTAGCAGCACCCGACAAAAAAAAAATCACTGCTCATCTCAGTAAACCATCTTCTGATATTCTATATAAACATCCATTTTCATAAAAAATGCTAAAATTGAGCTACATTTAGTTGAAAATCACCACCAGCATCTACACAGGATTTCAGCCACAGACATCTACAAGATATTGACCATTTATATCAAATTATTATACAGTCAGTTTTGGCAGAAAAGGAGAACAACAAATATCTTGCTTGCTTTTTTAATCCATATAAACTGTGTTTTTTTTTTGCGGACTATCTGTGACTAGGTGCAGTAATGTCCTTGTCATAACCACGACATTTCCAGACAACCAGCAGTCTTCTTTAACAAACACACGGTGAAGGTATCAGCAGTGAAAACACTTGAATGATAATGATTGGATACTAATAGTCAGCTGGTAGCCAAGCAGCTGATGAAGGAGCCAGTGATGGTGAAGCATGAGTGAAGCGTCTGACTCATACACAACTTTGGTTCTTTTGTGACATTAATGAACTACAGTCCCCAGCCACCATGCTTGAAATATCTATTTCTGTTGATTACGGCTGAATGTTTAATATTGTGCAACGTTTCAGATTTCAATGACTCTACCTTCCACTACATCTGTTGTTTGAATACTGATCACCACTAACACTGACAGTTACACTGGTTTATCATACTGAACAAAGCCTAGCTAGTGTGTGAACTTTCTTCCCCATGGAAAAATAAATGTTAATATGAGCAACTGTTATGTGTTTCCCTGAAAGATGGAGCGAGATACAGACTACCAATCATCTAGTCCAGGGCCTCATTTGTTTACAGTAATTGCACCAGGGTATCACTATTAATGGTATAATGATGTTTAAAGATGGGACACGGAGCACCTTTAAATCATCGTCTGTTTGTGTTTTGCAGAGACGTTCCATCACAGGCATTACATAACAGAGGGATGGGCTCACGGTATTAGCTGCTAAAAGCTGATCTGTGACAGAAATAAGCTACTAAATAACAAAACTCATGTCATATGTAAGTGTTGTTGCTTTAGGAGGTGTTTAGAGGTCTAATGTGAGTATACATTTTGGTTTAGATTTCATAAAAAGCCAAAGATGGTAGGAGAGAAGGCAAAGGTTGATCTTTGACTAGTGGAGGAAAAAGATCAGTAGCACCAGTATGATCCCTTGAGTCTCTAACTGTCTGGACATGAATTGGGAAATGGCCCGTAACCACAAAGACAAGGGCACAAACAAACACACATCACTATCAACAGCATCTCTACCGGCTACTGGAGGTTGTCTATTTATGTCAGTGGCAATGAGTGTGTGCAGGCATGCATAGCTTTGTGTGCTTGTGGATACATACAGTACATGTGTGATTACTTGTGCCTGTGTGTGTGTGTGTGTGTGTGTGTGTGTGTGTGTGTGTGTGTGTGTGTCTGCATGTGAAAGAGATGTGGTGTGACATGAGATTTACGCATATTCATTAATCAATATTTGTGCTCCTTGGGCTGTTCTATACAGTATCGATCTGTAGCCAGGGCCTAGAGCATACGCGCTTGACCCTTGACCCCAATAAAACAATAATATGCCTCCATAAAAAACAATGTGTCCCCAGTCTGCACTGACTGGGTGAGCAGCTATTGAACTGGAGCAAAAAGCTACACCAGTCCAGACCAATATGACAAGGAGTGAGTGTTTAGTGCTTCTGAGCTGATTTAATTTCCAATACGTCCCTACACTATAAAAAGTGAGTTTATTACAGCAGGCGACTCTTGTTTGGAGCACTTGCATAGCTTGATGAACATACACACAGACACAACTGGTTGAAACATCAGTACAAAACCTTAGCAGTGCATTAGAAAAATATCAAGTTCTTTGGTAAAAATCAAAAAGATAAGTGAAAAACTCATGGAAACAAGTTAACTATGTCTGCATCTGTATAACAGATTTTGTCATTTGCCTGCTAATGTCAAGCTAAAATAAGAATTATACTAAAAGTTCCCTTTTTTAGATTCTGGGTGAACTTTGGGATCTATGGCTCTGTTCTACACTTAAATTGTGTGTTATGAATTTGCCACAGCCCTAATTCAAAGTCTCAAGGTATCAGGGTTCATTCAATGTCATTTTACAACACAGGGCTGTACAAAGACTTAAGGCCTGTGACTGGATCCTTCTCCATATCAATGGTAGATAAGGCTCATGGATTGATGCTGGCAATATCAGCTATGACTTATTAATGTTGAATCTACGAGTAACTTGAGGCAGCACCAACACTCAGTTTGACACCTCATTTTCAGGAATCAAATTCTCCCAGTTAAACTTTGATTCACATCTTATCTGTGATTCAGACTTTTGAACCTTGACCTTCAGTATTTTGATCAGGTCTGTATCAGATTTAGGCTATCACTGTTATCAGGTACATGTTTAATCAACATTTAAGTATCAAATTTGACTTATTATTGGGGGATACAACAATAAAGACTCTGATAGAGACCGGGGCCAAAGGAACTTGATCGGATATCCCTATTCTGAAGATCTATGAGCTTCAGTACTCTCAATAAAAGGGTTTGAAAATGGGTGTCAAAATGTCTTGATGTTATTATCATCGTTTTATTTCTTCTCTAAAATGTGAAGAAACCGTCTTAGCTGCTCACTTTGCAGGGAGAAACAGCAAAAGTTATTATGAGAAATACATCTGAGGCACCGGTTTGAATTTGTGAAGATTCGCTGGAGAAGAAAATCTGTGTTGTTGCCATAACTAAACCAGCACAGTTAGACTGAGGAAATAAACATGATTAATTTAGGGACTCTTACATAGACGATCATAATAAGGACATAATCTGTGTGCGTGCACATGCTTGTTTGTGTGTGCGAGTAATTCAGTAATGAAAGTGTGCTCTGGTTGCAGCCAAATTCAGCATTAATGATGGACTGCGATCCGCTCTAACTGAGGGATCAAATACTCCGCCTGCTAAATAATGTAGCGTACAGAGCCAATGACAGTCCCATATGGACCTGAGAGAGACATGTTGGAAGCCTAATGTATAGCAGGTACTGTAAGTATGTCAGCAACCACAGTTAAATACTCTGGGGCTGAGGGAAGGATCGCTGCCTAATATATACAGTATTTGTGTGTCTGTGGGTGTGTAAGCACGTTTGAGGTTGCGTGCGTGCAATAGTGCGCGTACAGATGAGCATGCGTGTGTGTTTGTGTTTGTGACTATGTCGGCAATGTGTGTCACTCATCAATAATGTACGGTTCTTGGTTCTCCCCTCTTCAAAGCTAGTGACGCTCTAGTGTTCCACATAATTAACTCTCCCTCTAACACACACAGACACACACAGACAGACAGACACACACAGACACACACACACACACACACACACACACACACACACACACACACACACACACACAGCTAAATACAGTTGAGGAAACAGCAGACAAATATACAGATATAAATGAGCTCAAACTCAAAGACAGCCACAAAAAATTCAAACAAAACTTTAATTGTGCTAGAAAATTACTGAAATGTATGAGTGCTTTTTGACGTGAGATAAGGTTCAGGCTTTTCAGTTGTGTTTGTGTGGACAAAATTAGAAGACCTTGGGGTGTCTCAGTTTCTTGAGATGTGTGAGGTTGGAACCTGCTTCTTGTTCTGTCTGTTTGTTGTTGAAGAGAGAATAGAGAGCTAAGGCAAGACATAAACACTCCTCTTTCTGACCTTGTTCGCATTGCAGTTTTTCTATATCCAGGCACGTTGGAACAGGGATTAGTAAACAGATTCTATGCCGCCTCTAATGTGTGGAGTCTGATTCCTGGTACCAGAGCTTTAATAAATACATTCATTTAAGGCAACAGAGACTGATCCTTTATTCATCAGCCATGAAATCTACAATAATGTTTTTTTGTTCTTTCTCTCACATTTATGTAAAATATTCAGCGAAAGCCTGAGGGCAAGCTGACCTGATAACTCTGCTTTCAAAGTCCACTTGTGTAAGAAGATTTTTATTGAAACACTGAAGAATAGTTTAGATTATAACCTAGTTTAACAAAAAACATGCTGAAGACATTAAATGACCTGAGAAATCTGACATGACAACAAAAACAGCACAGGACACCACTGTCATTTAACTCTTTGGACCATGTACTTTTTTGATTCTTTTTTAAATCATTTCAGGCAGAGGATAACTCCAATCTAAACAAAATGACTCACTTATATAAATTAATTTATTCATTGACTCACCCACTACGGCATGAGCCTCCTAGTGGTGATTGGGAAGCAGGGCATTACCTACAGATGACAGACTGAGTTGTTCCCAAGCGTCTTTGTGTTGCAGGTGCTGTGTTGCATACTTTTCATCATGACCGTACATACATGAAAATACAGACCTTTCTTACTGTGTTAAATAAAAGGGTAAATCTGATAGCTACATTTTCTTTTTTGTCAACATATCCCATAAAAAGATCAAAACCACCAAGGAACTAATTCTATTAACAGGAAGGGCTGCAACTAACCATTATTAAAATGTTCTTGATTTATTGATTGGTTGTATGTGATCTCGGTCCATAAAATTTCAAAAGATGGTGAAAAATGTTAATGTCAGCGTTTTCCAAAGCCCAAAGTGACGTCCTCAAATGTCCAATTTCGTCCACAATCCAAAGATATTCAGTTTACAGTCAAAGTTGACATCTGTGTTCCCTCCTACAGGTGTCATGTTATAGGGAGGAACTAGAGTGGGACATTATGCAGCAAAGATGAGACAAAATAAAATACTCTGAAGAGGTTTATTTCATCATTTATGAAATTCAGACCACGTGGTTAATAGAACTATCTACTGTGACTTTTTGATTCAAATATGACATATATATGATGAGATAAGCCATATGTATATCATTTAGTCAAGTATTGTATAGTTTACAGAACACACAACACGGTGTGATAACACAACTCTGGATGTTCTGCCACAGTGTTTAAAGCCAATCTCAGTTCATTACTAATGGGGAACCCAAATGAAGACAGAAGCTGACAGATGATGATGTTTCAGGGGAAATAAATGGCTAATAAAGAAATACTCAAGCAAGAAATGCAATGACGACCATAATGATAATGATTTTTTTGTGTGTCTCATTGGATTTTGGATTTTGTGCTTTTATTGAAATGGATTAAAATAGTGAGAACAGCAGGACAGCAAGGATCTATTTTCTGACAATTGTGTGCTTTAAAATTGAGGAGATGTGAAAGACACTGACACACACACAGGCATGCAGAAACACATCTGCATGCACAGACACAAACACACACACACACACAAGAAGTGAGTGGTGTTGATGCCAGCTTGGAGTGATGGTAATATCAGAGACTGGAGGAGCTGCTAATGAACAGTGCGAATGGGAAGAAAGGCTTCAGCTCAATCCACTAATTGCCTTAAAAGCTTTTCATACAATTTACCCTGTTAACAGAGATGGTGGTGGTGTGTGTATGTGTGTGTGTGTATGTAGGTGGGTGGGTGGGTGTGTGGGATAAGAAAAAGAGATAATTCTGAGAAAACATATTGTAAGAAAACGCGAAAGAAATGCACAATGGTTTTACACCTACGCAGAGCCAATCAGACACACAGTCTCACACAAACACGCATACACCAAGAAATCTTATGTAGCATTTAAAACTACAGCCAGACATTTCAGACACTCTTAAAAAGCTATAACCACTGACCACAAACACGCCTGATCGCTCATTCCAACACAAATGCATTCGCATACATAGCCACATCTTTTACTCGTCACACAGACACACGCACGCCACTCGCTCTGTGCCACACACCACAGTGCACTGCAGCGGGGTGCTGTAGCACGGCCCGACCCTCATTAAAGTAAAAAGCCTGCTGAGTGTTTTAAGCAGCATTAAGGCAACAGCAGAGTCATAAATACAGGCAGCTCTCCTCTTTGCTCTCCAGTACGACTCCCTGTCCTATTGTTCATAACACACAGCTCAAGGACCGGAGTGGCACGCACCACTGTACAGTACTGTACAGGCACACAGACTGCTCTCTGTCAAAGACTTAAATAAAACTAGGCTGTCAAAATCTGACTATTTCTACTGACGCACAGCACTCCACACATAAAAGTCTAGACATTAAAATGAACAGAAAAGAATTCTCATTGCTTTGATCATACACATTGACCTTTTAAGTATCTGTGCTTATTAAAGTACCAACAACTTCTGATGCCAATGTTTCATGATAATGTAATTGGCTCCAAAAAACAATTCAAGTTTTATTATCTCACATCCCAATGTTTAAGTTACGTTTAAGTTTAGGTAACAGGTTGGGAAATTAAGGCAACTGAAACATTTAGTTTAGATTAGACAAAGACTATGATGACACATTGATGGTTAAGTATAGGTATAGAATTGGAAACAGGGCAAAAATGGCAAACTCCTTTGTAAATAACTAATACTTTGTACTCAGTATTGGTTTGCTTCCCTCTGCACTATTGAGTCATTGTACAATTGTACATTTCAATGAAATCACTGAGATCAATAGGAGAAATTAAGTTCATGCCGTTATTTTTTTTGTTGTTTTTTAGGATATTTTTTGGCCTTTTTCAAGCTTCATTTTTGACAGAGACAGCTGAAGAGTGACAGGAATGTGGGAAGAGAGAGATGGAGAACGACATGCAGCAAAGGCCACTGCTGAGCCTTCGTACATGGAGCGGATGCTCTACATTTGGATGTGGTTGGTTTTGATGGTCAAACAAGCACAGGACTTTTACGCAGTACCCTGTTGTTCATATTCAGTGTGAAACCAGAAGTTATGGTTTCTGTTCTATACGTTACATGATTTTTTCTAAACCCAACCAAGTAGTTTTAGTGTCAATACCTAACTATACGGTGACATGTGTTCCTTACTGTGATCATTGTCCCTTCTGCACTTTCAAAGCTCTGTAATGGTCCTAAATGAGATGTACAAAACATAAAAGGTGTTAAATGGCAGATGAGATGTTCTTAAAGTGGTGTGGTATATCCCAGCCTATCACTTTGACTGTGGAGAACTTAGTCTACTGCACATGTATGTGTGTATCTTCAAGCACCCACAAGTCTCTGCTGTGTGTATTTAGGGTGTATGTACCCATACCTGTCCAAGAATGAATATGTCTTCAAGCTGGTGTGTGTCTACAGTGTTTGTGTGTGTATGTGTGTGATTAAGATTAATCTGCAAAACTGCTGACAAGGGTTTTTGAGGGATTTTTCGTCAGTGTGGTGTGTTGACCAATTATTGTGATTAAAACAGAAAATACAAGAAAAATGTAAACCAGCCAAATGAATGGTTGACATGCACCATCACCCTGCAGATATCAAACATAGTAGCTGTGTCAAGTATACCTGATATCCATGGATGGATGGGAACTGATGTCGACAGTATGGTTGTGTGAGGGTATGAGGTATGTGTGGGGTTCGCAAGGGGTAGGGCTGTCATGGGGTAGAGGTCAGAAGGGTCCTGGGTCAATTTATCACAGTCAATAGAGAAATGGATGAAAAGATGAATAGGTAGGTAGATACCCCCAAAGGGCTGATGATGAAGGGCTGATGGTGATGAATAGAGCTGGAGGGGATTGGAGAGGGGGAGGTCAAGAGTGTCTGTGTAGGCAGAGGGCTGCATGCGTACGCCTGAGTGTGCTGAGTTTTCATGCATGTCCTCAAAAGACGTGCATTTGTGTGTGTGTGTGTGTGTGTGTCTGTGCAGAGGTGTGGACATCCTGTTCAGCTGAGGTGTGTGTGTGTGTCTCCAGTGTGCAGGGGCCTCCAGACCTCGGCCTCCTCCCTAGAGTCTGTCGTCTGTCAATAAAGACAGCATGGAGAGGCAGCGCTGGCCCTGGGTCAACACCAAAGCCAATACCTGAAGACAAGCAGCTCACACATGTGCATACACAAGCACCAAAAATCACACACATACACACAGTGAGCAAGCCAATAACTGCAGCCCATTATTGAGCTGGCCAGGTCCAAGTTCTGACACGAGCCACAATTAACCCTAGAATCCCCAGTGGGCAGTGGGATGTTCGTTCGGAGCGGCTAACGAGGCTAAATGTAAGAGCAGTGGCTTTGGTAATGAGACAGGATAACTGTGCTGTGTTCCAGCCTGCGCGGGTCAACTCTCACTGGCCCTGAGGATAATATCCTACTTCCAGATTCACGTTAGACCTGCTCTGCCTTGAATTACCTAGTTTAGTTTCTGGAACGGCTATAGTTGACTGTCATTGGACCAATAAACCAAACCCCTCTTATCTTGGTCTCACACACAAGCATGGGTGGCAGCCTAGAGGTTGCAGAAGCAGGGTAAAGGCTGTTTCATGCTTCAGACAAAGTGCTGTTCAGAATGTTTATCTGCAATGGAAAAGAGATGCTACGGATAGAACTCTGTAAATGTTATACTGTTAATTTCTCATGACATCTCATTCTTAACTATGATTTGTTATCAGTCTTAGTTTAGCTAAAATCTTAGATCTGAGTTCCACCTCATCTACACTTACCCCCAAATGTCCACTGGAATGGACTTCCTTAAGTTCAAGCTCCATCACAGCTGCCAGACATAATCTGCCATTATAGCCCAGGCTACTGTACGCGTGTGACCGGAGTGTGTTGGCTGAGACTTACACGCTCTCATCTCCAATCTCAGAGTTTATACACTGGGTCTATTTTTTTCCAGAGCATCCTCTCTCTTTGTCATGAAATTGACTTTTCCTTGTTTGTTTATGTCTTTTCCCAGAGGTTTATGAAACAGGAGAAGCACTACTACTATTTTCTGTTAATATACGCTATTCAGAAAACACAAAGTATCTAAAACACAACACAGGTGCATCCACAGGACATCGGAGGTTAAGCTTCCTAATGTTCTGATACACCTCCCTCATCCTTGTCAGCAAACACTTCCTGCACCTGTCTCACATTAGTACTTACAGTACATTCCTTAGGAGGGCTTTTACTGAAACAGGTGTGGCTTCAGTCAGCCACTGAGAGACAGCTACTGGTGCTACATTTAAGTTTCCTAAAATTTGGATTCGTGTTGATGTGTACTTTTTTCCTGTTTCACAGCAAACCAGTTTGAATAATTGCGATGAATGGACATAATCAGATTTCCAGCAATACAAGGAAAAGTGGGGCAAATCTATAACAGTGAAACTTGAATCTATTTCAGGAGTAATAACATTAGTTAGCTTTGAAAAGCCAGTCTAAATCTGACAAGATCAGTTTTAGTCTGGAAAATAATCAAATGAGAATCACTTGAGCCTGGCAGATTGAAGCTGGTCCAATCACCACGCTGAGCAAAGATGATGTGACTGGCTGCTTCTCAAAACTGTTAAAACTCATGAAGAACTATTTCTACAAGGGGATGTAGATAAATGAACCATGAGATTGTAAAAGCAAGGTCAGGGCGTGATAATGAGACACCATGTAACTTAGCTTATTTGGATCATACTGAAGTCAGACTGAAGAGGTCATGGGAATAGTTAGACAGGTGATTCAGAAAAGACCATGTCCAAAGCACTGGACAATTTAGTCTTTACAGAATTCAATTGAAAACAATTCATGCTTCAGAATTTCTGACGGTACAATGAAACACGCAGAGAAAAAAAGAGGGAAGTGGAAAAAGTGATTTGTAAAAACCATAACAACAAACTAAAGGAATCACACTGCATTCCATTTCCTCTCCGTTCTATTCCTCCCTTCTCCCTACCCTTTATTTTCCACCAGGGCCGTTATCAGACGCAAATGTGCGGTGAGCGGAAAGGAGAACGCAGAGAAAATAATTACCCTCTGCCTCAACCAGCTGGTTTGTTCATAAACACGCAATTATAATTTCATGGCAGTCCATTATATACAAGCCACTCCAGGGCAGAAAGCTCTGCCAAAGCACGATCACTGAAAACATCTTAAACACTCTGAAACGGCTAATACCTCAGCTACTGAATGCAATTTTCTGATTTGCTTGGCAGCTCCTCAATAAGAAATCAATTAGGCTTTGAGGAATATGAGCAAAAGTCCTGTACAGCCAATGTGGTTGCCCTGCAATTGCTCTGTCTACATGGTGCCCACACATTCAGGGAACAGGAAGGAGAGGCCATTGTAAGTGTGTGAGGGGAGGTCCATCACATTCTGTCAATTTGTTTTTTTGTAAATCTGATATCTGTTCATCATCAGATATCATAATTCAGCTTTGATGGTTGGATCATGATTGACTGTAGGTGAAACAGTGCTTTATAGCAATTTATAAAATTAGAGTGATTACTCGACAGACAGATGATAAAAATAGATAAAAAGTATACTTAATAATTAAGACCTAAGACTACTATGACCTTTTTCTTAAGTGTCACTGATTAGCCAATGCAGTGTTTGTGCAGGATGACATGTTTACTGTTGTCATTTAGAGAAATTTAATAAAATATAAATACTAGTCATATTACCACTGTCCTTCACTATGATTGTAAAACATTTCACTATGATTGTTATTTAATAATTATATGTGACAAATACAAAACACATTCAACTGAAATTGAATTTGCTCTGATCACACGTCTCATTTCTAAAATAGTACTTGGTCCCCACCATCCACTATATCATTATTCCATCTGTTTCTTATCATTCTTGTCTCATTTCAGCCAACAAAAATGCCCCATAATCTGGTGAGAGGCTCCTGCATTGTGGACGTGAAGAAATGAGGAAGTAAACATAATCCTGTGTCAGTATGAAAAGTTCTGTAATCCTCACCCTGACTGGACATCAAATTGGAGACGTTTCAACACTCGAATTCGTCTCGAATTAACATCTATGTTTTTACAGTGAACTAAAGGAATATAGAAATGCTTATTTAAATGTGGCAGATGGGATTTTCTAGTGGCTCTGGGAATGGTAATGACTGTCAGTCTATATCTCAATAACTATTGGGTGGATTGACACAAAATTTTGTCATGCTCCTCAGAGGATGAATCCTACAGACTTCATCTTTTAGTTTAACATTTTTATTTTTTTGTGAAATGCATCAGCAGCTGCTGGACTGATCACTGATCACTAAACTGAACTGCCCATATTTGTCTTTGCTGTTAAATTTACTTCAGCAGATCCCAAATTAATTAATACACACCCTCTTTCCCACCTTAAAACCAGTTGTTGGCATAGTTCTAAATCTTATTGTACAATAATTATAAAGTTCCACATTTTAAATTCTGTTAACACATCTCAAGAATTAATTGACATCTCTGACTGCTGAAATAAAATGTCACATAGACAAATTACTTTTCAGGGACTGGATTGATGACTGAAAAGATGAATGGAGGACTTGCATTCTGAACAATCTGACCCTCACTCCCCTGCTCTTTCTCCATTTCATTGTCCGGATATTTTGATAATTAATCTTTTGGAACCTGTCCTACCAAATTTGGCCACCACGGCTCTCCAATTCAATCTAGTTTTAAAATATAAAATGAAAAACATGTATCTCTGCTTGCCTAGTCATTTATTCACAGACACAGCTGTGCTGTAGTGGAAACCAGCTGAATGATGAAAGCAAGAGGAGTGCAACTGAATCTAAATTTAGGTCAAAAGGAGTTTCCAACTATTCACACCCTCCATTGATGACAGACTCTTGTGTCAACTCCTTTTTCTGAGGATCTTTGACAGAGTTGAAACCCATTCTACTTGCAAACTGACTGAAGGATCACAGATCTCTGCGGAGAGAAATTGCGACTTGCGGCAGTTTTGCCTTGGGTTAGTCCTTGACAATTGTGCAACATCTTCCACTGGATGCATTCTTGTTCTCATCATCAGCCCCTGACCACAATCCTGTAACCCCAAACTGTGGATTCAAAAAGAAACTGGTCTGTTAAGTAGCAGGGAGAAAAATCAGAGCATCTCAGGCTGGAAACAACGGATGAATACTGTTAGCAGCAGGCTGACAGATGCATGGCAGCAGCCTCCTACAGAAGCAAACACATTGTGTGCATCTCTATGGGAGCCACCTCGGTGCATTGTGGGAGTTGTGTCTCAGCAGGGGGGCGTGTCACTTCCTGGTAGGAGAGACCTCACTGTTAGAGCAAAGTCTCCCGGGATGTTTAGCTTTGAAATACTGATGCATTGTGGGAGCTGGGGTGTATTGTGGGGAGTGGTAAGCCCAGCGGGTGTTATGCCTGTGTGTTGTCCCGATGATTGTGCGAGAGGCAGTGATGCACATGCACACACACACACAAATACACATGCCTCTGATCTATGGATACACAGCAGCCCAGCAGGATCCTGCCTTTGTTGGTTCGAAATACACACAGAGAGTTCTCTCAAATAATGTGTGTATGTATGTACTCATAAACACATATCCTGATACACACATAGTACACGGATTTACACACACTCACTCTTGCAGAGGGAGTAAAACTCCCTGATGCTCCTGCTGCAAACACATGGGAGAGAGATGAAAGACTTTCACATTCACAGCAAGCAGCAGAAAAAGATGGATCTCTTAAACTTCATCCACTGACTACCCAGCTTCACTATCAATACATGCACGGTTAACACATTTCCCCGAGCTTATCCACATTGCGGCTACAACATCCTCAGCCGCCGCTCCCAGCCTCCTCTGAAAAGGTGGAAGTGTTGATGTAGTCGAGCTCTGGCCATCATCAGCTCATCCTCGCTCCTCTGCACCCACACCATCCTCTCCCCCTTTGCTCCCTCTGCGATCAATGCTCTCCTCCAACCTGGACTCACATCAAAGCCCACTTCCCCTCACTCTCCAACACCACCACCACCCCTTCTGCGCTGAAGGTTGGCTGATCCACAGGTAACCTTTTTCTCTTTCATTCCTCATCTCTATCCTTCTTTCTCACTCTCCCTCTTTCTCCCACTCCTCCCCTCTCTCTCTCTCTCTCTATCTCTCAGAACCGAAGTGCATCAAAGACTGCTGGGCCTCACGCCAGGGGCTCCCTACTAAGCAACATACCCCGGACCCCCCGCCAACATCAACCCCCCTAACGCCGCTATACACCTCCACCGCCACTGCCTCCTCCCTACTCCCCGCAAAACCCGCATGTAACACACACACACATCCACCTCCCACCAGGCCCCCAATCGGCGGTGGCTGCCCCACGCTGGCTGCACATACTGTAAACAACAAGCTGTCAACAGGGCTCAAGTGTGCCAGCCATCTGATGTGACCTATGGAACAAAATTCTGGCTGTGCTGTGGGGCTCAGGGCGCAGCAGGGGGGTGGTCAGGGGGTACTGTGTGAGTTTGTGTGCATATGTGTGTGTGAGCGAATGAGAGCAAGGAGGGGGGCAAGCTTTGACTCTGCAGGTGTAGCAGAGGTGGACTGGGTTGCTCTCTAAATATCATGCCAGTTTTTAACAAATCTGTGACCACAGTTCAGAACAACAACGTATTTTGTTTAAAGCGGGACGTGTCAGGTGGATGAGCAGCATTTTAAATGAACATTAAAAGAGTCATTACCACAGAATTTTAAGACAAAGCAACGCTGCATGCGTCACTGTAGCTGAGGTGTGCCTTCTCAGATAACGTAACTATGTGTTAGGGGTTTGGGGCTATGCCATCTCCACCTGAAGACAGCAGCAACTGGTAAGATTTGAAGTATGGGCTGCTTGATTTCTCACCCACAGTACAAGTTTCTGATGCCAGTGTAAGTGTGATAGCGAAGACAGCATTAGATGAGTTACAAGAGAACTCCACCGATTTTACACATCACAGTATGTGTGTGTGAAAACAGTTGTATGAAGTCTTTTGCGGGTCCAGAGGGAGCTGCGTGAAGTATGTTAAATTGCCCCAAGTGATGTCACTCATGAGTCAGAAAACTTCAAGTTTGAAAGTGAAAAATAATCGGAGTAGAGTTAAAGAAGTGTGCTTACCTCTGTAGATCACTCCTCATCTTTACTTGAGGCTAGCAGGTCAAGGCTACGTTAGCCACAACTAGTATAACACATCTGAATCACCAACTCCAACCAACACCAACTGTTTAGACAAGGAGGAGCAACATGTGGAATAAGACAGACAGATAGGTTGTCTGGTATGCCGCATTGATTTTTTTTAAAACTGTCCATCTTGAGTATGAGAATGCAAGGCTAAATCTCTTGAGCACCCTTTTATATAATTCCTCAGTAATCATCTCTATCTAACAAAACCATTTCCACTGCAAACCTTCTGCTCACCATGATCGCAGCTCTCCATCACAGCAATTACACAGCAGTAGTCTCCTATTCAGTAATGAGACAAGGCGAAATATCTGGACACATACATACATAGCCCATCATCACCCCACAGAATTTCACAAAATAGATGTTGAAGGTGAAGGTGTTAGATATCACATCATCAAATATATTATGCATTTAATAGCTGGCAGCAAGTGTGGCTTTGGTGATTTGCATGTGATAAGATGTCTAGTCATGTATTAAAACTGGACTGCATTTTGTTGGAAAGTATTTTAGCACCTGACCTTTGTTTCAACGGTATTTCAATCTTATTGTAAGTTATACAGGATCTAATGGACATGAAAGTGATTAAACACGTGAAGCTCTTTACATGCGTTACAATGTTATACGTGGCTTTAGTAGTCAGATGTCACTGCAGTAATGGTGGCTTGTTTACTCCAGCCACAAAGTGCTACATTCGTGTAGCCCACAGAGGTTACAAAGATGGTAGCTGCACAGATTGCTGGAAAATCGTGGTTGTTCTTACACACTGAATATTATCTTATGTCTTATGTCACTGTTGACTTTTTCAGTACTAGGTAAGACGATGACTTTTCCTGTCCCCTAACCAAGGGCTATGAGTTGGCTGAACATTACCATAAAAACATTAATCAAGCTTTGCCACAAGCTGATATTAGGGGGAAAACAAATTAAATACATGGACAATAAAATAATCTGGACAGCAATATGTTTCTCACTTGTTGCAAATTAATATATTGTATATGGATGTTATTTTTAGGAGACGAGCTGCATATAGTTACCACAGAGTAACACATCAAAGAGGTAGAAAAACGTATATTGATTTGTAGAAATTGCACAAAAAAGGGGGCCTAATGTAATTCTTTGCCACAAATCAGCCATTAGTGCACTAAACAGAGCTGGAGTCACTTAGAATATTATGTATCTATACCTGTAAAGTGCATTATCCAATCCAATTCTAAATTCTCACTTAAACTCTAACAGGCTAAAGGGATGGCTGCTCATTCTGACTTGATAATGACATAATAGAGCACTGAGCTTTAGGAAATAATATAACTGCACAAGTATTGCATCTGCATACAGATTTGTAAGTTCCACAGCAAACATGAAACATTAAACAGTATGGAGAAAAATAATGGGAAATCCATGGGAAATCATGGAGGGGTAAAAATATATACAGTAACAGGGTGTTGGTGTGAACCATAATTGAGCATGCACTAAAAAGCACAGATAGGAGAATTCACGCTGTGACTGAGATAAGACGTTGTGACAATACAGTATTCAGCTCCTCTCTTCTCAAACCTAGATTTACATCTGATATCCTTTTTGTCTGCATATCCTGTCTTTTGACACGACTTGTACGACTGCACTCAATCACTGTCTCCCTCCCTGACTATTGTCTATATGCTATTATTACTGTCATTTCCCCACTTCTTCCCTTCCCCCTCTCCCCATCACCCCGCACCCCCATGTCTCCTCTCAACTCACACTCAGATTTGTGGCTCTTAATATTGTATCTGTCTACCACAAGGACAGGAGCACGGGAAATGACATGTTTCCGCCTGGGGTGAAAAGACACACACACACACACTGACACACACACACACACACACACACACACACTCTCACACCCACACACACACACACACACGCACGCATATGCGGATAATACACACTCTGGCATCGGAGACTGCGTCAAGCTCACAATGTAATTACGGGGAAACAGAGCAGTCAGTTACACACCTGAGTGCGGCTCGGATCAGAGCTGGGGTGTTACTCTGACACTGACGGGGAAAGCCAGGAGTTAGTCTGTTAAAACACAATGACAGACAGCTACATCTACTGACATGGCCGTGCTGACAGACCAAATATTTGGACTGAGGAGAAAACGGAAAAGGACAAGCTCCGCTGTAAAACATAAAGGTGACACTGCCGTGCTTCTCATGCATGCAAAAGACCAAATACATTGTATAAATGTATGTGGAGCAGGACATATGATATAAGAGAATGCAAACTTACAGTGGTTATTTCATTTTTTTATGATTTGACAGGGTCTAGTTCATATAGTTCATATAGAGTCTTGGGAAGTCTGACTGAAGCTGTAATGTACATTATTTTTTAATCAATAAATAAGCAGTGAAATATGCACTTGGTGTTTTTTCCTTAATGATTCATGAAGTGCATTGAGCACTCTTTTTCAACCTTTACAAAGAAACAACTGAAACTTTGGACTGAAAACAGCACAGGAAAAGATGAACAAATATGCTTTGATAAGAGGATTGATTCCACTCACATCTGTGTGTTACGTACTGAGCTGGAGCCATGTCCTTATGCTAAGGTAGGCTAATCGCCACTTGGTTCCACCTCTATACTCGTGCTAGATTCATGCAATGTTGACAGAATGGGCAAAAAACAAACAAACATGTAAGCCACCTGTTATTCTGACACCCACTCCTGTTATAGGAGGTGTGCCATCATGTGAGATAAAACTTCAGTGCTTGGGATGAAATGGATTTCCAATGTTTTGGACTCCAACTGATTTCTTTTCATTTACTGACAGCACCACTGACTGTTCTCTTCAGCTGCTTCACAAGATTACCTTGTGACCTGACAAAATCCCTAACAGAGAATCTCTCAGTAAATGGATAGAGGTTGTAGCTACAGCTGCTGGTTCTGTGTATCAAAGCTTCATCCTTTATGTTTGTTGGACTACAGCATGAGATCAGGTCTTGAATATCCCTGATAGCATGGTGATTAATGGATCAATGTCTGTTTTACAGATTCAAACTGCTTTTATTTAAGCCCTTCTAACAAACAGTTCCCCTCATCTTCACTTTTATGTACAAAGCCTGTTTGATACCATATAATTTAGATTTTATTAAATAATAAAAAAGAATAACTGACATGAAATTTAATTTAAAATGATTGCAAAATAGAAATTCAAAGAAACAGATTCGAGCAAAGGGTTCAACTGAAAACACCAAACTACCACGCTCACTGGTTTAGAAGTATTCAAAATGACAGACTGCATTTGACTTGTATATGATAGCACCACCCTCCCTCTAACCATATTACCATGCATAAAGAAGCATACGGTTTGAAGAGAGCATGATGTACTGTATGTATCAGGAGTTTCTCTCCAGAAGAAACAGGCATGTAGCTCATTAAGTCCACGGTCTGCCGTGTTCACACTGAACCTTATCAACCTCTACATGACACAACACGACTGTACAGCAGCTCCACACTGAAGGAATGTACAGTCGATGCAGTACAGTATTCTGATTCACCTCTTCTATGGTTCACACCGTCTGTTTGCTATAGGTTTAGTATTCTCACTTAACCAAATGGAGGGAGAAGTCTGAATTATCCTTTCATTTGTGTAACATCTTTCCTTGGTGTGTGTGTGTGTGCGTGTGTGTGTGTGTGTGTGTGTGTGTGTGTGTGTATGTATGTGCGTGCGCGCATGGGTGTGCACGTATTCTACCACAGGGGACGAAAGGGCCAGTTTGATAAATGGCTTAAATAATGAGGAGTCCCAGGAGCTCTCAACTTAACTACAGTGTAGGACTGCTGTGATGAAGATCTAGATAGATACCCACACACACACACACACACACACACACACACACACACATAGTACACACACTGCAGTGAATACCATAAGCTCACAATCTAATCTTTGTTCAACAACACAAAGCTTAACATGCAGCATCATGCAGTCAAGGTATAATTTACTGTTATGTCCTGGTACACTTACTGCGAGAATTTGTGATTGTGTATTATTTAAAATTTAGACCACCCATACTGTAAACCTGTTAGAAAAGCATCAGTCCCACACAGTTTTTCTTTCTTTCTGCAATATTATATGAGTATAGGAAACTTTACTTAATTAAATGCAATTCTAAGATCAACATATTAATATATAGAAATATTAATATTTTTTGTAAGTGTATGTATTTATGTAACATCAGTGTTAGATTTTGTATCCATGTATCCAACTTTGCCTTAGTTTTAATAATTATATACTAACACTATGCTCTGTTGTCACTAATCAACAGTAAGTTTATGATTTTTTCTCTCATCCTTGTTGCCCTGTCTAGAGATACTCCAGATGAATGCCCTTGACAACCACAGCACTGCACTCTGAAACCCATTATTTCCAACATTTGTTTGCTATGTCTAGCACAGTGTGGCGAACCGCCGGCATGCTTACGCTGAACCCAGCAGTGAGCGCAGCGCAAATCGCATTGTGTCTGAAAGAGCCATAATGGAGAAGAGATTTGTCTGCCGGTTGTCTGTCACAAATGCTGCAGAATACAGGGACATTGCTTCCTGCGTGTCAGGGCCGTTAACGTCACTTTACCATCACTGAAATTAGAAGAGTGTTGGTTGATACCAGCTCTATTTATATCTCTCACTAAGTGGACCTTAACAGGGTCATTCTTCTATGAGCTGCCAAAGTGAACATGCTTGTGCAAACTTAAAGGTCCAGTATGTAAGGTTTATGGGGCTCCATTTATAGAATATAGAAAAAACTGAATATAATGTAATGAGCATTTTATATCTACAGACCTCGTACATGGACTCCGCCATGTTTATAACATATCACAGAACAGACGAAACAAACACTGACTTTAAATAGGGCCTCTAGTGTGTTTTGCATGTTTCATGCCACAGTGGTTTGAGAGTGATGTGAGGGGGTTGCAATCTGCAACTATACTAGATGGAATTAAATCCTACATACCGGTCCTTTAAATTGCATTGTTTCAATTTTCTGAAAATGGTGAACCCCCAATGTCCAATGAGTAAGGCTAGTATTGATTCATGTTGATCCATGAGTGCCATCTCTTTTAGCATCTCTAAAGCCTGTAGCTTCTGTTACAAAGAAATGCTGATACTTAACCACGCGTTCTCCTCCTGGGTTCAATCTTTGTGCATTTGTTTCCTCTTCTTTCTTTTAACTGAATGGGATGACTAAAGTGGTATACAATATAAATAACATCTTCACTCCCAACTCACACTGAGGAAATCTGAAATCATAGCGATGAAGCAGATATTTCACAGAATGTATCACAGTAGCGCAAAATGTTGTTTGTGTCGAAGCTGCTACTGTTCAATGTGGTAATGATTTTCAATGTTATAATGTTACAGTACATGTAGCACCTTTAAATGGCTGCATATGTTCTGTGTTCTGTGAGCAGAGACAGTCAGGTTCAATATTGTGCCAACACATCAGAGAAAGAAAAGGAGAAACAGTAGCAGACATAATGACCCAGTGAGCCAGTGAGAGAAGCTGCAGCGTGGGTAGGGCTTCAGCACCAGGCACACGGTACACGGTACAGCACCCTGCATGAATATCAAAAAGCTCCCTCCCTTTGACCTTGAGATTAATATTTAAAAGCTGGCTACAGTCTATACACACACATGCAGACATGAGCACATGTGCGCACACACACACACACACACACACTGTTCACCATGTGCCCTGCGGCCAGTGGCGCACTGAAGTCTTCCTCATTAACTGGCTGTTCTGTTCTGATTCTTGTATCTATAAATACTGTATAAAGCAAAAGCTGATTATATGCTACAATATATGTGGATGAATGACATATGGGTATAAGGCTGATGTATTAGAAAAATGAATTACATCTGTGTGTATATGCTCACTTTTGTACCATACATATATAAAAGAAAAAGATGACTGACAGAAGATAGAAAAACCGAATAAAGATTTAAAACAATCTGTGATGCTTTAGAAAAATGTGGCAATAATACTAACAATAACAGACAAAGTGGTAAACATGAACTTTTGAACTATCCAACCTTTAGTTTTAACTTTATTATTCTACTGCATCTACTGCAATCAACAATATATTTTGACTTGGTTTCACTGATGAATCATGTGTGAAGAGATGGGCAGAAAATCATCTTCACCTTAATTTTACCTGTTTGACCCTTTGATTATTTTTTTACTTTTGGTCCCTCTCAGAGAAAATTGCGTGTTACTTTGCAGTTTTTCGCATCCTAAATTGAGACTAACTCTAAAAAGCTGTCATGCATCTGCAACCTTCAATCTCTACCTCGGTAAAAATGTGTTTATTAAAAACTGAGATTACTGGGGTGTTTAGCTCAGTTGGTAGGGCAGCCGCCCCATGTGCGAAGGCTCAGTCCTTTGCTGCGGAAGCCCAGGGTTCGTATCCGACCTGTGGCTCTTTCCCGCATGTCATTCCCCGTCTCTCTCTTCCTGCATTCCTGTCACTCTTCAGCTGTCTCTATCCAAATAAAGTTTGAAAAGGCAAAAAATAAAAATAAAAACTGAGATTACCTTAAATAAAAAAGACATTTCAGGACAAAAAAATGGTTTGTCCCTAATTATAGTGTTGCCCTGTAATTAGATTTATTAAGAAATATGTGCAGTTCTTATTCAACGAGCAGATCCTGGATGAAGTCTGATTGACTCTTCTGCTTTAGAGCTAGTCAATTACGTTACTTTTCTTAACCACCAAAACAAAAATAGAGCATATCTCATTATGTAATGAAGGCAGTAGAAAGTTATTTACGGAAATGTAAAACAGGGAATGCAGAAAATTAGCAAACAACTCCCATCGAGCTGCCTGTATTTGTTGTGTTTGTACTGTGAGATTGTCTGTGAGAGATGGCAGCTTAGAGTGGATTCATTTAAATCAAATCAGTGTTTGTGTTTTTGGGATAAAATGTGAGCCTGTTTGGACTAACGCAAAATATAATTTATATTGTTACTGTGTCGTAGATTTTTTGTGGCTTTTAAGCTTTACCTTCTCAAAATGTAACTTGAGTATCTTGATCTGAGACTAAAGCTTAGTTTATCACAGAAAGCAGCTCTGATGGTTTCACGTTTAAATCCTAAAGGAAAAGGACAGAAACTTTTCAAGTGCTGACTCCCGTCATGTCTCTAAACTCTGTCATCTCTCTCCTTGGATTTTACTTATGGAGATCAGCTTTCTCTAGGTGGTGCTCTTTTCTTAGTCTGTTCAGTGGCTGCCACTGCTCATGTTAAATACCCAGTTATTCATCTATTTATTCCAAATAAGCCATGGTTGCTTTTACTAATCATGTAAATGCATTTTGTGATTATGCACTTGAAGAAAAACACATCGCAGATCATTTAGTAAATGTAAAAGATGTCATGAAGTGACTAATGGATTATGTAACTGCAGTCCCTAATGGTGAATTTCCAAAATATCAGTGGTCAGAGCTGTAATAGTGTTTTCTTTGATATTTGACATCACATGATTGACCGAACTCCCACACTCATCTCACACTTCTTCTGTCATCCAGGTGAGTGAGTACAACACACAACTCACACACAAAACAATAATCAGAAATCCCCAGCTATGCACAAACACACATGCACTGCCCCTGCCTGCAGCTCTTTCTTCCACCCAGTACGCTCTAACCTACTTCTGTCCACCGCTGTGAGGGATGCAAACAAACACACACAAACAGAGTGATGAGCGGACGTGACGTCTGAAGCTTAGCTTTTGTTTCATCTTCTTTTTCTTGTCTGTTGCTCTGTGTTTAGCGCAGTGTGTGAGGCCCCGGTGCAGCACACTCTTTTATGAAGAGACGATGGGGAGGCAACCTCACCGCCAGAGCAGGTTTATTTTGCCAAGTGTGTGATCAAAGCTTTTATCTGTGTGTGTGTGTATGTGACATGGGTGTTTGTATGTGTACTGTAAAGACAGACAGAAACCGCAGTCTGGACAGCAGTGGCTGTTGGCTTTGCTGGTTAATGATAATGATTTGGGGCAGATGTCAGTCTCATACTACTAGGTTTTTGAATATATAATTTTCTAACTAAATACAACATTAAAATATGTATACACTTAAAACTACAGTACTAACTGTAGTAAGCATAACATTGTAAACTTTACCAGCAGAAACAGCTCTCCATGCATGCAAAGAACATTTTCAGCACATGGCCACCAGAGGTGACAATCTGTTGTTAAAGGAGCTGATGGCAGAACTTTTAGCAACGAGTGGATGCTGAGAAAAGTGGGACCTCATTCAACAACCAAAACAATAAAAACACCCATCAAATAATGTTTCATAGCATCTGATTATTGACAGGTGCTGACAGGTGATGTATAGCAATGGAAGGAAACGAGGCAAACAGCCAATGATTGTAGGGGCTGATCAGGAGCCAAAAAATAATAATAATAAAAAAAAAAGATTTTAAAAAAAGAAAGAAAAGATGGGTCACACACTCTTAGTCCCTCTTAGTGTAACTGCTTTATTGATCTGATGTTTTAAAGCTCTGTGTCAGGGCAAAGTGACTTCACTTTCACAGCAATACTGTAGTCAGTGATGCGCTGTACCTGCTGTTAGCAGGATCTATTACAACAGACTGGTGGCACAGCAGACATTTTGATACATCATAGCAGGAAACTCACAGGTGTAGTAACAATAGCTGATACTGGGACACTTAATGGAAGTGAGCCATCGTTAGTGTTATTAAGTCCACCTGCTTTGATAAGTTAAAATGTCTGCTGTGCAGCCATTCCAGACTATAAATCAAATGAAGGGACAGGAGCTTCATCTCCAAGGCCATGCACTAAATTACACCTGTAAACATTGTAATTAACATTGGTATTGCTTTCTAAACATTAAAAATGAAGAACCATTTATGAAGTTATGAATAATGAACTGTCAACATGGTGGGGTTTAGCGATATGCACTATATTAGCATGTTCTATATTTGCAGAGGTGTTCTTGATATCTTCAGTTATCTGGAAAAAAAACAAAAAACTTTTTCACACATTCTGACATGTCAGACCAGGGAAAGCACAAGTGTAAATAATAAAAAATAAAATTAGCAGCTTCAAGTTCAGGTTCCTGGTATTGTTGATACTCAAATAGAACAGAGCCATTGTTAATGTTATTAGTAACACGTGTGCTTTTCCTGCTATGATGAGACAAAATGTCTGCTGTGTGGATTTTTTAAGCAGTAAAGTTAGATACAGCAGCATACAGTATGTGTACGGTTTTGGAGATAGTTCAAAGGTGGTTTATGGTAAATTTTCAAAAAAAAAGTGCTCAATTGTTGAATTAAACTGTAAAATGAGAAACTGTATGACTTTGTGGACGAGGAGAAAAAGTTTCTCAGTGATTTGCAAATTAGCCCTTAAAATGTTAGGAGACCAAATTTGAAGACACAAGATGTGAGAGCCTGGCTGATATATCGGCCAAACAGATGTAATCTGACAAGTTTAGCGGATCAGATATCCTGGTTTGTTCATAATACAGGCTTGCTCATTAAATGTTTATGTTCAGTATAATTAAATACAGTTCTGACTATTTAAAAACATAGTTTAATAGGCATAGCCTCTTATTTTTCTTATCTCAATTTGAAGTAAAGATTATAGTTTAAGGCTGACTGTCATATTTAGTGTTAGTCTTGTATTTAGTTATCAAATGTCCTGTTCAGTGTCAGTGATCCTCATAGAAATGTGTATGGTATGTGCATATGTAAAAAAAAAAAAAACAGCAGTTATTGTTTTTTTTTGTGTTTTTTTTCTTGTTCTTTGTCACATGGCATCCAGCTTCAAAACTCCAGTACAGAAGAAACATCAGTAAAACTCAAAAAATGTGTATGTATTTTTATCAATACACAACTTGCAAGCTGTATTTTTATTAGAGCATGACCAATATCTGAAATGACATTGGCCTATTGCAGATATATTGGTAATGGCAAATATGTTGATATATGCTACTATACGCTGATACAAAAGTCTTACAAGTCTTAATGAAGAGAAGGTACTTGGGATAATTTAGATCTATTAATTATGTTTGTGTGTTTTTGTATTTTTTATAATTATCAAATTCCCAGTGAAGTTTGTTGTTTCTGTGCTCCGATTTTCATTTTATTTTATTGTTAAATTGTAAAATATCCAGCCTCCATTACATATCGTTGTAGAAGTGTATTGTAAACACAGTTTAGGGATCACTGAAATGTGTTTTAGAAACAATTTGCAGATATATTGATATCAGAATCTTTTACTCGGTATCAGCCATAAGAATGCGGTTGCGTTCCATTCCTGATGATACACACTGGTTTTGTACCAGGTATTATGTGTATCAAAGGCACAAAGTAAAGCTGGCAGGAGGTACAGTATTGACATGTCACACGCCCAACATGATACAACAAAGCTTCTCTCTATGATTTCATCCCTTCCTCTATCTCCTTACTCCCTTTTTGCCTTATCTTTTCTTCCGGTGCTGCACTCATTCTCTCATGCACCCCCCACCAACCTCACTACTATCTGTCCTCCTTCTTATCCACCTCCCTCTCATCTTCTGTGTCTCTCTCTCAGACATGTAATATCTCTTAGTATCTCCTCCTTACTTCCTGTACCTTTTGGTTCCTTCCGCTTTAACAACATCTCCACTCCCTCTTTCCATTTTGATATCCTCCACTCCCAACATCTCCTCGCAGCATCTATGAACATATCCCCCGTCTCCACTCCCTATATTTATCTCTTCCTTATCTGGATCTCCCTCTCCTTCTCTCCATGCATGCCTATCTGTCTGTATCTGCTCTCTTCCAGTCTCAGTGGGCTCAGCTCTCATAAGGGAGGGCGCAGAGGGAGGGATGAACCTGAAATGGTAAATTGTTTGTTTCTGACAGCTCAGCGGCTACATTAAGCACCACCCTGTTCCCACTAAAACCAGATGAGGGTAGTGAAGTAAAAGAATGGGAAAAAAACAACAACACAACAAACAAAAAAACAAAACAAAAACAAGTCATATTCATCACGATAATTGTGTGGGTGCTTTGGGTGCGCGAGCGGCCGGGTGCCGATGAGGGATGGCGCTGCTCACAGGCCTCCCTAACGTCCATGAATCACAGCCAGAGTTGCTCGCCGGCCCTCAGCCGCCATAAAACAAAAGATGGAGATGAAAAATGCAGCAATTAAGTGATTTGATTTCTGCTCTACCCTCCTGTCCTCCTTTATACCAGCCCCCTTTTTGGCCACACACACACACACACACACACACACACACACACATATGAAAACATATACAAACAGGATAAGAGTACTCTTTTGCCAACCCCGTGCACACGCATACATACACACTGATGTGCACACAAACACATCAAAACACACAAATATATGTACACAAAGAATGCCTTATAAAGTGCGCGTACACACACACACACACACTCATTTCAGTTACTTGCTGTCACATATGCACATGAGGGAATGAGAATTTACTTCTTAGGCATTCGGTTTTATGTATCCAGCTCCAGGCTTTAGGATGCTGACACCCCTGCAACACTTAAATAATAAACATTGATGTGACAGATGGGTTGGTATGAGGGATCTTTACTAGAGCAGCACAGATCATCTCTGACTAATAAACTGCTACAGCCGTGCAGACTGATTACAGCAGCTCTGCATTAGTAGTGATTAAACAGAATCTCGTATCTCATGTGTCGCTGAATGTACAGTAGCTGATGGTGATACAGTAAAGAGTCGTCTTATTAGTCTTCAGATAGTCTCTACTACAAAAGCACCATGAAGCAATGTGAGTTTCACAAAAATACCTCATTTAACCAAAACAAGCAGCTCTGGCACTGTTGGCTTGCTAATTAGCAAGCTAGTTTACAAAGCAACTGATTTTGTGCAAATACTGGTCACACTAGCTTAGAGCCAGAGAGTCATTTATAAAGCAGCCTACAGGACAAAAGAAGTAATGGTCCAGACTACCTGTCTATGTTAAGTGTCAAAGGTGGGTTACAGGCATCAAACAATAACTTGTAATGTAAACTGTCCCTGCTCCTAGTATGGGTTAACCCCCCAAACCATTGTTGGATCCAACAATTCTCATGATGCAACTTGATAGTGTCTTTTTTATTAGACCTCGCCTGCCTAATAAGTGGTCTCCTTACCCAAACAAAGACACACTGACTTGTTTTAACAGCACTCCACTGAGCTTCAGAACACATTAGCCAACTGCTGTCACAGGCTACTCTGAAAAAATTTGACATGTAAAACTGGTGAAGTGCCCTTTTAAAGGACCTGCATGTAGTATTTAGTTTAGTGGCCACAAAATGTGTGGAAAAAAAAGTGCAAAACACCCTATCCAGGACCGGTGTTAAGTTTGTCCATTTCAAGATACTATAGAAACACGGCAGTTCCACACAGTTGACTTGCTGTGTCTGCAGATATAACAAGATCAAAATAATTCTTATCTTCGTGTAAACGTACACTAATGAAAACAAAGTTATGGAGTATCTCAGTCTGTAGGGACCTGGCTTGTGAAGCAGAGGGTGGCTGGTTTAAGTCCACCACAGATCACAGTATGGGGTGTCATTTGCTTCGATTAGGACATAGACTGCAAAGATGGCCACCAGGGGGTTTGTTCTCTTCAAGTTTTTTACTTTATTTTTTTTTAAAAGATATTTAGTGTTACAGGAATGTGGGGAGAGAGATAGGGGGAATGACATGCAGCAAAGGCTGCAGGCCGTATTCTAACCCTGGGCCACTGCAGCAAGGACTGAGCCTTTGTACATGGGGCGGCTGCTCTACCAAATGAGCTAAACAACACCCCCCTTCAAGTATTTTCTGTTTGAGTCCATAATCCCTTAATCAACATATTTTTGGGATTGAACTGAAACTTTTTATTGAGCTATTACTATCTGTTCCTTTGCGCCTCTCTGGAGCAAACATATTAGAACAATTTACCTCCTACACACTGCAGTGCGGAGACTATATTTAAACACTGCACTCTATGAGGAATGTGGATGCTTTAACATTGTTTAGCATGGGGGGCTTGCTTAATGGGACTTGGCTAAGCATGTGTAATTAAGAGCAGGGGTAAGTGGTGAGTTGCAGAGTGCATAGTGTGTGTGTGTGTGTGTGTGTGTGTGTGTGTGTGTGTGTTTGTGTATGTGTGAGGGATATGGTAGCAGCATCAGGCCATGATGGAGTGCTTTGTGGAGCCAAACACCCATTCAGCAAGCTGTGTGCTCATTAATCCTGCCAAACTCCACTTGTTACATGCACGCACAGGAAATCATGAGGCTAGGTAAACAGGGAACTGCTGCGATCCATCACTGCATGCCAGCAAACACAGGAACACACAGACATGTAAGTGAACACACACACACACACACACACACACACACACACACACACACACACACACACATACTGATGCAGTGTACACGAGAAATGATAAGTTTACACCCTTACAAACATACAGTAAAAACACATGCAGCTCTGCAAGAACCTGACAAATGTGGAGAGAGTAACAGAAGCAAACTAAATCATGCATTTAAATATTTTTTGTCTGTTATCTTACACATATATATATAACACAATTCCTCTCTTCAGCACATTGCTTTATGTACAAGATGTAAGGAAGACAGTTTCAATATCAATCCAGAAATAGTCCTCTGCTGTACACTACAGAGAAATCACATCCAGCAAGGGTGAAGGCCTGCACTTGCTATTAGTAGAAAGAAATACTGCCACAAAGCCTGGTAAGAAATCAATAGAGCTTGACCCCAGTTTGACCTCTCGTTGAATGGAGAAGTTATGGTACCACACTGGCCTTGACGTTAGCTTATTTTGATGTGTGTTTTCCCGGCAACACTGCTCTCCAGCTCTCCTTCCTTTCTTTCCCCTCTTTCTCCTCTCTCTCCCTACTTGCTTCAATTGCTTTGTTTCCATCTCCTAAATGCTTGTGAATACATACACATACAGGCATGCACACGCCCCCCCACACACACATATACACACGCATTGCATGACAAATGCAGTATAGGGCCAGTTACACAGCCCAGTGGTTAGATGCAGTGTTGGAGCAGATCTGTTATATCTATACGCCTGCCTGGCTGGAGCATTTACTGAAGCCATCAGTGAAACGACATTCCATATATCTTTGACAGAGAGGGGAACAATACTATTTACACCAATTTAGCCCAGGGAGAGGGGAATTTCCAGTTAATGGGCAACTTTTTTTTCTTCTCTTGTTTTAACATCCAGCTTTCAAAATGGCCACCCTTCAGGAGGACAGATGAGACACGTTCCCAGGCTGCTACTCACATGCTAATAAGCTCCATTGCAATACATGTAAAAAAGAGAAAAACAAGGTAGGGCCTCTGCAAACAAGTCTGCTTTCTATTTCACTATGCTCCTTCATCATAGACTCACACTATAATCTACTAAATATGATAAAATCCATATGCAAATAGACATGACCACAAAACAACCAATGCAAAGCAAACACAAACAGCAGAAGAAAATATTCGCAATTCGTAATTTTTTCCCCCTTCTTTTACAGATTTTACAATTACAGCTTTCACTGTTCTCACTTCACTATCTTCACTATCTCCATGTCATGGTGCAGCTGCAGGGTCCACCCAATTGAGCAACTCATAATATTTACCCAGAGTGGTGTCACACCACTGAGGCAACCTGGGAACATGAGACCTGATAAGGTCAAAGGTCACAGGTCACCCAGGGGCCAATCAAGGGTTAGTGGTGGAGCAGGTTCATGTTTGGGCTGGATGTAAAAGGTCAGCAGGATCAGGTCGGGTCAGAGAAAAGGCTAGCTGTAAGCTGGGGTTCATACAAAGTGACATGAAAATGAGGGTTTATTTTAAATGTAAAAAACTACCACAGGCTTCGATAACACTGCAGCTGTAGTTAGAGAGAAGAGATTTGCAAATATCAAAATGGGTCAAAATTAGAGTAGCAGGTTTTCCCACGATCTAAAATATTAATAATTTATAATAGTATTCTTGGAAATATCTTTTTTTTTTTTTTAATTCAAACTCTGATGTTATTCTTCAGTTTAGGTGGTAGTAGAAAAATTCAAATCCTCTTGATCCTCTGTTTCTCAGCATACAGTATCAGTTTTAATGTCTGAGTGGTTACTGGTGACTGTATGACCATTTTTACAGTGCTGACCAGAGTTTATTACTTGCCCTGACAATCACACCAGCTTTTCTTTTAATTTTCACTTTGTTTTGTGTTAACTATGTGAATCTGTGAAAAATTCAGATGTGGGCGGCAATTCAAAGGTCCTAAACCCGACCTCTGTGAAGTGGAAGATAAGGAGAATCCAACTAATGCATCCAATTTGCAATGTTATTTTGATGGTTTGAGGAGCAGGAGCACTGTTGTTGACACTTAGTCCTCGTTCAGACTGTCAGTTTAAATCTGTTTTCAGGCATATCCAGGCTGATGTTTAGAAAGTCTGGACAGCAAGAAAACCACATAAAACATGATTTTTGCAAATCACTTCCAAGCCACATTTGGAGGTGGTTTTAAATTAATTTCTATGTCTCACTTTAGCCACTCAGATTGTGTCTTTTTAGTACTAGAACTGTGACATACAATGACAACACAATGTCTTGACAAATCCATTCTGATCACTTGCAAATAGCAATGCAACAAATCTGATTTACCTGCAGTCTGAACAAAGAGTTTTAACATTAGGCTATCTACATATACAGCGCTCTATCTACTGAACAGTCTAATTTAAGAATCGGGCCTCTTTCCTGTATGTCTGATTAAGATGGTCTGCATAGTAAATATTCCAACAAGCTCAAAATGACACTGCTGGCATGTCACACGTAATGTGTGTGTTAGCAAGCTAAGATCTGCTAATTAGTCCTAAACATATAGCTGAAGCTGATTTTGCAGGTTAACCATACTATAAAGTATTATACTGATGTCGAATAAATTGTCCTGATCCTGAACGATACTTGAACACCTGTGCCAAATTTCATGGCAATCCATCCAATAGCTGACATTTCTAAAATACATTTAACGTAAAACTACAAATGTCAACTTTCTGTTGGCACAAGAGGGAAAGTCAGGGGATCATCAGAGTCATATGATTTATCCAGAGCCACAACCCTGGCATGGCTAAACCTATTGTGCCTCACAGCTTTAAAGTAGGCTTAAATGTTAGGATTAGAACCCAGTGCAGATATTGATCCAATCATATTACCACCATAACATTTGCACGGGAGCGTTTGCAATTACGATTTGGAGAAGGCGTCTTTGTTAAGTACACATGATGAAAACATACATACAGGTGCATACAGACAGACAAGCACATTCACTCTCACCCACCCACACACACACACACACACACACACACACACACACACAAGAAATCCTTGATTCACGCAAATATGTTTCATTGAAACTAGAGCAGAGAAATCCCTGGAAATATTAGGATCTCAATAACTGGTATTTAACATGAGTAAAAACGTGATGAAGAGCACAATAATGACCAATAATGCACAAGTTATAAACACAATATGTGAAGATGCCGCTACTGCAGGCTAAAAACAAGCGCATTTTTATTTTTAGTGGGTTTAGTCTTTTACACAAATTACTGCCTAGATTTCAGTTCATAAATAAATGGAACAAAATAATGGGCAAAGGCTCCCTTTAGACCTTTTTCCTCCTTCAATTTTAGCTTCTTATAAAACAGAAATGACCCACTGAACACTTCGAACCACTGTATCAGCGCGTGACTGACAGAAATGGAGCTCTACCTCCCTCCTGCCCAGCCTACACAACACAAACAGACTTACAATGAAGCCTGTATGAATGGAGACCTGTCAATCACACGAAACCCATCCATCACCAGGCAATATACAAATGATCATCTCCTAGAATCATATTCACCAGGCGTGAGCAAGTATACAGCCACACGACACACACACAGATACACACAGACATATATAGGTACTGTAGAAAAATTCACACACACATAAACAATCAAACACAGGCACAGACAAAAATACACACATTCACATACGAAATGCACATAAACATACACACAGCTCATCCAGTGTTGGCGCCCAGACTGTAGAAGTCATCAGGGACCTGTAAAGCATTACCCTCTGTGTGACTCGAGCCACTCCAGAAATAGCCTCTGTAATGTATTCTTACCGCCACCGTCTCTTTTGCACAATAGTGCCCTTAATAACACACTCCATTTCTGTTGGCATAAATAAGGGCTCCATTTCCATCTTATTTCATGCAAATGAGAGCGCCGGCGCCCAAACAGGTAGTGGGAGTACTGTGTGAGTGGAGTGTGGAAGTGTGTAGTCGCTGAGTGTAGTGGCATGATTGGGGACGAGCGAATTCAAATGAGCGTTGGAGAGACCCCACAATGTGCCAACGACTCCCACGCCAACCTGCCAACGCCTTGACAGACAACGTCACTTACAGGCCCCGCAGCCTGCACAGGGTGCCATTACAGGGGCCAACGCAAAACCAATATTTATCCAGGCAAATGGTTCTCTGGAGAGAGATTATTGATGCAGGCAAAGAGTTGCCCTCCGGTAGTAGGCGCTGGTGCAGCCCACTACAATGCCATCTCTCTGATTTGCTGATTTCAGTGGTTAACTGTGTTAAGAGAGAGAGCAGCCTTTTTGTGCAATAAGACAAGAAACTACAGCATAAAGCATCTGGATTTCCTGTGACTGACAAGGACAGGCTTTGCTGAAAACACATCTGTACACAAATTATGTAAAAGTGGTATTTAGCAGCATTGCTGTAACATCACTGATAAGTGTTCGGCCAGAAGTGAAACCAGGATTGCCGATCCAAGTAGCCACCCTCCAGGAGACTCTGCTACTGTTAGCTCCATGTTTGTGCTCTTTTATAATATGTTGTCTGCAAATTAACATTAACATTAAGAACTTAATCCTTCAGCCTCTTCTCCCTTTATATGAACTGTATCTGAGCTTTGCTACTTTTGTCCTTTTTCCAGGTGTCCTTTGCACAGAGAATGATTTGGAGGGGAAATCCTACCAAAGTACTGGCAGTAGCCAGAATTCCTCTCTGATCTTCCATCTTCACCCAAAACACTATACATACACTGCTACACTCCTTTAATTTCACTAATATTCACTTGAAAGAGTGAGCTACTTCACCTATTTAGAATTGCACTCCTGTGACATTGTCAGACTCAGGGTGGTGCAGCAAAACAGTAGATATTGTCTTCATTCAAAGCAATCCTTTTTCTTTTTAAAAAATACTGCTTCCATTACCCACAATGCAACTCAGGTTATCTACCAATAGTTCAGTCAGAGATTTGAGTGTGTCATGTTAGTATCAGCTAAAGTAACCTCGGGTTGCTATCGACAAGCAGGGATGAGGAGCAGACTGCAGAGGTCTTACTCCTTTCTAACTCTACACCTCCAGATTTGTTTCATTTTCAGACTTGTAGTCTTAAGCACTAACTGATACTAGAGCCTATGCTGTCATCTGCCATAGGCTCCAGGCCACCAAACCCCTGCAAAGGATAAGTAATTATAGATATTGGATGGATGAATGAATGGGTGTATGGGTTACGGTGTAGTTACAGTATGCTGCAGCTGACTTGCCCTGGGGGGTTGGAGATACCATGATAGTGTAGCATGGGCTGCTCGTATTTTCTCCCACAATCGAGATTCTGATGCCGGTGGAGATTGTTGATTGTAAAGACAACATTAAGGCAGTGGGAAAAAGGCTCAGTAGTCTTTTCTTTTTCAGTAACACCTAGCACAGTATTTCTACTGCAAACCTTCGCCTGGCTGTGATTTTCTCTCTCCATGGTTAATGAAAGAACCTAAACTGCGATTTCAGAAATGTAGTCTCCTATTTAGTAATAAGACAAGGTAAAATAACTTCTAGAAACACAGCCAGTCTACATCATGAACGGGGGGAAATAATGTAAATACAATTATGGTTTGGAGTATAATTATAGCATGACATGAACTGAGCACATATGTTATGTGTTGTGGCAGCAATATCAACAGTTAAATTTTATATTGAATGCAATTAAAATGACCACTGCATGTATAGTGCTTCATATTTTATCCATCACCACACCACTTGACTGTACAGATACACTGTGTGATTAAACTGAGGTCATATTTTTTCAAGAAAGTGTCTACAATGTCAGGAGCAGCAACTGATTATTGAGGATGCTGATTATTTGTGAACACGGCACATTATGAGGCTCCCTATTGAGTCCCTGTTCGTCACCCCCCAATGTTTTCATTGTTTTCTGCCCTTTGCAGCAACTCAAACTCATTTTCAGGATCCAGAAAGTTATATTTCTGTGTGACGGATATGTGGTCTCAGAAAATCACACCAAAAGAATATTTGATTTTTCAAAAAGTACAAAAAGCTAAACTGCCAGCGGCAATGCCAGTGGCAACAACTGATTACTGGGGCAGCTTATGTTGCAGATTGACTGTTTGTTACCTCATACTGAGGTGCAGGAGTGGAGAGGAGGAGTATGTGGAAAAACATACATGTTCTGCTGATGTGAAATTTTGTAATCCACAATTTTTTCATTTTGTTATTAAGTTTGTCTCCATCTTTGCTGCTTTTACTCTGCACTTTCCCTCGATAAGTTGTCAGTCAATCCATGTGGGCGGTTTTCTGACAGCTTTTTCCTTGGGCTTTATTCTGTTGATGAAGTTAGAGTTTCTTTTTCTATGTTAGTCTTCTAGTGTTTCAGACAGAAGTGTAGGCAGACATGTGGACATCACTTTCTGTCCAAAACATACCCAGTATCAGGTGTGAGAAACGTGAGACAAGCTTATCTTCAGTCACTAAAATACAATGAAACAAAGTTGACATATTTTGAGATTCTAACCTTAACTCAGTGAAACCAGAGTTGATCACGATTACATAACACATTTGGGAAACGCCTTGAGGAGCACTTGGTAAAGTCAGGAGAAGCGTGAAGTAGAGGTTGAGAGGAGAAAAGGTTTACAGGGGTGGATGGTGGTCAGATAAAAGAGCTCCCCACTCGCTTCAAGGAAAGGTTAATGTCTCTCTCTCGGTTTTCGCCATCTCTCCCTCCCTCGCTTTCCCAGCTGAGGTCTGTGTGACTTACAGCAGGTCCACACTGCATTAGATTAAATCATAAATTACCCACCCACCCACCCCCATATCTGCATCCCCCCCTCCCTATCTCACCCTTCCCTCTCCCAGTCCTCTCCCTATCTCAATCTCGCTCTCCCTTTCTTCTCCTATATTCCATTCCCCATGTATTTCTCCTGCTCCCCCACTATTATTTCTCCCCAGCTCTAATCATTATTCTCTTCTCTTCGCCCCCCTCATTTCTCTCGCTCTCCCTGTACACTACAATATGAATGCCTTTCTGTTAAGAGGACTGCCAAAGCGGGTTTGGACAGCAGGCCATGTGGGTGAATGCTTGCTAGTGTGATGTGTTGTTTGGCCTTATAGTGTATCTTTGAGTGGAGGTGTTGTAGTGTGGCATAGGCCTTCACTGCATTTGATGTCCGTGTTTTCTCAGTTTGCTATAAAAGCAAATGGGGTAAAGAGATGCAGGTTAAAGAGCAATAGTGTGAGGAATGCATTAAATGGTGTGTTTTTCTGCTTTAACAGAAATGCTAACATGTCCTGCTAACTAGCTTACTACCTACAGTAGTACAGAACATTACTTCCGAGCCCAAAGAGCACATTAGTTAGTTACAAAAGTTTCTGGGGTTTCAGGTTACCTTTAAAAATAAAGCTCCTTTCATGACTTGCACATCCATTGTATAGTATTTTCCCACTGTGGAAGCTGGATGCTGCCAGACTTTCAGCCAACATTGAGCGTTTAAAGGGTTAAGGGTTATGTTGGAATGGAATAACAGTCTGATGCCTGGGCAGTATGGACTAACTAGTTAACTAACTTTTTGGCACTACATACATGGAAATATTACCATAACATTTTTTACAGTATTCTTATTTTAAAATGTGTCAGCTGCAAAAATGAAAAAAGTCAGGATGGAATTTTCAACCAAATTATGAAGCTAACATTAGCATAATTATCTATATAGCTGCATTTGATAAAATGACAGTACGTAATCAACAATTAAACATGAAATTACAACTGATAAGTTGTCATTTTAGGCATCAAATTGATAGATACCAGTTAGAAATGATAAACATACTTTTGCCTGCCTCTGGCTGAACACAAAGACCTATTGTTTAAATTATTACTAGGAATTTTAGGTGATAAATCAACCCGTATTATCATAAACTGCTGATTTTAGAAACTGATTTGTAAATTTGCACTGGAAGCAGGGTGAAATACTACACTGGTATTTTTCACCATGATGTATGAATAAAATAAGACTGTAATGACATGATTATAGACATATATGGCTTCATAAAAAGGAGATTTTTGCAGCATATGAATGGATTAAAGAGCATTGCATTACAGTATGGGGATGTATTAAAGGGAAACTTAGAGAGGGGAACATATACTGCTAAGAAGATGAACATATGGGGGGTTTCTGGGTAATTGCAGCATGCAGAGTACCCCTGAGCACACTTCCAAACTTAACACATTGTATATATTTGTGGTTCTGTTCATCAAACCCAAACCATTTGGTTCAGCAGGGAATGATATCCAGAGACACTAAATTAAATTTTTGTATTTATTAGTATTTTGTGGTCCTATTTTCGCATGATTAGAAGAGGTTTCTATTCTCAAGTTTCCTCTTTATTTCCTGTGTATTCTGGTTAATCCTGTGGTAAATGCAGCCCTGCCCCCTAGTGAACATATTCATGTTACGTCCAAGTAAGATGACAGACACCTATGTGAACGTCTGCACACGTTGTCTGTTATTGTTTATAGACTTACAGACACAGATGCATGTTCTAGGCTTAACAGAGCAGTGGTGGGATAAGAAAGAGCTCAGGCAAAAAAAGAAAAAAACAACAGTCCTTCCATTCAACCCCCACACACCTTGCTCCAATGCTCTGCCAGAGAAAAAAGGGGAATAAAATAGAGTGACCCTGCTACTAGCAGCTCTCTTTTTTCCCCACTGCTCTCTTCTTCCTCCCCCTTGCCGTGTGAAATCAAATTTCCATGTGGCTCCCGTATCTGTTGCACAGCGAGGTGATTTATCAGGGATGCAAAGAGCATGCAGAAACAATCTTTATTACATCCATTTCCTGCTTGTCAGCCGGGATCATGTTGGCTGTTCATTAAAGGCACGGCGCAGGTGAGGAGAATGCATCCCGATGCCTTGATAGATTGTCTGCTCCCCTGTGGTGACAGCAGCTGGATGGATTGAACAGCGGGGGGGGGGAGGAGGGAGGGGAAAAAAGCGCTGACTCCGTCGCTGCCCCTGTCAGACACACTTTTACATAGCCGGCCAGTGTCATTTCTACCAAACAGCCCCTCACACACATGCACGCACAGACTTCTGACACTATTTGGACTTGAGCCAGGAGCCTGACTTAATGCATGGATGCATACACATGGTGTGCATACAAACAGTATTTATAGACACTGATGTAAAAATATAGAGACACATGGTAAAGATGAGGTTTGTTACCAACCTCAGGCCTCACTGTTGAAAACACCAGCCTGATAACCACCCATGAAATACATAACTGACTTTTGGCCAAATAAAAGAAAAAAAAAGGAAGCTTGTTCAATAATTTTAATAACCAAAAATTACACTGATACAGGTAATTCAGCGTTGCTTGGTGACCACTTTGTTTAGCTACTTGTCACTTTGTTGCTTGGTGGTGAAAGATAATCACGATAGTCACGCTGTTATTATTTTGTGCAAAGGAGCATCTCAGCAGCCGGCTGTGTGTTCAGTGGTTTGTGTGTAACACTTTTTCAAATGCGCAGTGATTAGGGAAATTATGGCTTGTTTTGTTTACGCTGCACAGGAAAAGTGTGCGCTCAGATCCTAATAGAAGTGAAAGGACAGAAGTCACTAAAGTGTGAGCCAACTCTGCACTGCAACGTGGCTAAGTTAACACATAAAAATCACTAACGGCATACCAGCTTAGTGTTAATCAGTTATTGTTTTGTTTTTTCTAGATTCAATGGTATGTTTGTGGTGTTATATAAAACTTATTATGAGTGAAATTGAAAATTATGAGTTAGTATTCTGAATGAGTATTAATATTTTGAATGTTAAGAAAAGCCCTCAGATGACAGCATCACAGGTACAGACCATGTACCTGGAATTATAACATGATGACCAAGAAACCTAATTAAAAATGTACAGTACAGTTTTAAAAATACAATTTTCATTCTACTAATGGACTGTTTAAAATTGAAAGGCTTCTGTAGGACAGTGTGACGCGCAGCATGAGAAGACAGTGGAGTAAATGCTTTTCATGCTGTATGGGCACACCTCATTAAGTCAATCAGCTGAGGCTGTAGAATATCAAAAATATAGCTCTACCTCTTACAGCAGCTACGTAAGCCTTTAGAATCAGCCATAAAACGTTTTATCACTCCTCCTACATCAACAGATAAATACATACAGTATGACAACATAAATACAGCTCTGCATCTATATTGAGCTCACATTATTCCATCAGTGGACTGCTTTTAAAGATACAACTAGAAAATCACAGCATCTTCAATCGACTGTAATTCATGAGATATAAAATAGGAAATGGTACAATATGTACATCCAGGACTGGCTAAAATTGATATTTATCGGTAGACTGCGAGACTCTTCAATGAACAGTTAGACAGATATTTAAAAGACCATTTCCATGCTCTTTGCAAGTGACATAAAACCGACACTGCTCAGTCTTCTTTGCAAGTTCCACTTCTTTTCTTTCTCCACCCATCCATCCATCCATCCCCTTCCCTAGGAGTAATTTATGTCCCGTGTATCAGTGACATGTAATGACCATGGCAGAAGCACCAATCGATAATGGAGTGCTTTTGGGACACCTAGCCAGGAGGGACGGAGGCCGGTGTTGATAGCAGGGTGACAGGGACACTGTGGCTGTCGTGGGATGAGGTGGATGCCATTGCACTGATTAATCTATATCTTTAATCTGCTATAACACCCTGGCGACTAGTATTCTTGTTGATATACACTATATTGTGTATGTCTTGATTTGTCCAGAGAAATTTAATACACTATAATAAAAAAGTAAATTGTCAGATTGGTGACCTTTTCCTTAAAAAATGACAAGTGATTTTCTGATGATCGACTAATTGTTCAATTGACTAATCACAGCAGCTCTACTTTAGTTGTTGTTGTGCAGTTAATGTAGTTCGACTGAACAATGTGTCAGTGTGTCTAATGTTAAAGTTCTCTCTCCTTATATGTTATGTATCAAAGCTAAGAACACTATTTCCACAACTCAAAATGAAATCCTGATTTATTTGACACTTCCACATGATTCACTTCACATGAAATGTCAAATACTGAACAACAATGCACTAAATAGAAAGTGGACAAAGTATAACACAGTGAAATCAAGATGCAGCATAGTTTCGCACCGAATAGAGTGCTTTCAAAATAAAAATGTAAACATACATCTGTAGGAACAACAGCTCACTATCTATTAAATACTTACATGCCCGCATTTAAGAGACAGCATTACAACTTGTGTACCACCAGCTCTTTGTTGGTACAAACGGGCAGAAGCGGTTCTAAATACACCAAAGTGCAGGAAGAAACTGATAAATCCGATTTTATGCATAGAAATAAGTATATGAAAGATTTAGGCACAACATTATAAAAACATACACGCAATTGATGAAGCTCCTTATTTTATTGAGCTATGTAGTAAAGGGTCTTGTTGATGTCAATGAAGTGAAGTATTAAAAGATATCGAATTGTGTGACTGTGAAAGAATAGTCTAAAAGAGGAAAGTCAGAAGCAAACCCAAACACAGCAATAAAGTGAAGGTGGCATGGTGGATGTCATTCAACGCTTGGAGAGGATCTGCCTCAGATGCCAATTACATTACCTCTAAAACAGAAGGATTGGATTGAAGGATGGAGACAGAGAGAGAGAGAGAGAGGGTGGAGGAGGAGGGAGAGGTGGGGGCGCTTTCACTCAAAGAAAAATAATTTATTTCATTGTGATATTAAAATCAATAAGCATCGACTGAAAGGTGGCTAAAGGTGAGCGTGTACATGATCCTTCAGCTGTGAGAGGCAAACTGTCCGAGAGGGAAGGAGGGAGGGAGAGCGGGAGGAAAAAAGGGAAGGGGAGAGGAGAAAAAAAGAAGGGTGGCCAGAGGAAGAAGTCACCTCCTCGTTAACAAAGAGAGAACAGGAAAAAGGAAGAGGAAAAGACCAAGAAAATGAGAGAAAGAGAAAGAAAGAGAAAGAGTGAGGGAGCTCTTGCCCAGTGGAATCAATACAGAGAGGTGGAGCAGAGTACAATAGCCTCAGAGGAGAGGAGATTCAGTGGTGCAAGTCTAATACTCTCTGTCTCATACACACACATGCACACACAAATACATTAACACTTGCACACACACACACATGCTCGCCCCCTCTTTGAATCCTTTTTGCTCTTGCTTTCTCCTGACATTTCCCTCTATATCCTTCCTCTATTTAATTTCTTTCTCTTTCTCTTTCTCTCTCGCTTGCTTGCTCATTCTGTATCTACCCTGCACCCTTCACCACCGACAGCCCCCCATCACGCACGCACACACATGCACACATACACACTGAGTAGCTGCATGCAAAGGGAAACAGAGCAAAGAGAAGGTCTTCTGTCCAAAGCAGTCTGCCATAATAGCAGCATCTTTCATTAAAAACAGACAGTGAAGTAATAATCAACTCACAAGCCAGCAGAAAACACAGGCACGCACACACACACACACACACACACACACACACACACACACACACACACACACACACACAAATATGCCATTTCCTGGAATGATGACACTTTTATGGGGCATTTTCTCCAAGTCCACTTTCACACACATACAGAGCAGAGTCAGAGACACTTGGATGCAAAAAGAGTGTCACATGAACACTTTAACACACACATACACACAAAACAGCACACTCCAACAGTACTCCAGCTCTATCAGCACTTGAGACTAGTGAGGCTTCAATTAGTTCTTGATGAATGAGCCCATAAGATGCCGCTCTCTCATTTCCCTTGTTGCCAGATATCCCAGCAATCAGAGAGAAATGAATTCTCATTGTGCCGTGACTGAGATGAAGATGACGGTGGTGGTGATGGTGGTGGTGGCGGCGGCAGGGGGGCACTGACATAAATCAGTCACCCTCTTTTCACTGAGGGCCAGAGTTCAGCCGAGCTTCATCACACTAAACTTGGCAAAGTGTTTGCCAAACTAAAAACTTTTTGGATGTTGCAAACTATCGCCATTATATCATTTTTTGGTTAAAACACATTCATTCTCCAGATAATTTAGATGTCAGCTTATAGTATTAATCCACAAACAAAGAATAAAATTGAAATTACCACCTAGTACACACCCAGAAAAACTCCAAGCTAATATTTTGTGTTTTGTAAATATTGCAAAATATGCCACAATGTTTTCATTTTAGATGGACATTTGTATAATTAATCTACACTATTTAAGAAGGATTGTGTACCTATTTAAAATGACCCAATCTGTCTGAAAATAAGTGTGTGTGGAGGTTAGACTCACCATCATCAATGATGCTGACCACTACTCCATTACCGGTGATGTTGTTCCTCCAAACCGGCATCACATTCAGGTCAAACCCACTGAAGTTGTACTGGCCCTGTGCAAACTGAACACACAGACAAACAAAGGCACACACGCATAACATTAATATCACTACTTGAAAAGCACTACTGCTGTGAGTGGTTTATTGTTAAACATAAATCCAAATGCATCACTTGAGATCCCGAGGTGAAAAGCCAGTGGTTACACAAACACAGTGGCAGAGCACTTTTGTTCGACATTATTGAGTCCTTCTGAACTTGTGCCTGTTTGTACACCTGGTCTGGTAAAGTAAAGGGTTGGATTTATGCAGATCAGGTTGCACAGTGCAATTCTGGTAGTCCTTTTGGCATGAAATTGCACTTGTATTTCTGCTTGTTCATCCCTGTCATGCATTCATCTGTATCATCCCACGTCACCATCTCCACTTTCTCTCTTTAATTTTGTGTGTATGTGTGTGTGTGTGTGTGTGTGTGTGTGTGTGTGTGTCATGCATTTCTAACATCTCCTTTGTTCCATATCTGCCATTCCTCACTTGTCCTCTAAATGCTACTGCAGTTTTCTACTCATGCTTGCCAACTGACCCAGTCAACCTGCCTGTTCAGCTGCTCAGGTACCTGCAGGTGCTGTTTTCTTGCTACTTATGATATGTTCATCCTCCTCTTGTCCCAAATAGTTGATCATTTAACCAGAAAAACAGGATTATGGTAGAAATTGTGTGCATGAGTCTTGAGTTTTTAATAGCCATTAGATTACATTGCATTACATTATATTACATGTTACGTTATTGCTGTGAGCCACCTCGGCATAAACACAACCATAGCTGTGCCAACAGTACAGAAAATATTTATATGTTGTAAATGATTCATCTTTCTGCACTTGAAAATTAGAAAATTATGGAAATGGTTTGAACATATTCTCACTCTCTTTAAAGATCAAATGTGCTTACACTTTAGCTATGTCGATGACAGCACACGTGGCCACAAGTACGCTTTTGCCTATGAAGGAAGTGACACTAGTAAATTGGGAAAGCACCTGTTGAACTACTGTAACATCATAACTTTACAGATAATGAGAATATCCAAAGATATGTTTCTACTCACTGCAAATTCCTTTGTTTCATCTGATGTTTGTTCAAGTATCAAAAATAAATGGTAAATGGACTGTACTTATATATCGCCTTTATAGTCTTCTGACCACTCAAAGCGCTTTTACACTACATATCTCATTCACCCATTCACACACTTTCATACACTGATGGCATCAGCGGCCATGCCAGATGCCAACTGCTCATCAGTTTTAGGAGCCAATCCTTCATACACATTCACACACTGGTGGTCAGGCCTTTCTGGAGCAATTAGCAATTTGAGGTTCAGTATCTTGCCCAGGGAAACTGTGACATGCAGACTGGTGGAGCCAGGGATCGAACCAACGATCATCTGAACCACAGCCACCTCAATATGATAAGCAGTGTCAGTATCCATTTCCTTTTCAGTCAGGACCTCATTGTGCACTATTGTCTACTCATGTTGTTTTCTTGTGATCTACATACAGTAATGTATGTGAATATTCTGTCTGCAGAATCTGTGCTACGTGTGCAAGAATGGAAATATTTACTGTAAGTTGCTGGGATGTGTATTTATGTGAGATAATGTGACACAGTATGTGTGTTTAGAGTGTCCATAAGGAGCCCAGAGAGTTCATGAGAAAGTCACACTGACAGATCTTTCATCTTTGCACCTCAAACCACAAATCCACCCACACATAAACAAACGCGCGCACACGCACTGTGTACAGCAACAGTTCCTGCATGGTAAAGGCTGAAGAGCCATCACTGCAACTCCCATGAGCCTCAGCAGTCCCACAAACTACATACACTCACTTCAAAACATTAACCTCTTCATACAAGTATGACAGAACACAAATACATGACCATGCAACTTAAAATGATGCACATAAACTCTACACTCAACACACATACACACACCCAAAAAGGTAGTCAACAAACAGACTGTCTTACCAAAAATGTCAGCAGCTGCCCAAAACTCCCCTGCCCACCCACACACACACGCGCGCGCGCACACACACACCCAATTTGATATTCAAAGTGAGTGCTTCAAGAGGCTTCAACTCTGTTGTTGTTGTTGTTGTTATCATGATGAAGAGAGAGAGGAGGGGAGAGCACAATGGGGAAAAGAAACGGCTCAGTAGGGGGTAGGGTGTGTTTGTTTGTTTGTGTGTGTGTGTGTGTGTGTGTGTGTGTGTGTGTGTGTGTGTGCGTGCACCTGCATACCAATCCAACAGTGGACCTCAGAGTTGTTACTGGTCATGCTTTAAATAACACTAAAATCATGTTATTTATGTTTTAGCCAAGAGGAGACCTGCAGGTGTGTAGCTTCATACTAACTGAACTGTGGATACCCAATGTCTCCTTAAACATGATTTGTTATTCTGTTTTTGTAACAAAATATAAAGACTCAACTTTAGTAGACATCCTAACTAGTTTCAAGCTTCACACAGTATTAAAAATAAAGGGCTACCCAGAAGACAGGGAAGACAGGGAAGTGTTTTCAAAAAAAAGGAAATAATCTTTAAAAATGTTCTGTCCCCAAAGTCCCCTGAGTATTTTTCACAAGCACAGAATTTCAGTCAATTTTACATTTCACTTTTATCTCAAGTCTACACTAAAGGAATGCATTTTCTTTAGTTGATGCACATTACAGGAAAAGGTCCGCTTTGGTGACAAAGTTCACTCTTAGATAGCAAATTAGGCTGTGCTCACATCCACATCAAATTTAACATTTCTCATAGTTTTTCAGTGTGGCAATGAAAGAGGTCACATAGGTTATGGGCTTGACCTGTGATGATTGCTGAGGTCATGCTGAGGTTGGATTTGTGACACAAACATGTTGATCCAAGTAAAACTCATGCTCCGCCACTCCACACATTTCAGTGCAGTAAGGATGTCTAGTTATTAGTGTATAAATTCTTTCTGATGCTGCAGTACTTAGTCGGTGATAAAATTACATGCAGCCAAGTAACTAATGACTTATAGGTAAACATTGATTTATTCTTCAAAGTAGCTGTGCCACAAGGAGAAATATTGAAAACATTTTTAGTTAAATTATCAACTTTTGACATCAAAAAAGTTTTTCATGCATCTATTCAGTTTGTGTTCTTGTCAGGCTATGGAGGTCTCTGTTTTGATAGGTAGACATTGCTCAGGGTTACCTAATGTCCCCTCTGGGCAATTTTTTTAAATGAAAAAAAAAAAAAAAACAAGCAAACATATTGGCATTTATATTAGGACCTTAAAAGAAACGTTGCTATTCAATTTTCCAAACTTGGTCTGTGCAGAATGATAATCCACGGTTTGTAATGTATAGCTGGAATGTACAGTATATATGTGTATATGTGTGTGAGTGAATGTGAGTGTGCGTGAGTGTGTGTGTGTGTGTGTGTGTGTGTGTGTGTGTGTGTGTGAGAGAGAGAGAGAGAGAGACAGACAGACAGACAGAGACAGACAGGCATTTTTTTTCATGCTTGTGTATGATGTTTTTGAGGGGGTTGCATCGAGGGAGCAGAGCTCCTTTGTAGTGTATGAGAATAAAGCAGATGAATGGAGCTTGCAGCTAGCAAGCTAACGTCCCCCAGAGCATAAGGGCCAACCCCGGGGAGTGCACACGCAGATTGTAAACCTACTGTGATGTCACCAATCGGTTTGTGGACAGCTGCTTTGAAAACTCAAGTTTGGCATTATGAATGTTGCAGTCTTAGTTTGCCAGAGGCAGAAATTACTATATTTGGACGAGAGCGTGGAGGTGGTGGGTAACGTACTGCGAATTTGGTGGTGCTTGGTTTTGACTGGGTTTTCAAGCATGACACATTCATTTAACATTCTCATATCACAATTAAGTATGCCAAAGTATGTTTCTAAATAGATTTGAGGTGGCAATGCAATGCAGTAACAAAATCTTGATTGATATCTGATCATCACTGCCTTGTTCGGCAGTTCAATCTGAGTTTTGTGAGGTCAGGTTTGTCAGGTGTGTTATGGGTAGCCATGCCCTAAAACATGCCCTGCTTTAATTTATAGTCTATAGTCTCTGATATTTTCTCTAAATGGTACCATCATTTACAAAATGAACATGACGCTGTTTGGAAGAAAACTTGAAACTACTGATTGAGGCCATTAACTCATGAACTTACTTTACTGAGGTAATACATGAGTGAAAAGCAGGGTCATTTTCTCATAAGCTTACATACAACCTGGCATTTTTTCTGTCCCGTGCTGGTCATTATATAAGTTTAAGACACTCCCATGTTAGCTTTACTAAACAGACACAGTGGCTCTGCCCACTAATTATACTAAAAAGTACACATGTATATGTATATATATAGTATAGCCAGTATACACAGGCACACATATGTACAAAACAACAGCTACACACCTTTGTGAACTTATAAGCCCACAGAGAGGCGTCTTGAATGCTGACTCACTTTACACACACACACACACACACACACACACACACACACACACAGTCATGAAATGAAAGCAAAAAACACACCTTTGTGAACTTGGATATAAGCCCACAGAGGGGCATCTTGAATGCTGACTCACTTCACACACACACACACACAGAATCGTGAACAGAATCATAATCATTCTCCGAAGCACTGAAACTCAACTCTACCATATACATGTGGACACATGATTTTTATATATGCACATAAATACATGAAAAAATCATGCAACACACAGCCTCTCAGCTATAGCATACAAACACACACATGCTGTCCTCTCACTCTCTCTCTGACACACACACGTACACCATCCACAGCAAGCATGTTCAGGATGCTGTATGGATTTTAGCAGCTTTGAACAAGCTCCTCTGGAGCACCTGAACTCAGCCTAAGTAAGGATGCAATGGAGTCCACTTGCCTTGTGTGTGTGTGTGTGTGTATGCTGCTCACCCATGATGTACACATCCGCTTTTAGCAAACATACACGCCAGGCGTATATATGTGTAGCATCCACACATACACACACAGATGCACACATCTGGTCCTGGCAGGCTACCAACCCTGAGCAGATTACTGACCCTCAATCAATATCCACGTCCACCAGAGGCTGATTAAACACAACAGAACGAGAGCGGGAGGAGAGGGAGAGAAAAATAGATATAGAGAGAGAGAGAGAGAGAGAGAGAGAGAGAGACAGAGAGAGAGAGAGAGAGACAGACAGAGACAGACAGACAGACAGACAGCCAGACAGAGACACAGACAGACAGACAGGCAGACAGACAGAGACAGAGAGATAGAGAGAGGGAGAGAGAGCGAGAAACAGACAGACAGAGACAGAGAGAGAGACTGAGACTGAGAGAGAGGGGCGTGTCCTCAGAATTTGGATTTTTCCTTAATTATTGAGTTTATTATAATTATGTTCTACTGTTTACATAATCAGGCTATATACTTATGCTTAGCTATATTGTATGACTATATATACATATTCATGTATTATTCTGTGCTTTATAAACAATCTTGTCAATAAAGTTGTAAAATTGAGAGCAGTAACTGTTTGTGACAAATCCAATAGAAAAGCTGTGTCAGATTTTTCTCTCCTTCTGCTTCATACCTCCCCGCCCACACCTCCCCCTCCCTTCCCCCATCTCTCTCTCTACCACCCTCCGGCCCCGTCCTGACTCTCACCCCTTCATCTTGCCCCAAGAGCTGAGGTGTCAATCAATCTTCACTGGTTGCCGTGGTGAATCTCTGACCCCGCCTCTCCTCCCCCTGGCTCTGTCAGATCACACCCTCGCATGTCAGTCAAGAACATCCGTCGTGTCGATTGGGTGAGCTATGCTGCCCTGATATGTGAGCGTGGGTGCCTGTGTATGTGTATGTGGGGGTACAGGGCAATGCCATAGCAGTAATTATGAATATAGGTTAAAATGATGATGTTGACTATAATCTGACAATGAAAGAATTACTCAAGGCTATAAGGCTTTTGTGAGAACTGGACAGTGTTCAAGTCATTTTGACAAATCAAATACAAACAAGCATGCAAATGAGCAATCTGAAAGATTGGTTGCAATAGCAGCCAACTATTGTAATGATGGATACGGATGGATTGATCATTAAGCACATTAAGGTTGGGTATCGAACTTCAATATTTTCTTGGTACTGAACAAATGTGTCCAGGAGAGAACCCAAAGCTGGTATTGAATGAACGTTCAGCATATACTGTTCTTCAGTCATTCTTTAATTAGACAAGTTCTTCACAATTTGTCAAAGTTTAGACTATTTTACTGAAGTAAACTTCTTGTTTAGACAAAATTAATACTTCAGGATTGGGTTCTTATTTTTGTTTTAGCTTGAGTAATACTGGATTTTTGTGTCGATATATATGTCCAAGTACACATAAACACGTGTTAAACAATTTTCAAAAGGTTTATGACCAAGATATGTATTGACCGGGATTTTTTACACTTGAAAAATAGTCTGTTTGCTCCATTGGACAAAGAATGTAATGGCATTAATTTTAAAGATTGGCATCTTTGTACTGTAATTTCTTGTTATTTATTGGCCAACATAACAATCTTCAGGATAAGTATACTGTTTACCTCCACAAAGTGAGTAATTATATCTTACTCAAAGACGGGTCTGAGAAAGATATCTCTCAGAAAACTGATAGAGATTTACACACAGACACAGAGAGTGAAAAAAAAATCTGTAAATACAGTTGAATAGTCTGGACTGAAGTTGATATTTTTTGCCAGTGCTGTACAGGATTTTTTTTAATATATCTGCATTTTAATAAAATATGCTGCTTTTGTTCCTCACAAACATATTGGTCATGCGAACAAGACTCTGCTGAAGGGATGAGCTTGTTGTCTTGTTGCAGCTCAGTTTGTGTGTCAGTGTTGCTCCGAGCCTCATCAATCCCAGACATCTGTCTCAGTTCAACACAGACAACCTCTTTCACCTCCTCTCTCTCCCTCTCTTTCCTTCCCCATAATCTGCGTACATCCCTCCATCTTCTGTCTCTCTCCCTCCAGTCACACATGAAAGCCTGCCTGACTTATGCCTGTCAGAGGAACATCCTTCACCATGAGGACAAGAGCTGAGAGGAGAGAGAGCAAGCTTCCAGATAAGACCCATGAACACACACAAACACACATATACAATTACACCCACCAGTTCCCACTGCATGGGCCAGAGTGGGTCATTGAAGGTGAGGGACTGGTCACTTGTATTCTCCTTCAGCTGCCTGTCAGTTGCAGACTCTCTCCTCTGGGAACCTGCAAACACACAGACCCATCATGTGTGCATGGTGTGTGTGTGTTTTTTTATTTTTCTTGTTTCGAACTCTGACTTCAGGAAGTCCCTGGTCTCCAACCAATGGTGAAAGGCCTCGGAGATCCCCCTTCTCTCCAGTGAGGTGGAATACATGCCGGAAGATTACCATATCATTAGCATAATATTAGCATCTCTTTACTGCAGCACAGCTTGGCTCGCGGTCTGTCGATGTGCTATCAACTCATCAAGACTTGCACCTTTCTCTCCATACACTGCATGTTACACTCACTGCCACTCTCACTCTGTTTTTTTTTTTTCATTTCACCCCCTCCATCTCACTGCCATTCACTCTCATTCATATACTCAAACCAGATATGAATAGGCTTGTTTCATAACATACTGTATGTACTGCAAAATGAATCACAGTTGTCAATGAAAAGGCCTTTTTCTTAACTGACTGTAATAAAACATATATGAACATATTTTAAGCATTAGTATTAATTAGGAGTGTAGTGGTATATGGAATGATCCCAAAATATTTGATTCAGTACACAACTATCTGTGGTCCAGTACTGCCCGTAAACAAAGTAATTACTGACACATGTCAGCATGTGTACAACATAAATTCTAAAATTAGCCTCAGATATTCAACTCGCATGCAGAGTGCAGTCAGTATGGCTAACACTAAGGTAGAAGAGACTCTGGACAACATGTGCCATCACAAACGTCCTAGACTATTTGCAACAGCATCATCTGAGACAGTATCTTTACTTTACCTGTACTTGCCACTCTAACGTTAAGGTCACCCACACAAAATATTGGACCCAATCTGAAACTGAACTACAGGAAACAATATGTATAAATTATTTTTTTAATTTGAAAGGGAACTGGAGTACACAAAGATCTAATCAGACCTCAGGATAATTAGACCCAATCCAAAATGCAGTTGACAATAGCAGCAGCAGAATAATGTGCATTTAGTTAACAAGCAGCTGTGGTCGATAGGAGTAGCAATATAATAATAATGTCCTATGAACAAAGCTAAAGAAACCACTTAAATAATTAAATCATTTGTTTTATATGATTCAAATAGGAGATTACTGACCTGATCCTAAACATTGGCCATGTTTTAAAGGATCGTATTGACTAAAATAAAGCAGATCAAATATGTTCCTTTACTATGCTCCACATGAGCCTGCTACTGTTGCAGCGCTCCTCACCTTTATGTCAGCCTACAGTGCAAGCACAATTAGTGTGTGAATAGTGTCTGAATCTTTTTTGGGTGCATCAGTGCAAGTGACTCCGTATTCTGACATCCAGGTTTATAAAATACACAGATTCACTAAGCTCCAACTCTCTCTTCCTCAGAGCGGTGTACAAAATATTCAGTTAGCAGGTTCTTATTTTTAGCCAACACTGATCATCACTTTTGCAGGTTGAGATACTAAACACTGGAGGTAGCAGATCATATCAGCCACCAATTAATTCAACTTAATTCAGTGTTTGTGGGCTCTTTTGCAACCCAGTGTCAGCCAAAGATCATTTCTGATGGAAAGAAGTCCACTCTGAAACACTGTACAACTGTGAATGGACACACCAGTAATACATCATATCAATCATTTAAACATATCAACTAAATAGTTCTGAATCAGGACCTTCAGTATTTGGATCAAATGGCTCATGAACCGTGTGTCAAAGTCAGTAGGCTACACCTCTTAGTAAAATGTGCTAGACAACATATGAGTAAATATAAGTATCATAGCAGATTTGGTTATTGGCACATATGCAATATAAAAATCATGACATCCTTCAAATGAGACAACTGGAAGGTTTCTTTTCACCTCCTGCACCAACAAGAAAGCACATTTCCTAACCACACTAATATGTGTGAATCAGTAATGATATCCTACAGTATTTTCTCCCACAAGGATTAGGATGTATTACACAATCAGATCTGATACTGACTACACTAGAATCCGCTCTGACCACTCAGGTATTAGAACCTGGTAAAGCCCAATAACCAAAACAAATGTTTTAATGTATTTTCTTTTTCAGGAGAGTGAGATGAGAAGATCTCAGTGTCATGTCTGCACATTAACTAACTAGCTAATTAGCTAAAGCCAAGGAATGATTAGCTTAGCTTAGATACTGAAAATAGGGGGCACATCTAGTCTGGCTCTGTCCATTCTCCCTGTACCACAAACTCAGTAATTAACACATAGTATACGGATTAAACAAGCAATGTGTTAATTGATATGTTAATTAATATGATGGAGCATTACTGACACAGTGACATGTGTATTTGTCTTGTTGACCATATGTCATCGTCTATATGTCAACAAATGCCTTAATCTTTCCAGTAAGTGTTGTGACAAATGAGCTACCGTTAATGTTTACATTACTTCAGAAAACTGCCAAAAAACTGTCTTTGGCATGCTGATGGTCATATTTGAGATATTCGAAACTGGTGCACAATGCTGAACATTGGCAGCTTCAATCTAAAAATACTAGTGAGATGCATCAGACTTCAAAAGTTCAAAAAAGTCAAAACATCGATGTGCCCGCTCTCTTTTTTTCTCTGTGTGAATAAACATAAATCTGTACTGCTTGTGCACCATATCTGTGTTTTTACATCTGTCTCTCTCTCTTTAACTGATGGCTGCTGCAGCTGGTTTCATCAGAGGTTCATTGTCATAAAAGTCAAAATGATGACTCAAAGGCATCTAGAAAAATAGATGTGGTAAACACTCACATATACTTGAGCCTGTACTAGAAGCCTGTATACGGCAGTCATCTCTGTAACTTTCACAACACAATAACATATTGTGACATTTTCAACAGAAGGCTTTAGTTCTGTTGAAAATGTCACAATATGTTTGATTTTTTTTTTTTTTTTGTAGGAACATTTATGTCTATGGCTAAGCGAACATGAAGAAGCTACAGGTGAACCATGTCGTCCTCTCCTAATAAAGTTAAGTGATTTCAGTGTGCAGTGGTTAATTTTGATCCTTACTTATGTTTACGCTTTTCCTTCATGATTTTACTCTCTGCAGCAGGGATACTCAACTTGCTTTGTTCAGGGGCTACTTTGGCAACAAAAAAGGCCAGTTATTAAACAAACATAAAACTAAATAAAGTCAATAAAAGAATCAGTGATATGGTAGACTAAAATGACAATGTTGTACTCTTCTCTTTTCATCTTTTTGATATTACATACATCAATTGTCATTTAACAAATTACACACAGTGTTTTAGCAGTGATATGAAGTTGCAAAGTAATGCAAATACATCACTGCACAGATCAGTGATAGGATAACATGCAATTTCCCAAGTAAAAGCCAAGGGACAGTGACACTGTATGACAGTGTGTGTGTGTGTGTGTGTGTGTGTGTGTGTGTGTGTGTGTGTGTGTGTGTGTGTGTGTGTGTGAATTGGTGAATGTGACTGAGCTTGTAAAAGCACTTTTGAGTGCTCAGTAGATAAAAATACTATAAATGTACATCCATATACTATACTACTATAAAAAAGTGAATTAAAGCATACTTCAGTATTGCTGCCCTTAAGTTACATAAAAATGAAGCATATCAAAAATTAAATGTTACAGTTACATTTTTGAAATCACTTAAACTTGTATTTACATATTCATTGTATTTTTGTCCTTGTCATTCTTCTTTCATATTTACTTGAATATAATTCAGTTTTACCCTCTACGCTGTTTAACACATAATTTACGATAAAGTGGTCATTTTATCATGAACATTTAGAAATAGTTGTGGAAGTGTTTGATTATGTCCCCAGGCCACTGTCTGTCCAACTGGATGAACTCTGTCCTTATGAATCAAATGAGTTAAGTTAAACGTCACATTAAAAAATAAGAGAGATGCTTTTCTCCCTGAACTTCAACACTGATCCTTTTTTTATTTAGTCATGAATCATTTATGTTTAGAGGTAAATACTTTAAACCACTGGATGTCGGCAAAAACAAGACTGTCAGCTGGTGTTAAGTTGCTCTTTAAATATCTAGCAATGTAAAAAAAAAAAAAAAAAAAGCTGATGAAGAGTGTGTTACTCAAAACTTACTGTGAGCGCTGCCCGGCACTGGTCCTGTCACAGGAACCCGTTTGTCTCTATAATGACTATGCTGCCTCTGCACCAAGTGAACCTGGAAATCACAACACACAGTAAAGCATTAATACTGATTCACCTGCTAAGATATGAGATTTTTAACTTTTAGTTCACATTCATTTAACTGTGTTGAGTTTAGTGTTACATACTTATGTACTACAGCTCTAATAATCAGAGCAGTCTTATTTCCACTTTGTGCAGATTTTGGTCCAGGATTGTGGATTTGTGAGGATAAAAGCAAAACAGTGGGAAGCATGCAGCAAATGAAATATGCAGTTCTATCTTGTTTCGTTTCACTTTGAAAGGAATCCATAGAACAGGCAGAGTTGGGTATCTTTATGGAGGAGAGTAAAAGGTTTCCTCTTCATTAGTTCAAAGAGTACTCGTTCTCTCCCTCCTTTGCAGTCCTATTGTCCTGGGTTAAAAGCAATGCAAACACCCCCACCTCACCTACACCTCTGTCCTGCATAGCACATGCACGCTCACACACACACACACACACACACACACACACACACACACACGCTTCTTTCATAGGCCGCTGCTTGCAGCTTTGATCTGATAAGAGGCTGGTCCTTGTGAAGGTGGGCGCACTAAATCAAACAACAGATCACAGACACGCACACACACCCAAACACACACATATCAGTGTCAGCCCACTATTGTCCTCTTACACTTTAACCAGAGTGGAAGAGGTTGAAAATAAATACTACTGAGAGGCGGCTGCAGTCTTTTATGTCCTAAAAGCCTACTTGCTTTATTCCCCCTTCATGTTCTTCAATTAGACTCAATTAACAAGAGCTGGTCTAAACTACCCAACGAAGACGGATGAAGTGAACGAGGGGCTGTTAGCGCTAAGAACGCTATGTGCATGATATTAAATACAGAAGACTTGAGATAGGCAGTTGATGTGATACGAGTACAGTTCTGCAAATATAATCAAAGCGGTGCTTATATTATATCGGGCCAATTATATTGACTTATCCTGACTAAAGATCAAGTTACATAAAAAAACACTATGTTCAGTATAAGATTTAGTTGGTGGCTGATCTTAATTGGCAAGAGGAAGACACAACCAATATTATACTAGACTTTTTAATACTAATGTTAAGTCTTTATACCTTCACAGTATAGCTCAGAAAAAAATCCACTTCAGTTCTTTTTTTCTGCAAAAGTAACTACTGGAAATAGTATAAAGACTAAATTAGATCGAAAAGTGACAGTTAACCTTTCATGAACAAACATATCTCTGCACATATGGTACAATGATTCATAATAGTGACACAAATACATCATGTGAGCGCTGTTAGCCAGATACTTGCACACACCACATACAATGTACAGTTTCAATGTGCAGACTATTTCAGTGATCAATTACATTTCATTTACTTGTAATTCGCTATAAAAACCTGCATACTTCCATCAGTGTATTATCATAATATGTACATCATCTCTATACTGATTTGTATTATATACAGTATGACAAATATGTTTTCACCAGATTAACTTACATCATGAGCCTGTTCAAACAGACACTAGTGCACTTCAAACACACTCTCTAGGTTTGTAGTCTGTACTGTAGTTCTGTCTCTGTTTATCCTGTCATCCTTGTAGCTATTAAGCTTAGCCTATTATATTATCAAAACATTTTCCAAAAATGTATGCCAAAACAGCACAGAACCTGCTGGGAAAACCCTTCTTGTTTCTCTAAATGCCACACATGCATGCACACACACAGAAAACACCTTTATATATAATTCATGATACAATGTAGGCTCCTGTAAATCATGCAAATGGAAACATCATATGTTTTTAATTTATATATAAAATATATGCACATGCACACAGAGAACAAGGATGTGACTGCATGTGTGTTTGTGTGTATGTGTGCTTCAACTACCTAATAAAGCCCCTCCTCTGGAGGAGCAGCCAGGACACGGTGATCAATACACATGATAGGGAGCTAATCGCTCTCTGTCAAACCAGACCCTGCCAGCTACTAATGGCACACACTCACTGGGGAATGTCTGTGCATGTGTGTGTGTGTGGGCGTGGGCCTTAATGGCAGATTGAGAATCTTTAGGGAGTGTTGCTCAAGGTTAGACTCAGGGGACAAGGGGCAATTGACCAGACTGTCTGTGACACTGACCTCTCCACTGTCAGCGCATTCATCATCCAGCTGTGACATATAGGCAGCGCACACACACACACACACACGCACACATACACACACACACACAAAGACAGATAAAAAGTAAAGATAAAACCAGATAGCACACACAAAATAAAAATCATATGTAAATGCCACCTGCCCAGCACATGTTGCAATACAAAGTCAGCCAGTGCAACTTCAGCATCAAATACAAAAGAAGCTGACATTTCCCCTTCAAAATAAAAGCCTAGTTAAATAGAGGTTTGAGATCAGTGGGGGAAAAAAACAAAAGGCAGGACTATGAAAAATAAACCTTATTTGCAAAATATGTTTTCCAGCTGTGAGGAAGAAAAGAGCAGTGGAACACTTGCATGATTGAACGGCTGAGGTAGAACTGACAGAGGCACAATGTGAATGTGTGGAGGAGGAGGAGGAGGAGGAGGAGAAAGACAGTAAGATGCAGGGAGTAAACGTGTGTGTGTGTGTGTTTCCATGAAAAATATACTGTATGTCTGTGTGTGCACAAATATAGTTCTATAGAATTGAAGTGAATGATTGAGGAAGGTGCCAACGAAACACAGAAAGAAATGTGTGTGTGCACATAATACTCCCATGTCTCTATATGAATGAGTGAATGCGGTGGATGGCAGGCAGCTGCAGCAGTGTGATACGAGCCGAGCTGCACAGATATCAGCGCTGACATTTGGGCTTCGCTACCCACCCACGGCCCCCTGGGAAAGTGATGGCGATGGCAGCGGCAGTGGCCACATGCAACCCACCCCCACCACCCAACCCAGCCTGTCAATCACAACGCTGTGCTTCCAGAAGCTCTCTCTGCCCCAGCCTGGCCCTGGCTGGACCCATTATTCCAGGAAGCAGTGAACACACCACATGACCCACCTCACCCACTCCCCAGCACACAGACCCTGATGCACCGCTGATCCCTATCTGGACCTCACCCCCCTCATCCCTCTCATCTCTAGCTACCAGGCTGACCACAGAGAGAAAAAGATGGAGGAGAGGGTTTGTGCGTGTTACTGCTGACTAGAAGTTGAACAGTGAAATGAACGCAGACAAATGTACAAAAAAGTATAGAAAATTGCATAAATCGAAAGAGAGCAGAAAGATAAGAGGGAGATACACTCTGCCCCCTCCACTACCCTTCTTTTAGGGCACCTCTTGGCCTCCTCTCCCTCCTCCGCCTCACCCTCCCTCCTTCCGCCTTCCCCACCCACCCCCGGGCCCTCTGGTGGGTTGCTCACTCCATTGTGTCAGCCTTCAGAAGTGCTCAGTTTGAGTGGCAGGCCGTCACAGATCAGTTCCCTGCTAAAGCGGCCCGGCAGGCCGGGGTGACGGGCCAGGAAGGGATCTAAGTGGGGTTTATCAGCGCTTCTTAACGCCTCTCCGGCTCCCTGACACAAAAGAGAGGGGGTATTAAACATCTAAAGCAAACCAAAAAGCGTGAAAGCTCCTTATAGGGCCGCGGGATTGCGGATGTGACTGGAGTCTTTAAAAAAAAAAAAAAATTGCAAAATAAAAAAAAAAGAAAAATAGGAAGAGAAAAAACCCACAAATGTTTCAGCAGTGAAGAAGCATTGAGGAAAATTTCTAATGTGTTTATATCCTGTGTGGATAGAAGAGTGTGTGGGAGAGAGACAGAGAGACACAGAGGGGGAGAGAGAGAGAGCATTTGTAGATGTAGCAAGAGAAAGCAAATACGAGCGAGTGAAAGCTAGCTTAATAATGCTTTCTAGCTCACCACCTGTTCTGTTTGTGAGGCTCAATGTAACAGCCTTATATATGAAACTCCAGGATATTACCTTTAAAATTGAACATTCAAACAATGGACGTTCATAGTACCCGCATAAAACCAATATCTAGGGCAGTCAATGACAATATAAAGACTATAAACCTTCAGTGAGTAATTTTAGTCTCAGTGGGGCTGAATTTGAATATTTTAAATGTACTCTCTAGTTTAAGTCCTACCACCAAACACTGAGCATAGACCAGGTGTTCCAATATACAAGTTTGGATAAATTAATAAAAATAACTGCACAGATTGAGCTCAACAAGGCTAGTGAACATGGCAAATCTAGCAAAGCAGTACGAACGCATCAAAAATAGCGATGCTAGCTAAGTGGAGAATGCATTTGGCGAACTCTCTTTCACATAATTAACAAAGATTAGCACTTACATCAAACAAAGATGTTCGTAGATTAGAAAAGATTGGAGGGTTGGAAGTGACGTCACGCGTGGGAACATGTCTGACTTACTAATGTAAATAGACAGTGAATAGACCTTTTTCAGAGCAAGACACTTTGACAGCACAGGAGGGAAGGCGCAGGTGTTACGAATAACATTAATGAGCTCTATTCTGAACTCACCTAAATGGGATGGATCATATAATCATCATGTAAATAATTACACCTGTGCTTTTCCTGCTGTAACATTCTTTTTTTAATTCCCAAGAAAAGTACAGATGTAAATAATAAAGGAGAACACTGATCCTGATTCAGGCTCCTGGAGTTGTGTATGTTACTTTACTGGAATGTTGGGCCATTGTTAATGTTATTAGTAACACCTGTATCTTTCCTACTATGACAAGTCTTAGTCAAAAAGATCTAGTTTTCTGTGCAAAAATTTGGTACTTTGCCGTTAAATTTTACCCAAAAAATTGCCCACATCAAGAGCCGGAATAGCTACTATTAGCGCCTGGTGATACAGACTCCACTCGTACATCTATATGCAAGCCAACCCTACTCTTGTTCACACAACATGCTCTTGAGGGACCACCACAAATTTGAGGGAACTTATCTTACCCTGACTGGGTGAGTACGTACATGCAACTTTTCACTCCACACACAAAAGGGGAGTAACCCTTGTTCACTCATTCACTATTGTCTATGTAGCACACACTCCAAGCATTCTCTGTAGTGAGCAGTGAAGTTGGATTTCAGACACTTATGAATCATAATAATATTGCCTCATAACTGACAGGTGCACTGTGGTTTGACTGCGATTTCCTATAAATTGCAATGCAGTGAATTGTGGGATTGTTGCCATGGACACCACTTTTCTTTTTGTTGTTTAATTGTGGGGATTCTGTTTTGCAATATGTTTAGTGATTGATGCTAAATATAAGATATCAGATTACTCTGATTGGCCAGAAGAGACGATCATTCAAAAGAATGGTGTAGTCATGTTCAGCTGGTTGTTGGGTGACCTGATGTTGACCTCCAATGATTACATCCTCTTGGAAAAAAAACAGGTTTCTCCTTACATAACTTGGTTCAATTATTCACTTCATCATGCTCACTTCAGCATATGTCTTTGACCTCTCTCACCGCTGAGAGCTGCTACAGAGACACTAACAATAAGGTTGTGGAAAAAAGGGCAGAGGACCAGACATACCCTGCACACTTCCTGTATATGTGTGTGTTAAGTGTGCAGAAGACCAGCAGGGACCTGTGTGTGTATGTCAGAAGCTGGCAGGGGGTTAGTATCCGAGACATTTTCTAAAAGGTCAGTGTAGAGTTCAGTCAGAGACACGCCTGTTTGTTTGAGAATGAAACTGCAAGCGGTACAATGGTTAGGACAGTTAGGAAGAGGGTCAATGAGGGGAGGTGGAGCCTGGAGTAAACAAGGTACAAACGGAGACGTGAGAGAGAAACTCTTGGATGTTATTATGTGTTGTCACACTGCAGCCATATGTGTCCACATTAACTCTCTGGCGGTTGCCTAAGTTGAGTCAGAATGTATGTGAGCTGTCTATTAGCTGTGTAAATGTGCATGTGTGTGTGTGTGTGTGTGTGTGTGTGTGTGTGTGTGTGTGTGTCGTGGCCTTATCCATGTGTCGTCTCTGAGCCCTCACATGTTTGTGTGGAGCAGCCTTGCTAATTATGTCATTAGCAGTGCGATTAATACAAGAGCTGATTGTTGCTTCTCAGGCAGTAGGCTGTTATAGCACAGCTCTCGACATGTGAGCCTCAGAGCTCCACTCCTATGGACTGCTTTAACTCAGCCGGTGTTTGATGTGAGCTGCAGCAGCTGTTGCAGATTGCACTGATTTATGAAGTGTGTTCATTATTCCTCTGTTATGAAACACAGCCGTGTTCCTGAGTTCAACTGAAATGTTTCACTTTTTAAAGTATTTTCTTTTTGAAGAGTCTAGCAATGGCTTCCATCGATTGTGATGGACATGTTTGATATTTTATAATGCATTATCATTTATTATTTACACTAAGGCTGATGTTATTTTCACTTCTTATAGATCATGTCACATAATATGTTACTATATATTACTATATTATCAATGCATTAATACAGATTAATCAAATATAAATTTGAGGCATATTACTATATTATATGAGTGTTTCATAGCTCCTAACATATTGAGACATATTGAATCTAGTCACACATGGTTATCAATTGTACAGTAGTCTTAATTAACATTATCAAGCATGTGAGGGATGTCCCATGAACAGTCAGATTCTGTTAAACTCACATCAGTATGTATGTATCCATGTATGAGACTGACAGTTTATTCTTAGTCTTGGAAACAGCAGTTGACAGAACAATCTGCTCTCAGGGTCAATCTACTTGTTTTGGAACTTTCAACCAAATCACAGGGTCTTCCTCAGCAGAGAACATTTGCTCAGTCATGTAGCAAAACCATTATTCTGCATAGTATAAGACTTTGTGTACATGCTGGCTTGATACTAATACTTTTTTTTTACTAATACAATTAATAATATTGATAAAAAAGTATAAATATATCAATAAAGTTGATGGTTTTCATTTAGATTTCTTCAGCATATGTTAAAATCTAAAACAAGAAGGGGTTAATGTGGACTGGAATGATCTGGAATTGTGTTCTGGCACCTTTTGATTAATAAGTAAATAAATCTGATTGGCAGTTTCATACACAATAATGTTGAGTGAATTCATTTTGTGTGTTGCAGCTTGGTGTGTCTTCCAGGTGATGTCATCCAGATACACACCCAACACATCAGAAAGCAATGTCACCCCATGGCCCTGCCACTAGCCAGATGTTGATCTTGTGACAGATCAGTTGTGAAAGCTTAGTACACGAACACAAATTTAGACCCAAAACCAAGACTACTTGAGGCAGAACTGGTGCAGTTAAATGTTTTTATTTTAATAAAGCCAACAACACTGGGAAAACACTTGGGAAATGGCTGGGACGCCTCACACATGGACACAGCCAAACTGGCCACTGAGACAAAGAAACTGACGGGAATAGTGGAGGTGAGTATTAAATAATAAATCAGGAAACAGACTCAAAATCAAACAGAATCTAGTCCAGAAGAGATAAGATAATCATCAGCATCTAGGTTGCTACAGAAGGGGAAGCATCATCTACCTGCTAAATCCCACTTTAACCCCTAAAAACAAGGTCTATAAGTTTGTGTGTGTCAGGCTGTTGCTGGTGAATATCTTCTATCCCACTGGTCTAATCTACATTGAGGACAAGATGAAGGTATTCCACTTTATCCAGACAGCAATGTATCATTTGATCATTTCTTTTGTTATCTAGAAATATGTCCATATAGGTTGTGTTCTGAAAAGAACAAAAGAACCAGATTGAACAGTTCTTTGACCTACCTTTAACTTTAGTTTTATTGAGGCATTGGCTGAGGCATGAGGCTGAGATAAGTACATGATCGCAATACCACAGCCATGCGATACCTGCTGCGGGGTTTAGCTCATTACCGTAATTCCATTGCAATGTGTTTGAGATCACTGATTGTTTTTTCTCTACCGGTATCCCATTAAGATGAAGAAACACAACCTCTGATTGGTCAACAGACTCAACCCAGGGCATTATGGGATTGATAGAAGCCCACTAACAACATGTTAACAACATGATGACTGTTATCACAGAATACATCCCATGTTGCACTTATCATTATAGATTTATTTTACAAAAAGGCAGTGCAGTTCAACGCTGGTTTACAAAGATTCTGAAAGGGATCCAATCACAGCAGAGCCGACATTTTATGGCAGCGGTCACGTTCCTGCTCAGCTTCCATACTGTTAAGTTAGGGCGAACCCCCTTCACTTTACCAACAGTTAAGAAATAATCAGTCAAGACTTTTCTTGGTCTTGAGAAGCTGCAGCTTTTATTAACTTGACAAACTGTAACCTGCACTGTTCATTTACTGCCAGACTGACAATTTACTGCTAAAATTTTCCTCTGCTGCGCTCGTTTTCACAGTCACTGTCTGCCGCTCACTCTGTCACCCACAGACTCGCTACACATACACACATTGTGTGTACACATTGTAAACACACATGACCTAAAATCGTCTGGTTGGTCAGTGGTTTGGTCATAGGTGATAAACTGCATAATTGTGGGGACATGTTACTTTACCCACATGGTCATAGCCCTAATTGCTGTATCACTGAAAAATACATGGTGGATGAGTAATATACAGCTTCAGGAAAGAATTTCCAGTCAGGAAAGACATTGTTTGACCTTCAGATCATGTAACCTGGACATTGAACTTCATGCAAGGTGATTTGAAAAGTGATTTTGATGCCGGATCAACTTTAAGGACATTCATTTGTGTGCGATGTTGACATCAGGTAAGAACATCAAAATCACAGCCAGAAAAAGGTTTCTGACCTTTGATTCTGGCTCCAGAGGATGCACCCTGAACGTCACTCCTGATGTTGCAGAAGACATTAGTTCAACATGATTTTGTCAGTTGGAAAACTTTAAACAAACGCTTTTATTTTAAATTCAAAACTTTACGGAGAACCGTGGCAACAAACAACAGTTTAGTTCCACTAGATGTAATGCATGAAAAGCATCTTATAATGCTTTAGCTCCAGTGTGATGCACCAGTAAGTCAGTCTTTCATTCTGAACAAATGAAATTCCTTCAAAGAGCTGCAGATTTAACACCTTATGTATGATCCCAGGATTAGTATTTTACCATGTCACTCTCACTAGTAACACTGTTTTGACCTCAGAAGACAGTATTAGAAGCAGTAAACTAACAGTAGCTCTGTTTAAACCCTGCAGGTCGCACGCCTCAGTAATTAGTGAGATCTGTAATGTAACACCTGACACGCAATGCAAAGTGCAGTGTGTGATGCATGAAGCAGCACACAGATTTGTATAGACAGAGGCCTGGTCAGAGGTGGGCGGATGGAGTATTGCTGAGGCTTTGGCAGCAGGCCAGCTACTGGAGCTAACACACTAATTATGTTTGGCAACACATAAGCCACCATAAACACATCTTCCATATAGCTCTTACAATATTGACAGTTTTCAGGCCAGAAAATGCTATTAAAGCAAACTTGATCAGTCTGATTGGTTAAGCGGCGAACGGCATTATCTTCACAAATGAAATGGTTTTCTTATCAGGTTCAAGTTAGTAATATACCCTTTTCTCTCCTCTGTGCTTTAAATAGAGACATTACAGAGCCAACAAACAGACTTCACAGAATTCAAGGCATTTAAGGATGCAACAGTGCCTGTTAAGGAGATGCAACATCTAAGTATGCAATTGTTCAGTATCTCAAAACATCATTTGCGCAATCCATTAAATTTAAGACTCATTACGAAAATGTGGGACATTTTGAGGGTGCAAATTCATTTTCACCTAAAGTTACGATGGTAGAAAAGTAATTAAAGTTACAGTGTAATGAAATCATGAACCATACATGGAGTCACTGGAGATTGCACATAAATTACTTCAATTAATCACACGCACACTGATTCAGATGATGACTCTGAATCAGAAAGTTTGGAATCCTCCTCTCTTTCTTTCACTTCCTGGCCATTTTTTTCTCTTGCTTGTGTGTTTTGGTGCACATGTGTGTCTTTCTCTGTATGTAAATGTACTGTTGCTTTGTATGTTTTATTTATGTGTGTGTGTCACTGAAGGGCTGTGTGTGTGTGTGTGTTGGGGAAGGGCCAGAGGTCTGGTGCACCCTGGAGAGCAAACAGGGGGCAAAGGCATATCCGACCCTTTCTCCCGTCCTTCCTCCCTCCTACTCTGTGCTGTCATGGGATGTCTCCGTGGGTGACGGTTTCCCTGGCAACGAAAGCCCTGTGAGGAGGATGCATTGTGTGCTCCAAGGGTGATGCGGAGCGGCTTGTTGAAGGTGGCAAGGGAGGGGTGGGCCACAAAGTGATAACGGGTGGAACAGGCACATGAGCTACATAAGCAGGGTAAACAACTTTGAGCCATTACTCACCACATGGCTCTGTTTCTTTTTTTTTTTCCATCCTTCTCGCTAATCAACACTAGACCCTGATTAAAACAGCAACGCCAGCCAAATGAACTTCCATTTGCATATACATGCTGTGTAAAATCAGAACCGACGCCAGAGTGTGAATTCACCTTGACGTGGCCGTGTTAAATGTATCAAACAGTCACGTCTAAGTAGCTGAACGCTCTGATTTGCTGTAGTTACAAATCCATTTCCCGCTGTGTTACACAGACAGTGCGAGTCAGGCCAAAAAAACAAAAAACATAACAACAACCTCGGAGTGGCTTCTTTTGGGAAGCTACAGCTTAATCTTGATCGCTCTCTACATCCTGAGGTGTGATAGAACAGTTAAAAATACTTACCCCTTCTGCTGAGGCAAGTCTATTCTCAAAGGTGGCTCTGTCAGGGCGCCCCCTGCTGTCTCTCAGGGTGTACACACCCTCAAGGCTGCCAACCTGTTAGAAACATATTGTAGTGAGTATAGAAAACCCCCTCACTTTCAGGACATAAAGAGTTAATCTAAGTGCCTTTTATTTAAGAATGCAAGTGTTTTCATCATTCCAGAGGTACAGTGCGAAGCACATAACGTATTCAGCCTTAATTACCCACATGACCAACATGATATCAGCCTATCCCCTCTGGCCATCTTTCTTGTGTGGGTTTTTTTACACAAGAGGTGGGCCCAAAATCAAATAGCACACAGTTTATCTAACCTTATCCTGGGCTTTTCATTTCCAAGCCTTATAAACTCACATCGTATTGACCGCCTGGGAGAGTTAGAACTAACTAAGTGAAATCTACTCGGCGGCAATTGTGTGCAAGGCGTACGTTGTGTGTGTGTGCATGGGTGTGCGCATGTGTGCGTGTGTGTGGCTTGCTGATTCTATCTTCCTTCACATTCATTCTCTCTATTCTCTGTCCCCGAGGTGCATCAGGCCTGAGACTGCCGAGTAAATTGTCCCAAATTGAGTTCCTTCTTGCCGGCAGATACAGGCCACATCCCGACCGTTTAGAGCGAGAGAGAGTGAGAGAGAGAGAGAGAGAGAGAGAGAGAGAGAGAGAGAGAGAGAAAACAATCACAGCACACATCACTTGCTTGAAAATCTCTCTAATTTCTCTCTTTGCCTTTCTTTTCTACCCACCCTTCCTGTCTCTCCCTCTTTCTCTCTCCTCTGCTGATTTCCCTGCTGTCTTTCTTTCTTTCTTCTCCCAGCACATTATTCTTCTGCTTCTCTCTCTTTATACCACTCCCTGTGTGTCTTCCCTTGTCTTTGTCTGCTGAGATAGGTATACATCAGTCTTTCCTTGCTCAGCTTGGCTTTTTTCTTCCCTTTGATGATTCTCTGCCCTCCTGCTCGTCATTCTCTAGCCTTTCTCCCTCGATCCCTGTTACTTTTCTCCATCTCCCCCACCGACAGTATTTCTCTTCCTTCTCCACGTCCTTCCTTCACCTCGATTTCTATCCCATTCTTTGCTCTCTCATCCCACTCTCCATGGCTGGCTGTACCCGGTGACATAGTACCCATCAGCGCAGACCTCCTGGGTGGTGGAGTCTCGCTCTGACAATAATCACACAGTAAGTTTATAACACTGGCAGCCCAGCTGAGCTGAGCTGAACTGAGCACACGCGACTCCCCTGACGCCGGCACACTCCATTTAACTCAGCAGGGGTCTGCAGGCTGGCTGGGGCAGGGATGAAGCATGAGACAGGGATGGGGATGCCAGTGGGTTTTTGGGATTGGGGGGGTACTCTGAGCTGGTGATGGAGCAGTGACTGGAGACAGATATGGAAATGGAACGAGGAGGGGTGGCTGGAGCTGAAACTGGTGCTGCAGGGGATGAAGAGGGGGTTTTGGACTTTTGGGTTCAGGCAGTTTTTTTAAGAAGCGGCTCATGTAACCGTCTCTGCATGGAGTGATAACCCTTCTCTACTTTCACTGCTAGCTCTCTGAAAAAATCCCTTCCATCTCTTCCCTTAGCTTTTAGGGTGTTTATTTTTTGTTCTGGCAGTTGGTTCATAGAAACTTCTCTTTGACTGGAGAACTTTCAAGATTTCAAGGAAGAGTTCGCTTAAGATTCTGTCAGCTCAGTGGGTGTTGTAACTAACCTTGACCTTTGATCTCACTAGAAAAAAAAAAACAAGAAAAAAAATCCTCTCTTGGAATTAATTATGGAACACTTTATGGAACACTATTTATTTTTCTATGACTTCCTGGTGACAATGAGGCCCATCTTTAGCATTCTTGTTTGGTTGCTCGGTTTAGGTTTCAGCTCTTGCTAGAAATGCCTTTCTAAAAACAGAAATCAAACAAAAAGCGCACAGCAGAGGAAAGTGGCACAGACTACAGATGCACTAATCCACCTGTTAGCAATAGCATTTCTGATACCTTATCTCAGGCTATCAGTGGCTACAGAGTACTGATCAGATACTAGTGTTCTCATTTCTTTTCCCAAATGTTCCCAAATCTGTAAACCATGCTGCATGGAACTTGTGATGTTTGTTTATCAAAGGCAATATGAAACCACAAATTGCTTTGGCACCAAAAACAGAGTCTGCAGTCTGCTGTCACTTACTGTAACTGAAAGTGAAGACACTAAATTTCGAGACATTGACAAAGAAACTACTTAATGTAGATCAGTCGCGTCAGAGTCAATACCTGATCCACTTAATAAGGTCAGTATTGACCCTGGTATGATGCATCCCTGCTGAAGACACAATGAGAAATTTAGGTGTGACGTGTGCATGTCAGGGGTCACAGCATTAAAAAACATGAGTATAAAAACCATGAGTGTCTTTCGAGGACCAGTGTCTGTGTCGATCTGGATAACCAAGTGCTGGCTCTGCTCTGTGGTGCTCTCCATGGTGCTGATCCTATGGCTGAGCATGGACAGGGAGCTGTGTTTCTATCTTCTATCTTGGAAGTTCTAGCCAATAATTTCCCATGCTTAAATCACCCGTTCCCTAATGTTTACTGATTTTTAGCACTATATACCTCACAGATGTCAAGTTAAAGTAGGTAGATCTAGAGTTCCAAATCAGGTGAGTCATGTTCAGGTATTATCTTTCTCTATCAGTCTGTGTTGCAAGGAGCCTATGAGGCTAACAGTCAGTAATGAATGAATTACAGCAAAACCATAGCTTGGGGTTTCAGGATGTGTGTGTTTCAAATTTAGCAATCCCAGCCACGTGCAGTCAGGCCAGACACTTTGCTTTTGAACCTTTTAAATGCAATTCTCCATTCTCACGCACTGTACCAGGCAGGCAGTAGAAATCTAGAGATAGATCTCAACACCCGAGCAAATAAAACCCAAACTATTTGTCTAGAAATCACTTGAACTTAGTGAGGCAATCTGTTTTTGTAATTTGGGTGAAACGACCCTTAAAAATTGTGAAAGCAGTCAGTGGCCCATAAAAACTGGGAAACACTTCCCGCTAAATGTGTCACTTTGACAACTTGACATTATTGACACTGGATGTGCACAACGAACACACACATACACACAGCCAAACTACAGCCGTACATGGAAATTAGCGAGCAATTTCAATCCGACCAAAACAAAAGCGCGCGCACACATACACATCCCTGTGCCCTGCCAGCGCAGGTTCACAGCAAAACAATATGAGGCCAATCAGGGGACCATTGGTATGGCTCTCCCTCTGCTAATGAAGGCACTTTGAAAAGGTAATCTAATTCACCAGCAGCAATTAAGGCTGGGAGCGCCTTGTCACTATCAATTATCCGCTCCTTCACTCATGTTCTCCAGTGCGGACGCTGAGCCTGCCTGACACACAGCACTGTCGGACAAATCAACCCCATCAGCCAGCCAGTCACTGAGAACACTAATCATGAGAGTGTTCAAACACACACACACACACACACACACACACACACACACACACACACACACACACACACACACAGATAGATACTGTACGCTTGAATCATTGCACAATGAACTAAGTAAGCTTGACATGAATTGGGATGACCTAACTGACTGCAGTCAGAGGTGGATCTTTACTTTGTGGATCCATAAACAGGATTAACAATAGATACTGTAGGTGGCATGGCTGATGTTAACATCCATCAAATATGGTTTATTGATCAAAACCCCACGCTACTGTGAAGTGTTTTTTCTGTGGGTGCGTGTGTGTACAGTGCATGTTACCAATTAAGTCCATAAACAGACTGAAGCCCAAGTGTCAGACTCAAATTTAGAAGAGCCACATTTTCTTGGAACATGTATGCATGTGTTTTTATTATTAACACTAGTGTTGAAACAAATCAATTAACTGATCACCAAAAAACTTAATTAGAAACCATTTTGATGCGTTTTAACACTTTAGGTCTTCATTTTGGACTAATGATCAGGAAAAGAAGAGGAAAAGCATTTGTGGAAGTCTCCTTCAGATTTGGCAACTGGGTATTTGAACACATTTTACAGATCAAACAATTAATTCATTAATCAAAACAAATCCATACAAACAATGATTATGACTCTGAAAGGATCTACAACCTAATAAACATAACTGAAAGTATACAAAGACAAATAATCACCTGTGACTTCATATATTGTAGTCTGTATGATATCAATATCGTGTTTATTTATTTATATAGTGTTCATTAATATCAGCAGCTCACAGAATGCAGAGATGACCAATAACCAATAACTTTCTGATTTCAGGACTGGTGGCCAATCTGTCAGTCAAACAAAATATTGTCTTAGCCTTGTCCTTGTCAGACTATAACATCATGCGTCTACCACTGTAATTGACTCATGACCACTGAGTTATGGACATTCAAATGTATAATGCTGCTGTAGGTTGGATTATCTGGAGTTGATGTGTATATGTGTCATCTAGACTGATACAAATGCATGACGCATACACATGTGATGGCAGATTATGTCATATAACACATAAGATTTTAAGAACGTGGCAACCGAATAGAGGAGTCTGCATGTAATATTTAAATGGGTGTTGCATTTTGTACTAAAATTTATTAAAATCTGTTAAGTGGCACATGTTGCTTATTATTAGCTATAATGTAATAATCCAAGTTCAAGCAAACATGAACTACTCAAAAGTCTTTCTGAGGTGTTTCTAAAGCATGATGTGACACCAGCACAAAGCAAACAGAGACAGAGCACCGTGACCTGTCGCCCTCTTCTCAGACTGACGACAACTCCACAATTCCACTAGACCTCCAGACAGACTATGCACAGACAGAACTATTTAAAATGCTCCTCTTGACGTCTCCATTGCTTAACTGAATCTCTCCAACTAATGACCTTCGTGCTGATGAAGAGTGGATTAGCATGACAGTGCTGCTGCTGGGAGAAGAGTGCTTCAGAACTTTCAAAGGATGATATCTGGACTTGACTATGTTGCTGCAGGAAATGAAAAATACTTGTTCATACTGAATATGAATTCAATTTAAGATTTAGTTATGTTTAAGTGTCATTAGCAGGTATTTATACACAGTTATTACCAATGTCTTGTCTTATATTAATATTTAGGATATCATTTGACTCCTAACTTGATAACTTAATAGAGAATACTGTTGTTAATACTATGATGTGCTGTGTTTTCCTTGTGGATTGAAATCTTCCAAAAGTCTCCTGTGTGACTGAAGAGACTAAGACTAACACGGCTCGCTCCCTACATAACCCAGAGGCAGCCTCATTCAACACAATGAACACAGTATATTAAAATAAAACATAAAAACATAAAACATAAAAATAAAACAAACAAATCTAAAACAAATCTAAAACTCTGACGTGGATCAGACATAGCTAGCACACTTACAAGAAGCTCCCAAAAGGAGAAAATATTAGACTTAAAAATTTTGGACCATAACCAAAAATCACTTGCAATTATGCAAGTTGGAAGTGAGAGCAATTAGAAAGAAGAGTAATAGATTAATCAATTAAAGAACTGAATTTTAATTATCCCATAGAGCACAGGTGTCAAACTGTTCCACAAAAGGGCCAGTGTGGCTGCAGGTTTTTGTTCCAACCAACCAAGAGCACACAGTTTGACCAATCAACCCTCTGAGAAGACTGAGATCAGTTGATTAAATGAGTCAAGTCCGGTGTGCTGCTACTTGGTTGGAAAGAAAACCTGCAGCCACACCGGCCCTTTTGTGGAACAGTTTGACACCCCTGACATAGAGGTTTTGTTGTTTGTTTTAGCATCTAGCTAATGTACAAGATCAGGAACAAGTACAGCTCCAGTAGAAAATTCATTGTGGTTCAGTGTAAACTTTGCTCTCTGTTTTTACTGTATTCTGGTCTAAAAGTTGACCTTGCTCTTCAAAGACACCCAACCACCAAAAGATATGGAGTTATAAATCAGAAAATAGAGGAAGACGAAGAAGACAACTAAATATTTAGCTTTGTTAATATCCCTATAAAAAACTGAACCTTGAACTGCTCTCCACTCACAGGCTCAGAATTCTGCTGGTTTCTCTTCCAGCTGTGACACTTGACAAATTAAAGGACACTAAAAGCCCTAATTAAACTCTTTGGGAATTGCCTGATTTTTATTTTCCAGTGAAACACAATGAAAAAAGACTTCAACAATCATAAGTCTTGATTTGGGGAAAAAAAAAAAACATTATGTCTGAATCTTTGAATAATTGAGGACTGAACAATTGAAGAAAGTCTCTGCTGTGCTGGTTTTCATTCAAATATTAAAGCACATCACAGGAGCCTAAAATACTCTTACTATACCGTACTATACCATACTACTATTACAGTATGTTAGGTAATGTTTTTCAGTTTGTTATTCCACATTTTACTTCATGCCTGTGTTGTGTTTTGATCCTTCACCCGTTTGTTATTGATTCCTATGGATAAGAAACGCCAGTGCTCCCTTTTCAAGTGTCAAATCTGATTATCATAGTGCACAGTATATGACTGAAAGGCCCGAATATCACAATTCAAAACAAGTCACTTGAAAGAAGAAGCAGATTTAAGGCACTGTGAACGTCTCACGAGAGCTCAACGAGAGCCGCAGGTATTGTGATCTACTTGTTCAATCTTTTGTTCCTTCATATATATATATATATATATATATATATATATATAGTTTATCAAGTTCTTGTTTTTTTTCTAGAAGAGCTTAAAAACGTGACTTGATATTGAAGCAATGTAATGAACCATGAGAATCGGAGAATGAGAAGTTTTACCTGTATGTTTAGCACAGATGTACTTGGAGCTGGCAGTAATGGTTCTCTTTTGTTCTTTTAATTGTTTGTTTCATATCATGCCAGAATTATCATTACTCATATTTACTGAACATTTAACTGAATTTAAGAAAGAGAAAGGAAAGTAAAGTGCACATTTGAGAAGCAGAAGTTATAACACTGAGATTAACATTGCTTATATTGTTGCATGAATATGATGGTTAAGTAACACAAGCTAAATGCTAACAGTTTGAGCTAACCAGACTACATTTAAAAACAAATGTGTTCATTTGAGTGGACAAATAGTAACAGGATGACAATTAACAGACCTAGAAAGAAAGAAAGAAAGAAAGAAAGAAAGAAAGAAAGAAAGAAAGAAAGAAAGAAAGAAGATTAAAATACTACTTAAAGTGAAAATTTGCCAATTTTCAACCAGCTTTGTATGACTGCAGTGTGGGTAGTACATGCAAATGAACAATGTTTAACTTTTCTCCATGTTGTCTATGCTCAAAGGTCCCCTCTCATTTGCCAAAGCAAAGCATCACATAATCACAGAAAAATAGCATGTTTAGATGATACACTTCACCAATTTCAGAGGAGGAGGACTCTCTCAAACTGCTCTCTGAACGGAATGATGTGAAGTGCAATGAATCCATTACAATAATTTTATATTTAGAGCTGAAATGATTAGTCGAATAATCGATCGACACAATATTAATTTACAAAAATTAAAAGAGATTAATTGTTTGTCAAATGTCAATGCCAAATACGCCGCACTTCTAGCTTCTCTAATGTGATGGATGCACCTTTTCTTTGTTTTATTATTGCACATTGAATATGTTTTGGTTTTGGACTGTTGGTCATACAAAACAAGAATTTTGTGAGCTTGGGGCTTGACTTGCATTCTTTACTGTTATTTGAAAATGATCAGCAGATTAATTGGTAATGAAAGCAAATATTAGTTGTAGCTCTGCTTGGATTAATTGTACGTGCAAATAAATCAGAAAATTAAGTATAAGAAAGTCCAGAACCTCTAGAAATGACAGTGAGACAACAAAACAAAAGGCAATAATGAAAACCTAAAAACTGATTGAACAGAAACGATAAGATTTGAGTCTGATAGAAACAAATGGGAGAACAGCTGCTAAGAGAAAAATATAAAGAGGAGAGACAAAGAACAGGTGGAGAAAACCAAAGTGATGACAAATCAACTACAAGCAGGAAACTGTTGAAGAAATGCTGATATGAGCACAATTAACTACTTTACATGTGCTTATTTTTGTCTTAATACTTTACTGTTAGACCCAAAAAAGAAACTTACAGCTGAGGAGTTATGTATGTTAATGATTCATCTAAATCAAATGTGCAAAATGTGAAAGGACTTGCTTGGAGCATTTTAACATCTTTCAGCAGATACTTTTGGTTTTATGGCCCACATCTTAACTGCTTTGGTTTGGTCACATCAACATTGTTTCCAGCAACAGCAGGCAGCTGTTTTCAGCTTTTATCAACCCACTGCTAACAAGAAATGGAACAAGTTAGCCGCTAACTGGTGAACATAGTGGTTCATTTAGCATCTAATTAAAGGGACAGATATTTCTCTTCCTCAGTGTTGTGATTTAAGATTTGATTTACTGGCCCCAACTGGTCATAAGTTTTTATATCGTTTTTCCAAGTTGAACACCTTTATCTCTGGGCTTCTTTTATGTTTGGAACAGATTTTTCTTTGGGTTGTAGCTACATTGTGTGTGGAAGAAGCAGGGTTTATGGATGGACATATGTGCAAACTCTGAAAATCACAAGAAGTCTATAACACAAGAACTAACACTATAACACCACTGACCAGGTTCAAAATCATTGTTAACCATTTGGTCTCATGGTCTCATCCATTTACTGTAATTATACAAATACAGCATATCTCCATAGTAGCTTGTAAACAAACATTACTATAAACCTGATTTTTTTCTTCAGCATCTGATGGCAGTTCTGAAGAGCTGGACTGAAGCGTCCGTGGGATGCTGCTGCTGAGGGCCTCCAGCCGACAGACAGACAGAGGAGAGAGCAAGAGAGATAGAGGGAGGAATGGGGGGGGGGGGGGGCATGAAGGATAAACAAAAACAAACACAGACATCAAGAGTCATTGAAGCAGTATGTGAGAGCCACGTGAGGCAGCCCACCCTATGGAGAAAACAGCAGCTGGTGTGTATACTAACAGCCCTACAGGGGCTGTGGCCTCCACAGCACCAAATATGGAGAAGCAGAAAGGAGAAATAGGAGGAGGGCTGGGTGATGGAGGGGGATGCTAGGGGCTAAATGGGGTGAGCAGTTAAGCCTTGTTGGTTACAGTATTGGCAGGAAACGCAGGAGATGGGGGGGGTGGGGGGTGGAGGGTTCTGCAGTCCATCTTAAAGTGACAAATACACAAACTAATGTTTTTTTGAAGACTGATACAATTAGATTGTGGTTATTTAGTGTAATTTTGGCATAGTAATTCCAGTTTATTGCATCTTAGATCATATTGTTGTTGTTTTGGTAGAAATATAATGTACTCACCAAGTTCATAGCTAATATTTGTGAATGTGGCAACAATGCAAAACAGAAGCCGGACAAGAGAAACACCACCGGTCAGATGATCATACAGATTTTAACAAAAACCACATGTTAGTACTACATTTTTCCAGCTGTACTAACAAATAAAGATATGATGCACACAGAGGCATGATTATTTTCCCCAAAAGAGCCAGAAGTGATATGTCATCAGTCATGAGGAGGTGAACAAAACACACAGAGGCACTCAAACAAATCCTGAAAAAACAATGAGGATAAAATCTGAGACTGCAAAAGTGAATAAACAAGAAAAACAAAAATGAGAAAAACAATTCCAAGAATGTTACAAAGAAAAAAATATCTGTACACACCTACATATCGAAAAGAAAATTATGACAATAAGACCCCATTTGTAATACATGAGGCTCCCATTAAATACAGTCATGACAAAAAAAATAAAAGAAAAAGAAAGTGTAAAAAGCGTTCAGTTCACCATTTCTCAATTTAATTCTACTCATGGTGAATGCAATTTAGGTAATAGGCCATTAAAAACTGTTCATTATTCCAAAACATATTTATATTTATGTGTAAATATAATAAATATGCCACATCAGAATAAACTCTGGCTTCATATAAACACCAACGGTAAACTGAGTGTAATCAAACTGGCCTACTTAATCATTTCACAGTGAATGGTGATTATTATGTGACATATTCCTCACTGATGATACAATTAGGACTGCAATTACTACTTATTATATTATTATTAATAGCAATTATTTTCAATATTCATTACTGCACTGATTGTTTTCTTGATGAATTGATTCATTGTTTAGTCTATGAAATGTCTAGACGTCAAAGCGACAACTTCAGATTGCTTGTTTTTTTTGACGGTCCCGAACACATTTCATTTGTGATCACATGACCTGAAACCAGTTGCAATGTTTGTGCAATGTGGAATTTTTACTTGAAAAAAATGTTTAACTGAAATACATTTCCACCTCTCAGATAATGGATGTATCAACTAATTATTGCTGCTATAGAGGCAAAAATAATAATATTGTGACAGCAAGTGTTAATATAACAACTCAACTTAGTTGATGTAATTACTATATCATTAGTTAACATTATATTCAGGCACTTAAAAGTGCTGTACTGTCAAATGTGTCACTGTGATGTCATTATATTACGTGTTGAGTATTATATAAACAGGCTTACTGCACTCTGCACCCACGTAACACGTCAATACGTTACATGTCCAGGTTGCTACAGACTTGCTACACTTATTCATGAGTCCCACTCCAAATTACATTAAAATAAAATCGACCCTCTGTAGCAAAAATCCTAAAAACAATTAAGAAAAAGAATTCTCCTTTCACATGGAAAGAATCTATCATGATCTGCTAGTTGAAAGTGAAAAGGTCCACTGTCTCTTTACACAGGTTTGAACTGGATTCTGCGCTTTATTCAAAACTTTCCCAGTGTCAGGAATGGAGAACTCAAGGAGAAGATACACTTGTTAGCAGCAGTAAGTGACAAGCATGTCACAAAAGTTCACCCACAAATCTTCTAATAAACAACCACTTGATAAAATCCAGTCTGCTTTCATTTATTTCTCCCTAACCTGTTTTTATGAACACATTCCAAACAAAAACCTACAGTGAAGCCATACAACATGCAGTTTTACAATATTTCTGCATGTTCCAGATCATCTACAAGAGCACCGTGTATGAGCGTGTTTGCAAGCTTCTACCGCCACTCCCTGTCTCGTGCACCATCTTCCTTTATCTTCTTTATCTCTCGCTCTTTCCCCCTCTCTCTCTCTCTCTCTCTCCATTTCAATATTGAAGAGAGTTTTATTAAGGGCTAGACTTGTGTGTGCTGAGGCGCTCTCAGTAATTTTCCTACAAAGTGCTTTAATCCATCACACGGCCAACATGTGGCCTTTGCAGCCATACATCATCTCAGCCCAGAGAGAGAGAGAAAGAGAGAGAGAGAGAGAGAGAGAGAGAGAGAGAAGAAGAAGAAGAGGAGAGGGAGTGGTAGTGTAATTTCTGCTCTCCTCCTCCTCCTCAACCCCTTCTTCTTCTTCTTCTTCTTCTTCTTCTTCTTCTTCTTCTTCTTCTTCTTCTCCACCTTCATCTCCCGCCAGAGTTTTCCACCTGGGAGGGAAACCAAATCTTCTCCACATTTTCCTCAGCCAGTCAAGTCCTCTCTCCATTTACAAATGAGAGTGAGGCATGAGTGAGGATGGAGTGAGGGGAGGGGAGGACAGGTGGGGAGGGGTGGTAAGCAAAGAGAGAGAGAGAGCGAAAATGAAAGAGATGGAGATAGCCGTGAGTGAATGAGTGAGTGAATGAGTGTGTGAGTGAGAAAGAAAGAGATAAGGAAAATGGAGAAAAGCTTACTGGAATGAATTAAATTGGGGACAAAAGCAGATGAGAGGAAGGAGAGTGAGTGTGTGTGTGTGTGTGTGTGTGTGTGTGTATGGTATGTCATATGTGTAAGGTGTGTGCATGTGTACTTGCATCAGGAAATAGAAATAGGCAGAGCAGGAGTGGAGACAGGAGAGAAGAAAAAAGCACTTTTTTCCCAGCATGCAGCTGGTGCAGCATTGCCCTCCGTGTTGCCCCCGGCCAACACCTGCCTCCATTTCGCTCCCTCCACCCGTCCTTGCGCTGAGCAGCAGCAGTGAACTCTGGGCCCCCTGACTAATGGAATGGGCCTTCTCTTCCAACCATTAGAGGATTGGTGTCCCTTTTTGCGCCCCTGGGTGCCCTACGGTACAAAAAAGGGAGCGGAAGGGGCGAGCGGGAGGATGGTGGCACATTGGCCTTTTTCCTTCAGCCAGACGCACACACAAATGCACACACACGCACACACCTGGTCATAACATAACAGCCTGGAGTAATCCAGCCAGAGTAAGGCTTGACATAGCTTAGCATCTGACTGAGGCTATTTCTGAGAGGATATTAGAAATTCTGAATTGGGTGCAGCGCTATGAGGTTTCAGAGAAGGAGCTCTATGAATGTGTACGACAGCGGCCCCGGCTGATCGTGAAGCGTTTGTGTGATTTCATTTAGCCAGTAAATCCAGTGCTCTACCTCAATTACATCTGCTTTACTCGGATGGAAAACACACCTTGCGTGTACAGAGGGGAGGGGGAGGGAGGGGAGGGGAGGGGAGGGGAGGGGAGGGGAGAGGAGGAAGGGGGGGCAAGGGGGGGTGGAAGCATGGAGCGGATTGGGGATTGAATCTCTCGATGAGCTGATAGCACGTCCGCAGACAGCGAGCCAAGCTGTGCCACAGTAATGTTATGCTAATGATATGGTAATGATATGGTAATCTGCCAGCAGTATTCCGCCTCACTGGAGAGAAGGGGAATCTGGGAGGCCTTTCACCATTGGTTGGAGACCAGGGACTTCCTGGTGTCAGAGTTCAAGACAAAAAACCCTGCGCGCACACACACACACACACACACAGAGACAGACACACACACACACACACACACACACGGAGAGAGACACTTAATTCCTGAATCAATGATCTCAGCTAAAATAAAAAACAATGCAACACATAGACCTAATTTGGACCTAATCGGATTTGCAAACTCATAAGTAAGCAAGAAATAATACTTGTAAACAATGCAGTATCATGTGATGTAACTTTAAACTAGGTTGGCTGTATTGTAAATAAGCCTGCAAGACTTTTTTTTGTTATCAGCATGTAATATCAAGTCGCTGTGCTGTGCCGGCTTAAAGAGAAACAGAAAAACGTCTATTTTAGATCGCGATCAGCTTCCTTTTTCTTTGTCATTGTGTGTGAAACATGTAATGGCTGCCATTACCTGCCTAGTCAGACCATCTCTTTCTCTCTCTGGCTCATAATGATTGCATTACACCACTACAAGCTTGGTTGGAGAGATGAGGCTCACAATTGTACACCGGTAATCTGCGAATCCACGTCAGCACTGCCACACCGCCAAAATAATTACAGACGCGAGATTCCTGGGTGCACTGCATTTGTTGTGTTTATTTCTTTATTTCACATTTCACAGCATCATGTCTTATTGGTAATGATCTGATTTAACCTCCAATTCAAAATTTTGATAAACTATAAGCTGAGCAAAGTGTAAAACAAGTAAAAGATGAATGTGGACAGATAAACGCCATCACTTTGACACATTTCAAAATCAGGAAGACTGACAGCAAAGCCTTCGGTGCGGCTGCTCTCAAAGAGACACCTGCAAAAAAGCAACTGCAGTGCATCACAGTAAATCTGTCTGTGTGGCATAAAGACATCATCTCGGGTATTTTGCTTTGTTTTTCTTCCTATTTTACAGTTGCAAAATGGATATGTCAAGTCATGCACAATGGAGAGACGCAATGACATTTTCTTGGATGGCGTACACTAAATCAAAGAGACCAACAATATGTTGAGTGCCAGCATGGAGACATTTGATTCCCATTCCACTCATGCGGCATTACCGCTGGAATGCCAGCAGACATCACAATCCTCCCAAGCTGGCGTTGGGCTTGTCAGACTTTTCATTCCACTTCAATGTTTTCAAAAAGGAAAAAAGAAAACATATGTATCACAGCAAATTGTGAAGTGTCGGCTTCCTCTTGATATTAGGATATTTGAGATAGGTTTGACTTAACAAAGGCGATTTAGTGTCAGTGACATTTAGCATCAGCCTCTGGCGACAGACAGGTAAAAGAAGCCAGTCAGCAGATTGGACCTGGGGGGGTCGTGAAAGTGGGGGTTGTCTGAGCCTCTTCTCCGGATATGGTGGTGCCGGGTTGGACAACTTATTAACACACACACACACACACACACACGCACTGCATATCACTGACAATGGACTACAACAGAATCATGCCACAGCATCAGATTTCTACAGTGCTACAGGATTGTTGCACCAATTCACAAATCTAAAACCAGAATATTAACTAACAGAACTACAGTTACTGCAAATACATTTCATAGCGCTGTGCGTATGAAGAAATACAGTGCCGCTCTAAATGGTATAAATGGGAAAATGCTTTTGCCTTTGTCTGGGTCATTACAAGTGGTCACTGCATCCAAGGACTATCAGTGATGTGTAAAAGAGTAGGAAGAGGCAGAGGAGGTGTTTGTGTGCATACATGAGGGACAATGAGAGAGAGACAGGCAGAGAGGAAGACAGAGACGGGGGTGGACTGTCCAATACACTCCTGATAAAGGTCAAAGAGATGTTTTATTCATGATCCAGGCAGCAGCAGAGGCAGCAGAGGCAGCAGGGCCAAGGTTGAAATGAGCTCGCGTCCCCGTTCCCCAGAGCCAAAGCTGCACACAGCCTCACACCAGGCCAGCGGACACTCCCCTGTAACTCCTATCAATAATGTCAAAACAAACGCACCTCCAGCATCACTTATCAATAAGTTTAAATCACAGTTTTCTGATTGTCTGCAGTGAAGAAAATCAATGGAGGAGTCTGCCGCCAAAGAACAAAGTGTAATACTCTTTAAATGAATGAAGTGCATCTAAAACCTTTTAAAGGGACTCATGGAGAGGTGTGATGTAATAATATTTTCTCAGATTTCTCACCTGTAGGGCTTTATCTATAACCAATTAGAAACACAACTATGAAAATGAAAAACATGGTGTTGTAAAAATACACTATTTTGCTTTAATATTTTAAAATGATACCGGTCATATTATATTTAATGCATTTTATTCGTCCTCACTGTGTCTAAGGTCAGGCATTTACAGTTTCTGGACGCTTTAACATCTGTAATGGTGGACTGTGTACACTGTGTTTTTAATCAAATAGTACATTTTATGTTGATTAGTTAGTCTTTACGTTTTAAAAAGGAGAACTTAGATAAAATAATCCCTTTTACAATCCCGTATATAACAGAGCACAGCAGGGATGGATGTCAATTCGTAATGGCTCTTACTTTTGAAATCAGTCTGATTGTGAATCTTTCATAAAAGAGAATCCAAAGAAGTCCATTTCAAAATATCTTATGCCCTTGAACCGCCTCTTTGAACTCACTCTTACAAAAAAAAAAAAAGCAGAACTACTGTACTCCACCTAACCCGCTCCAAGCTCTTATTTCTTATTGCGTTTTTTTGAGGGGAGCTGACACACTTTCAGACTCAACAACCAAAGTAACCTTTAAAGTATTGATGTGGATAAATCACATCGAGTCTTCTGACAAATGGAAAGATTTCAGCATGGCAGATTAAAACCCTGGCAAATAGGTAAAGACCCAATCATCTCCAAAGACATTCAACTGGAGCCTATTTCACATACAGGAGTTTCTCAAAGGCGTAAGCTGAGGTTGACTAGATGGAAGTGTGGGTGTATATGCGTGCCTTTCTGTGTGCATGTACAGTATGTGTCTTTTCATATATTTGTCTGTTTGTGTGTGTGTGTGTCACTCTGTGTGGACAGCCTACTCTATGCGTCTTTGATCAGATATGAAATATGCAGAAATGCTGCTGTAATTTGATGAAAGTCAGATATCCCTCAAATAGGAAACAGAAGTCAGCACTTTGGCTGCTCTGAAAAAAAATCCTCACTAACCGGATTTAGAAAATGTAAATTGCAGCAGGCCCATAGGCGGAGGTAACAACAGGGGACTTAAAACGTGCACTGACCCGTTGTATGAACTCCAGTCCGTGCTGCTCGACCAAAGCTCTAGCGGCTCTGACGCCTCCATCCATTTGCACTGCATAGAAGACATGGCGGTTGGTCCCACGATGCCCCTCTGTGGTCACTAGTTTCCTCTGCAGCAGGCAGCCAACCACCAGCACAACCGCACTGAACATGAAGCCTTTAAAGAGAAGATGTAAGAGAAAAGAGCTTTAAATTAAAAAAAATGCATTTACTAAACTTTGTGTGTTTTAGGACACTATGTCAGTCTTTGCCCACGTTGCCGCGTTGCATCGTGACGCCTGAGTGTGAGTAAAACAAGTGTGACACCGTAATGAAAGCCTTCCACAACAGTGATGTGAACAAGCATCACACAGTGCAGAAAGGAAGAAAATAGGGCTGCAACTAATGATGATTTTAATTTCATTTAATCTGCTAATTTGTCTATAAAATGTCGTATTCAAATAGCTTGTTATGTCCAAAAAAACCCAAAGATATTCAATTTATTTCCATATATAACACAGAAAAAAATAAAACTGACACATTCGAGTAGCAGGAACTAAATGTTTGGCTTAAATTTTGACAATAAAATAATGAAAATAGTTTCCCATTAATTCACCTCTACATTCCAGAAACTCAGAAACCATTTTCCTTTGAAATCTGACTGGCAACAATACTCTGTATTCCACTGGATATTCTCTCCCCATTGGTTCCTTATGATGAAGTCTAAAAACTGACATTAGAAATATCTATATTAGAAAAATACAAACACCTACGGTTTTAAATATTACCATAACACTCAAATACCATCTAACCACACAAATGAGTTTATAGAGTGTGGGATTCAGCATCACAGTGCAAAGTATTGAACATTGGCAATTGTGAAACAATTTGCCCACAGCCACCTCCTCTGTACTTTTGCATGAAATCCACAGTGGCTGCCACCTACAGCATGTGAACCACCCACCTGTAGCCACAGAGAGTGAAACGTCCAGGAGAAATCGTTCACCCAGTGCGATGAAAGCTAGAACTCTGGCATCGGGGGCCCCAAGCGAGACAACACACTCTCTCCAGTTCCCAACCCACACGTTTAATCTCCTGGCCTTGATGCAAATGCTTCTGAGAGCAGAAAAACAGCGGCGCTCTCATTGTGTGAACTAACTTCCCTCTTTAAGCAAAACAGGAACTTTATCAGTCTTTTCTTTATGCCTGCTCTTTCCTGTGAACGATGATGGAACAAAAAGTTGTCACCTCACTCTTCGCAGTATCTACTCAACAAGAAAAAAACCCAATGCACCGTTAGAATATCGAAGAACATTACTTAAACTCCCACTCCTTTCTCCAGATTATGCAACTAACTGTTGATGAAGTTGGTCAGTTTGTTTATATATATTGTACATTAATTTGTACTGAATGTAATTTGCAAGGCAATTATGTAAATTGTTGTATTTGGTCAGTCGTTTCCCCAGATGTATATCTATTGCATACACACAGCTAAAAACTACAAGGCTGCATCTAATTAAAGCTGCAACTATTAGATGATTAATCAGAGTTAATTATCTGAATATTATTGTTGATTACTGTTGTTGTTTAAGTCATATTTTAAGCAAAAATGCTCAAAATCCTGTGGTTCTACTTCTCAAATCTGAATATTTGCTGTTTTTATGTCAGGTTTTAATGATATTACAATAAATATTTTAGCTTTTTGGACTGCTGGTCAGACAAAACAAAGAATCTGAATATGAAAATTTGACCCTTACTATTTTCTAACATTTTACAAACCTAACAAATAATTAAGAAAATAGTTAAGATTAATTGACAATGAAAGCAATCCTTAGTTGTAGCTCTCCATCTATTCTTTGTTAATATGGAATCTGTTGTCTGTAATCATCGTACTTTTTGTGTCTATTTGGGCCATTTTATGCCCAAAATCCACTCACAAACACACAATGAAACTGAACTAGAAGATTAAGATCTCTCACTCTCTATATAATTCTGTTTGTATGTTTATCTGACTTGGCTTCAAAAGTGGAGTGCCTCCTCCTGCAGCATTTTCCCCCCAAGCAACAAACAGTGCAGCTGACCACCGTTTAAAGTCTACAGCATCATTCAGCTCCAATCTCTCAAGCCACTGATTGAAATCGATAACCTCACTTGGGGCCCAGGCCCCAGTCAATCCTGCTGAGGTGTAGGGCCAGCAGCATACACCCCACCCAGCGAGGAGCGGGCCTCAGGCAGAGACGAAGTGGACAGGGAGAGAGGGAGGGAGAAAGGGAGAGCACATGAGACTGGAGTATAGCAGAGCCACATTGAACAGTGTCAGGGCCTCGGGGCCTACTGGGACGCTGATAAAGTACCTGGACATTTTTATAGACAAACTACTTATTTCCGTCCTCATATCGCTTGGGAAGACTGATAACTTTATATTCCTCTCAGGCAGAGGAATGAAAGGCAGGGGGGCCCTTTCAGGAGTTTAATTGATCAAACTGTAGCCACAAGGGTTTTTTTCTGGAGATAAAAGGGACTAGCACTCTCCCCTGTACAATGCAGAGATCTTTTAGAAAGCAGACCCAATGAAAAAAGAGAATGTAACTCATTATGCAAAGTCATTACAGGCCTCTGACTATACTCCTTGAAGAGGGGGAGTTAATGGTGGAATTATATCGTACAGGATTTCCAGAGGTCAAACTACCGGTCATAGGATAACATTATTCTACAATGTCCAGATTATTACTCTAACCAAACTTATAGATGGCAAACTTAAATACCATGGCTTTTTTCAGTGTCTGACAGTAAAATATCATTTTATTACTACTCACAAGGAAATCTGGAAGGACATGGGTGCCAAGCAGTGCAGATCTTTCAAGTTTCTATGTTAGCAAGCAGTCACGATAAAAAAAGAATAGCTCTCCCAACAGAGCAGAAAATGTCTTTACCTCACCAATCAAGACAATAAGAAATGTCTTTGAGCAAGGCACTAATGCTGCATCCACATGACAACATATTGTTCAGATAATTAGCAGCATTAACAGCCAAGTCGAAAAAAAAAGTATCATGTCAGGCTTCTAGCTGTAATGTGGTCGGGGATGAGTTGGAGATATTGGGAATTTCTGACAGCAATGGTATCTCCCACATGCTGAAAAGAACTACAGAAGAGTCAACCAACCAGTTGCAAAATGGCTGCAAAACCAAGACTGCTGTCAGTTACATCTAAATCAAAGCCAATATCAACATGATACATGATACTGATTCATCGAATTTAAAATGGGGTATACATTGTTTGTTTGTATCATTGACAGAATATGATTTGCATCTGATTTTGCTTGTCACTTTTGTTACAGTGCAGTTGTTGATTTGATCACTACAAAGTTAGCAGCGGAGGAGAACCACTGTGGAATAATGGGTTAATACCTAATTATATATGGTCAATGCTCAAAAGTTGGAATAAAGTAAGGTTTTCCTTTTTTTTGTTTGTTTTTTACGTTCTGCTGACACTGCAGAAATACAGCACAAATCCTACCTGCAGCTGTTCTGTAGGTGACAATAACCTATGGCCCTCTTGTGGGTCAGAAAGGTGATACACATACATAGGTATTATTAGTTAGAAGAGATTAGACCACTCATGGCTGTGTGGGTGACCACAGACTGTGAATGTTTGCTTTGCCATACCTGTTAGGGCAGAACAATTAACACCATTTTGATGCTGAATATTTGGAGTTTGTCCACCTCAGCAAATGGGACTTTTTCACCGGTCCATCCAATCAGGAGATAATGGAAACTACACCTGCACAGGCTTGTGTACTTTTATAAAGAAAGTTAGCAGCTAGGTAGGTAGCAAGCTGAAAGGACTGTGTTTAGCTCAATATTTTAGGTAAGCAAGCACAGCTCCACTGATGTTACACACATACATACAAATACACACACATGCGCCCTGGACCAATCAATGCCCTGCATATACATAAAGCTTATATTTTAAAGAAAGATTGGTAATGTGTCAAGTAAAATAGGGAATGTTGCTTGGGTAATGTATAAAATTTTACTTTTCCTTAATTATTCATCAATTGTATTATTTATTGAAATATTAATTCATGTATTTCACTCGTCTTATAATCTTTTATAACCTCTTGCCAGTTTCAGTGCTCCATAGAAAGCATTAGTCTAACTAATAATCTGATGGTTGCTTTCCATTTAGGTGTGCAGGCCCAGGTTTGTGCATGCACCTGGTATATGTTGTTTCCATTTTACAGGGGTGTAAAATTTCAACACATATTGCCTCTATACTAGACTATTGGTAGTTATCCCTTTACTCACAGTTCACCAAGTTCATCAGGAAGCCTCAAAAGGCTGCAAGTAATCACACCAGGTTATCACTTTAACATGATAGTCCCACTGCATCCATTATGAACATCAAATGCTGAATGGATGAAGGACGAGGTGGATTACAAGTAAGTGCATTCAGAGAATGACCTGAGTGGGTACATCAGGTATTTAGTCTTGACTTGTGGCTTTAACAAATAAGAAAATCCAACCTGGTCCTGCGCATCAAAGCCTGGAAACGAGGCTACATCTGAGGGCGGGGGAGGGGGGGGGTTAAACAGGTTCAAATCTCACTCTCTCCATGTACCACAGTGCACAGACAGTGGTGAATGGGTTTGTAGCGTTGGAACAGGAACAAAAAAACCAAAAAAAACATTTACCTTTCTCATCCAGGCGACAGAGCCCTCACACAGACGGACTGCCTCCTGTTGAAAGCAGAGCGGGGAGGTCGATGCACCGTAAAGGAAAAAAAATCTCCCGACGTGTCCATTTTTATTGTCTCCACTGACTCCTGGCGATAAAACGTGCAAATTAGAGCATGCAAAACACCGCTTCTCTCGTGCATCTCCTCACTAGAGTCAAACGTGCAGAAATAACGAAGTGTAAGTCGACAAAACGAGCACATCCACGGCGTGTGGCGGAAGGGGGGATTTTGTAAAGATGTGAGAATGCATTAGAATGCAAGAAATGGTGTGATGGCGAGAGGGACTGTTGGGAGAGACAGATCTGCATATGGAAATTAGGGTTAGCGTGGATAAAACTGGACTTAAACTGCTGCATTATTTTGTATTAATTTGGGCGGGACCCCTGCAGCGACACTGAAGGGGACGAGAAGTCACTTTGACAAAAACTATTAAATAAGTCGGGGCACGGAGCAGGTGCTCTGGTTCAGAGCTTTTAATAGCAGCAAAAGTGTATGCTAAAAGATGGTTTAATGATAATAATTTAGAGATACCAAGCAGCATTCGTCGTGTGTGCTTCTTGACAGGCCTATATTTGATAGCTTTGGTGTTAATTAAACTACAGTCAGACATTTTGAACTAATTCGTGAGGTTAAAAACTGCGCTTTGCTGTGACTGGTATAAAGAGGACATTTCATTTGCTCTCTAACGACCTCCTCAATAAATAAAGACAGGACAGCCACACACTCTACCTGCAGAAGTATTGCGACGGAGGAAACGTGTTGCAGTGAGACCTCTTGTTGTCTGACTGAGCAGTACGACACGGCCACGCCCACTGTGAAACTTCGGACCAATCATCAAGCGCCGGGCCATAGCGCGCATGCGTGGTGTGGACGCGCGGGATAGACTGAAAACCCAAACAACGGATTAATGACAGCGGTGTAATGTTCATACTTTGCTTTAGTTTTACTGAAAATTAGAACACACAGGGAGCCAGAATTCAAGGTTTGTCAATGCTTTAATGACATTTAAGTTTCTGGAGCCGCTGCTTGGTCGAATTTTTCTGTCATTTCAGTTTACTCACGCTGACTGTGTACTCGACATATTAGCAGATACTAGCTGCTAGCTGCTTCATGATAATGTTGTTGCTTCGTGTCTCGCCAAACACAGACACACACATTGTAGAAAGAATTAACCATTTATAGTAGATGCGGGTAACCTACACACGCGTGTCCCGTAGGATACATTGTGAAGTAGTTTGGCTTGGCTTGGTTATCTAGGTGGACAATATAGAATATTTTGAAGCTAAGTTGAATTGCTCAGCTTCAAATGGTGGTTTTTGATGGTTTGTTTATACAAGTAAAACATCACATATGACAAAGACAGCTGTCTGAATAATGACCTCTTCTGTTTGATTAACGTAATACGTAAGGTTACATAATTAGTGTATTTTATTGTAATGTTCTACAATGTGTAGCAGATATATAGGATCTCCAGGATCGATGTAATACTGCATATTATTGCTTTGATCCCATATTATGCTTTTGTACTTTTATATAGTACACAGTATCCTTACAGTGTGTGACTGCCTGCTACTTGTGTCTACTCCTACTGCAAAATGCAATAATCTTGTAACGTCTCATCATGTTTTTTTTGTCATTAAAGGTGATACAGATTGTTCAGAATGGCGGACGACTTCAGCGAATCCCTCACCCCACCAGTTTCTCCCTTTGCAGCAGACAGCCCTTATGAGCAGATTTCATCCCGACCGCCGTGCTTCTGCTGCTCTGAAACAAAAGAGGACCCCACTGGAGCACTCTCCACAGAGGGGTACACTGCTAGAGGATCCCTCAAACGGTACAGTCACTGTCAGCTCACCACTTTCACAAAAAACATTCTCCTGTTTGGAGGTCAACAGATTTCATTCAGATTTTGTGTATTTCGTCCCAGAGAAATGGTGCCCATGAACATTCATAGTAGCATCCGTGAATCTTGAGTAACTGGGTATTTTTTCAGGAAACACAAATTGCTGTTTATTTTTATTTTCAAAGGTCAGTTTTTGATTCTGTGAGCACAACAACTGAAACCCCAGTCACATCTCAGTGGGAAAAAAAGAAGTGAATAAAGTCTGAACTGATGTGACTGCTTCCACTCTGTAGGCTACTCTTGCGTCTTGACCCAGCCCCCGCAGAGTATGAGACAGACACCATAGAGATCTTTGGCTTCCCCTGGGTAACAGAGACAGCACTGGTGGAATCTACAAAGCTACTCTTTGGTCTTTTCAGGTAAGCCAGTATGTAAAATAGATCTCAGTTAAGTTTGCTTTTTAAATAAACACACTCTAAATGTTAATTTATGTTGCTGCATCACCCTAAAGTGAAGGTCTTGCTTAGCTTTTTTACTTAAGAACTAATTTGTTTTGAAACATTGTCCACTATGGTTCATTCACATACATCTTACTGGTCTTTGCTATATTTCAGACAAAAGATTTACAGGCTGGAGACATTGGTGCAGTCCAGCTCTCATGACTTCGGTGAGTTTGTGCAATATTAATCCGCAGTTCAGCTTATAATCAGACTTTTAATTTTCATGACAATGTTTTGTCCACAAGTAAGCCATATTTTGCTTACACAAACAGACATCTTATGTGTTACCCAGATAGTTTCAGGTTCAGTCACATAATGTTTTTAGCGTAAACAGGAAGTATCAAATGCAGAGGGTTGATTTCAGCAACCATTTACATCTAGAAAGGGAAACATCGGAAGGAAAGCTAAGTGTGCTCCTTTATACACCTCAAATTATAAACTTAATCATGTTGGTGGAAATTAGGGTTTAACAATGTGCACAAATGATTCAGCTGATGAGTTTAGAAATGAGTGTGCCATAAAAAGACTGTTGAGCTCAATTTAAGTATCTGAGTCATGTCTGATCTCTGATACAGTGGGCATGTTTTATATAAGATTTAAGAATACTGCCCACAACATCCCTCATGTGTTGCAGGTCAAGCAGGCAGTCTCCACTATGAAGCAGAGGACCTCAGACAACAGTGTGTTTCATTTCTTCAGTATGTCAAAGTCTTCCTGCACAGGTAATTCTAACTATTTATTGTCAGCACTGGTGCCATTAATTTAAATGTTTTTATCTATATGTTATAATTTCATGTATTCATCTACTTTTACTGCTACTGTTTATTTATTTGGACACGTCCCTTTGTGTTTATTTAGGTACCTGGAACCTTCCAGCTTCCTGGATGCAGGTCACTCACACCCCTACGAGGAGCTGGAGGCTCAGCTCCCCTCTGCTGTTCTGGAGGAGCTGTTTGGCATCACTCTCCTCATAGGGCGACTCAAAGACCTGCCTGCCAGCATTCAAAGTGCCTTCACTATATCTAACCATGGAAAGGTGTGTGTGATACATAAGCCTGTGAAACAGGTGCCCAGAAGTGTGGAGCAAAGGAAATTATATGAGCAAATGGCTGGCAGGCCTCAATTTTTTCACAGCCCTTATCCAAGAGTTGCCATCACCCAGAACCTTTTATTATAACTTGAGAAAATATTATCAGTTGATTGTTGAACTTGGTGCTGTGTATTCCTCCCACAGATTTTTACTCCCTCTTGGCATTTGTTACACCTTCATCTTGACATCCACTGGTCAGTCTTGGAGATTCTTCACCTCCTAGGTCACAAGATGCAAGGTACGTGTCAGATCCTTGCAACAGAATGTCAGACAGGAAATCGAAACTAAAGACATTAAAATGTGAGCTGTGAATTGTGTTATGTTGTAGTTTAGCGGTACACTTACTGATTGTACTTGTAGTAGTGGAATCTGATCCATTGTGAACAGTATAAAGCCTATTATTGAAGAAAAACTACACATAATAACCCGAAAGTTCTCTCTTCACACAAGGCAGTTTAAAGCATTGTACACTGGCTGCTATGTGACATCTAACAACTAGCACAGTGGGTAATAATCCTTCTGACTTGCAGCTCATAGTGAGTCATTATCACGGAAACAGGCTTTTTGTAATTTTACCTGTTCTTCTCTCCAGGCCAGGTGGTGTACGCCCACCAGTTTGTGAACCTGACGGGAGAGAACCTGACTGATACCAGTCTGTTTGAAGAGCACCTGTGCAGTCTGCTGTGTGACCTAACTGGTCTGGCTATGGGCAAATTCAGCAAGGTGGGCGGCTGGCCACAACCCATTACCTTTTACAGTTGAGATGTGCAACTGGTATTTCTTTGTTGTTTTTCAGCTGGGAAAAAACTGCAATCCTGGTACTGAATATGTTTATTACCACATTTAGTGCTCGGTTGAAGCAAATACCAAAAATGAGGTTGGCTTCTGACATGCCCACAAACCATTTCGCCCAGAATATTATCATTTTTAGGACATAAAAACTCCTCAGACAGCATCAGTGCTGGATAATAGTAATAATAATAATAAACCATAGTTTTACATGCAGTACTTATAACTAGTGTTGGGTATAGTTACTTTGGAAAGTAGTTAATTAGGTTACAACATTACCATCAATTAAAAGTAATCTGTTACATTACAGCGTTACCTATGAATAAAAGTAATGCATTAGAGTACTCATGCATTACCAAAAATTAAAAGCCGTTTGCAGCGACTCGCACATGCTGCAACTTAACTGACACAGACACACAGCCTCCTTTAAATACACTGAGAAGTCCTGACAATGAACAACGTCAGTCATCCAACCAAATTAACTCTGCAGGGTAACAATAACAGGAAAGCAGAGTGTGCATTTTACCGTTATGTTGTTCTTGTTGTTTTCATTGGCGAATTGAAAATAATGTGCGTACTTCCACGATTCAAAAGCTGTCCTCTCTGCCATCTTGTCGGCAGTTCGAAAACACTCACTCACACACACACACACACACACAGGTAACGTAGGTCAGCAGGGCACAGACGCATCATCACAGCGCTGCACCACTGACACATCTGCAGGTGGCACAGTACTGTCTGACAAAAAGCAGGCTGCAGGCTGGAGAAATTCTTAAAGCAATTGATTACTTTTTAAAAAAATAACAAAGTTACTGATTATTTAATGCACAAAACTAACGCGTTACGTTACACGAAAAAAGTAATTGGAGTACTCTAATGCGTTACTTTGTAACCTGTTACCCACAACACTGCTTATAACTTAAGTATCACAGTAATACACAATGTAATCAAACTAATTGTATATTCTATAATCTGCATTTAAGTAGAATAGAGCTGCAGTTGTGAAATGGATCTGTTCATTTTAGGTGAGGCCTACCGAGGCACTGAGCAGCCATCATTACCTTTGCTCCTGCACCAAAGAGCTGTGGGTCTTGCTCATGCACCTTCTGGAACACAGGAATAAAGTGTTGCACACACAGGTAACACACGTTCACAGTCACCCAGTAAAATATGACTCTGCCCATGCTAAATGAACCAATGTGTGTTTTCTTCTAGTCTTTCTGGAGCTACATGAACTCGTTGTTGAGGCCTCTGGTTTTAGGGAAGCCAGCAGCAGAGCAGTTCAATGGCCTCCCCACGCTCTGTAAGGACCCTCTGGGCTTCACATGGTGGCTGGTCACACATTTAGCAATGTTAGGGCAGTACAGTCGTAACGGCACACACCAGAACGAGGTAAGAGGCTCACAATGTTGACACCTTACGATGTTACACTGCAAAACAACCTGGGGCATAAGTATAATGTGAGTAAAGTGTGTCAAAGGGTCACCACTGGAAATGACATCGTGAAAGGTCCAGTGTGAACATTTAGGAGGATCTATCAGCAAGAATGGAATATAGTATGCATAATCATGTTTTCATTAGTGCATAATCATCTGAAAATAAGAATCATTATCTCTATGAATGAGCCCATTATATCTACTGATGCCACTTGTCCTCTTTCATTGAGTCCACCATATTGCAATGGCATGTTTCTACAGTATCCCAGAATGGACAAAACAAAGAATGGACAGACTAAACACAGACTCAGATTTGTTCTCCTAAAAATGCATGTAGGTGCATCTAGGTTGTAGATTTGAAGACATTTCCCTTCTCTTCCTAGTCTTGAGAAATAATTTGTCTTGACACTTTAATAATAAATTGCACTGAAACTAGACGCATTAGAGAAAAGAGCTAGATTACACAGGACTTTTCAGAGAAATGTCAGGGACAAGACTGTGAGAGCAGACCTTGTTTACTTTAGTCTTAAATACAAATTTAGGTGACACACTTGACACGTGACTTGTCACCAGTTATCCCCATGTTAAAATGCGTAAAAGAGCATTAATAGAAGTTGTTTGATATTGTTTTTAAATGCATCATGTTATTTTATCTGTGTTCACAGAAACATCTGGGTGATAACTGGACTTTTATGGAAGTGTTGCTCAAGTTAACCTGTAACCCTAAGGTCAGTGCTGCTTCTAGTTTCTTGCTGCACAATTATACAATAGTTTTCACATTTATAATTATGCTTAGTAATAAATTGAACACTCTCTGCATTTGTGTAATAACAGGGAGGACTAGCAGAGGAGCAAGTCAGGATGCATGTCCACTCCTGTCTCAGTCTATGTCTCCTGTGGGAACCAAGCACCAACGCTGTCTCCATCCTGTGGGACTACTACAGCAAGAATCTGGTGAGGAGAAAACTTTCAGAGGGAACAAGAAAATGAAATGCTGAGGTCGCAAAGTTTACAACATGTTTCTTATTCTTTGTCATGTCCTTTAAAAATGTTGCTCTAATTGGTCACGCAGCACATTTTACCAAGACCTGTACAGTTACACTATCTTGTCCATCTGCCCCAGAGTGCTTCATTCACCGTGCCCTGGCTCGGGATGTCTGGCGTGGGCACTTTGTACAAGACGCCACTGGCTCTGTTGGAGCAGGCCCGCAGCTGTTGCACTCCCTCTAACCTCTATTCTCCTGGACACACCCAGCTTTACCGCTCAGCCAACTCCTTCCACATTTTCCTCCGAGTGCTGGCCCTGTGCCTCGGTCAGGACAGGGCCGGTGGAGTCCCACAGAGACAGATCAAAGGAAGGTAAGAATGGATAGAGGGCTGCAAGGCTTTGTAGTTTTTCGCTCTTTCACATTCACTTCCACCTAAAGTAAAGTAGGACTCACGGCCAGGCGGTTGACTCAACACCATGTAGTATATAGTTTTTTGGAGGAAGAGAAGATAAAAGGGAGTGCAGTGGAAGCAGTGAGAAATGATTAGTAATCAGGACTAGGCTTTGTACGATTCCCATTTCCCCTTGATCTTCTAATGTGTGATCTGTTTAGTGTGCTGTTAAGATTTGTGTGTGTATGTAGGTGCATCCTCACATGAATACACAAACAACATGTGTGTTTGCACACTAGCATGCGTTTCAGTCTTGTTTGTGTGTGTGCCAGGTGCGCTGCAGTCGCCCAGTGCGTCTTTGATATTTACTCAGGCCCCCCAGTGGAGCAGGTGTCTCAGGAGTCAACCACCTGCTCTTCAGCACAGACCAGAGCCAAGGAGCCTCCTACTGATACACACACACACACAGAGCACCTGCTCCCTAGAGCAGTGACATGGTTTCAGAGTGTGTGTAAGGCAATTGGATGGAGGGAGAGTGTGTCTTTGTGAAGGAAAGTAAGAAAGGAAGAGTGGAAAGATCACAAACTAATGTGCACATCAGAACCGTGCACAGGACCATCCTATATCCCAGGCCGGCTGGGCGCCAGAGAAAGGCAGCCGTAGATAAATCCGCCTAATGACTTCCCTCTGTCTGGAATGTGCTCAGTAGCACCGCAGACACGGGGGCTAATTAGCTAACGAGCGTGGCGGTTAATTCGCCTTAACGAAGCTGTGTTGGTTTCCAACATGGATAGAGAGGGGAGCTTGGGTGGCGGGGAGTGGGGAGATGTGGGTGGTAGGCAGTCTGGCAACAGCCAGCCTGGGCTGGGACAGGTCCAGGTCCCCCCCGCTCCCCCCCTCCACACACACACACACACACACACACACACACACCCTCCACCTCCCTCACCACTACCTCCCCCACCCTCAGGAGGCGTGAGGCGTGCCGACTCTATCGCTACAACGTTTCGGCAGCGTTCCTACTCCTGGCCGGGCTCTGCGGGACACCCGCGACGACCACATTAATGGGATCGACTGTGAGCATGTTGATCTCCAACGCCGGGAGTTAGGAGCATCTGCTCGCCTCTGGGAAAAAAAAAGCTGTCCGGAATAAACAAACAGACAGACAGGTTGGGAGAACACAGAAAATCCCCACTGCTGCCTCCCAGCGCGCTGCTTCTATCCCTGTTACATATTACCCATTCATCTATTTAAATCTCCCTCCCCTCACACTCTGACTGAATGCTTGGCCACCTTCTCCCTTTATAGTCCTCTGTGGGTGTAACTAAGCTGATTTTGGTGTTAACCTGGTATTTCTCAGTTCCATTTTTTTTTATTCACTCCTTTATATCAGTCATACTTCTTACACCGAGTTTGTCTTGGGATGCTCGCTGTTTGTGTTTTGACCCAAACAGCAGCTCCACTCACCTGTGTGGGCTGCATCTGTGTTTGGGAGGTTGGGTGTAAAAGAAGGGGGGCCTCCAGCCTTCTGTGTTTTCCTGCCAGGCGAGCAAACAGCAAGCTGGATGTGTGGCAATACGTGCGTGTGTGCGTGTGTGTGTGCGTGTGTGTGCGTGTGTGTGTGTGTGCGTGTGTGTGCGTGTGTGTGTGTGTGCGTGTGTGTGTGTGTGTGTGTGTGTGTGTGTGTGTGTGTGTGTGTGTGTGTGTGTGTGGTTTTATTGATCTCTCTCTGGTGTTGCAGTAAATTGGTTTGGCTGTAGAGAGAGGGACCAAGCGCCTACTGCTGTGTGTCTGAGTGTCTCTGACATTTAACATGATCTTTAAAGGCATTTCTCCACAGTGCCCGCAGGATCTAACAGCGTGCTGGGTAAGAGAACCACCCAGCACGTTGTTAGATCCTGCTTACTCTCTCTCTTACACTCACACTCACACTCACACATAGGCCAGGGCAGCCCAGCCTCTCCCCTGGAGCTGAGAGGGTGATGGAGGCAGGTGGTGTGGTGCACGGTGGGGGTAGAAAGTTCAGTTAGTCAGCATTTAAAGTCAGGGGGTTTCAGAAGAACAAATCACCTCTGAAGAGTGGAGTGAAGGTGAAAAATTTAACTGTTTTGTTGCCTCAGACTAAATTATAACATAAAGAGAAAAACTCCTTTTAGCTCACCATCTCATGTGCCACATTTTAAAAAATGGTCTCTTACTGCCTCTATTATTCTTTTACGTTTCTAGGATTTATTCCAAGTTCTCCTCAAAGAAGATGCAGGAGTTGTCAGAGGCAGGCCTCATGAACTTCCTGCTGCTGTTTCTGGTGGTGGCCAGGCAGGTGGAGCTGGAAGATGTGGCCAGCAGGGCCTGTGAGCTGCTTGGATTTCTTCCGTCTAACTGCCCCACAGGACACCGCACCCTGGTCTGGAGGGGGCAGCTATCACTGTTGTTATTGTTCCAGGTACGTTTGTTAATCAGAGATGTAATCTGGAAGTGTATCGTTGCAAGCCAACGAGCCAATGCACAAATTCTGCCAGTTCAGGATTTTTTGACAACATCTGATATTTTTTCTCCAGGAGAGGGGTCTGGATGTTGGTGCACAGGCCAGCTGGCTGGCCTCCTCCTTTAATGAGACGGCCAAAGAGTTCTACAATAAGACCACAGAGGTCTCTCGCAGACTGGCCCTCTGGGGGCCCCTTGGCTCATACCTTGAGGGTGTGGCTGAAGTCTTCGAGACGAGCACCAGTCTCAACTTATCGGAGGAAAAGCTCCTCAACGAAGGGTTTGATTGGTTGTTGCCTGCTTGCCGTGTATCTGAGCTGAATTCTGCACTGGGCTTCCTGCAGATTGTCCTCGCTCAGCTCAGGTGAGACAGCTGGTTTAAACACTCACCAGCTCCCAGGTATCATTTACTTTTTCTCAGTTTCTCTCATTCTTCTCTTTCACTGATAGGTACTCCCTCACAGATAGCGAACACATTCAGACAAATGTTTTCTGGCCGAGGCCAAGCTAAGCTTTTATTAAAATCTGATAAGTGGCTGCAGCAGAGAAGACTGATCTCTTCTGCTCTTCCCAACCCAGCCTAGAGTCCACTCACTTCTGATACTGACAATAGGTGGATTGTGCTGTCAGCGGGAAAGAGTGTCTATAAAGATCCTGTGTAGCATTGAGGCCCCTGTTAGTCTCAGTAGACCTAGTGGCCCCCAGGTCACCCTCACCAGGTGCTGGTGGAGCTCTGAGTAGAGTTACAGGCCCAAGGGATCCTCCATGGACCCTCCTGTCGTCATGGGGACGCCGGTGGCGCTGTGGGCTTGTTGAGAGACTCTGGTCGGTAGGGCGTCAGGACGGGTTCAGCTGTAGGACACGGGTGTTCGTTACACGATCGACCCCAGCTGAAGGTCAGAGAGCCACAGCTGAAACAGTGTCTGTTTATGTGTGGAGGGAGAGGTGGGAACAGAAGCAACAGTAGATACAAATCAGGTGAGACTGGAAGGTCTGTGAGGAATGTTGTATGATCTTTAACTGTAGATTCTCAATTCAGTATGGTCCAAAGAGCCGACTGTCACCTTGTTTGCAATGATACTTTACTCTCTAATGATCCGCATCAAGCAGTTCTTTATGTGCTTACATTTGCATAAAGTACTACTAAACTTTTCAAATCCTCAGTTACACTCATGCTCAAACTGTATTGAATTGAAATCTTGTTCAAATATAGTCATGTTTGCAGTGTTAACACAACTGCAGTAGAAACACTAATACAGTGACTGCGAGAAAACAAAAAAAACAAGTCTTGTGTCTGGCTAGCCGGCCAGTGTAAACTCAAATTCACCTTCCTTTAACCTCTGTTTTGGTGTCCCTTATCTCCCAAGGGAAATATTTGGCTCTTTAGCTGCTAAATGCTTCACCAGCCAGTCACTAACATTGTCGATCTGTTATTTGGTGCTGGGCAGGTAGTATATAGCAGATTTCCCAATCAACCTTGTTAAAATCGGCTGCACACAACTGCTGGAAATGGCACTGATGAGATTGATGCTGAAAAACCAAAACAATCAGCAGAAAGCCACTAAAACACACCATAAATCTGAGGGAAACTGTAAAGTTGCGTGATAATTAGCAGTGGGATCCAGACTATGGGTACAAATTTTGACATTATATACAGTCCTTCAATCTATTGTTACTATGAAAATGTTGATTAGAGCAGCTTTAAATAAGAAACTTGTGATCAAAGATAAAAGGAAAGGTACAAACCTGAACAGGCACTGAATGTCAAATGTAGTACTTGACATTCAGTCAGCGATGCAGACACAGAAAAATATTAAGGTTTGATACTCAGATACTCGTTGTCATACACTACGTTTTCATGCCTATATAAATATACTGTGTTCATTTGTAGTTTTACTGAGCACTGAAAGTATTACTGCCAACTTATACTCTCACTGCTTTAAAAAGGTTAATAAATGAGCTGAAACACTGGAATAAGGACATTGTAAAGTGAAGTGTTGCCAAGCCCTCCGCACTGATTCATGTAGGTGTATGATTGCTTTAATTCTCCAGTGTCTACGCTCCAACTTCTCCACCCTGCACACACACACAGACACACACTAACCTACACACCTGCCCACACACCAAAAGTGAAACACAAACCAAAACGTGCTCATCACTTATTTCAGTGCCGGGCTCCCGTAACATGATATCTCGTTAGCTCTGCTAATTCCCAAACTTCCCATCTCAGATCTCGGGGTTGGAGGGCACACATTTGCACATTAATGGCCAAGGAGAGAGAGAAGAAGAGAACTCCCAGAGGTCCTCTGTGTTATGGCCCCGACCACACTGACCCATTTAACCAAATAAAAAAATACCATGCTCTCTCTTTCAAATCCGTCCCGCCAAATTAAACATAATTCTTCAGCCTGGCAATTCTCGGTATCTCTTTGTGATTAATGCCTTTTCTGTGACACAATTAATGGGCAATTATGTAGCCTGGCAAATTTAGCCCGTGCATCATTATGTCTACTGAGAGCCGTGTGGAATCTGCACACATTAAGAGAATTATTCTGCCAATGGCTGAGGCAGTGAAGGGTCCGAGCATTCACTCTTGATAGCCATCGCCATGGCGCTGAGGCAAGAAGCCAGTCCCAGGCATAATTCCTCAGTTTTATTCCTTCCCATGACCCTCTGCTGCGGGAGGGGTGGGGGCGTCACTGGTTGATGAGGTGAGCTGGCATTGGCACACCATGTTGGATCTGTTTTCGGTACAAACAATTAATCCCCATCTCCTTGGCTTGAAAAAATACAAGGCTCCCTGTGAAGTGTTTTCCTTTTGTGAGCATTAAGACCTTTTACCGGATATTCAGCTTTTCCTGTTCAGAGTCAAGAACAACTACTGATAGGTTACTGACGGGAAATTTACCAGATACAACTTTATGTTTCGATAAAGATGCATGGACAAGGTTAAACAGAAAGTGGTCAAGAAGTAAGGTCAGCTTGTGGCTGGCGTGTTTGATCTTTCATTATTAGGATGCTATATTTTATTTTACCTGTCTGTATGTTGGATGCAGCTGGGGGAAGGGTTAAACGAGGAGTGTGTGTGTGTGTGTGTGTGTGTGTGTGTGTGTGTGTGTGTGTGTGTGTGTACACATTGTAAGAAGCCGCAGTGAGCAGGATTAAGTGAGGTCTCTGACGATGTCTTGTACAATGAGGGTTGATGGGTGTGAAAGGCCCATTCCGCAGTAGTAACGAGGCTAATGAATTCAGACTCTAATCGATTGTCTCAGCTCTCTCTGGATTAGATGCAACCTTGCTGGAAGGGAAGGCACTGCTGAGGTGTGTGTGTATGTGTGTGTACCACAGTAGCGTGGTTGAAGATGGGATAGATGGGGGTGGGATGGGGTGACGGGGGGGTTATTAGTTCCTCTATCCTTTCCTCCTTCACCAGCACACCTCAGCTCCGCTTCCCCACAACCCCCATCCGGGCGAATGGGGGGGACAGGAGGATCATCTCCAGTCTAAATGAGATTACAGCTCCTTCAGCTGCTTATCTGGGCTAATGCCAGCCACTGTGGGGCTGCTGTAGCGGCTGGGGCCAGGTCCAGGGATGAGCCAGAAGAGCCAAAGTATAGTCTGTGTACAGGGGATCAGCATTAGGCTCCACTCTATGCCTATAATATCCTCCTCTCTTTCCCCACCTCTACCTCCACCCTGTTCTGCTCCACACTGCAGCGCACCGCCGCACCCAGTAATCCCCCAAGAGAGAAGAGAGGAAAAACACATGAAGAAGGAGTGAAAGAGAGAAACGGGGGAGCAAAAGGATTTGAGAAAGTAGAGGGCGGAGTTGGGGGTGTGTGGGTGTTGTACACAAGAGGGAGCGCTATGTTCGGATTTAGCATCCGATAGATTTGTTTATCTGCGTTCTTTGTGCATGTGTGTCTGTGTCCTTCCAGACGGGTCCATCAGCGCAGTGTCCAGTCAGCACCCGCCTTGGCATGGGCTCCTGCTACCACCAGTGTGGTGAAAGAGCGCCACCTAGCGGTAGCAGCAGCACTCTGGGCACACTTCTTCCCCTTCCTGCGCAACCTACGCCTCTCTCAGACCCCTCCAGCACAGCTGGCAGATGCAGCTGCAGGTCAGTAACATCCACTGGGGGTAAAAAAACACTAAGCGGAGGAGAGAGTGGAGGGAGGTCAGGAAAGAGTTTGGGACAACAAAAATGGATATGTGATAGAACATTTCACAACATTCCACATGAAGGCAGTGAATTTAAAATAGGATGTAAAGTCAGGGCACATCTGTACACTGCACTTAAATCACACATGTATCAACATTCTAGTAATTCAAGCAAAAATTAAGTGATTTCATCTTCCTCAGGCTTCACCCTATTGGCTTTTGATCTGCCCAGCTCTGCCCCTCAAGACCTTCAGCCCAACCCAGTCCAGTCCATCATGCAATGCTTTGGCTGGGACGACATGGTTCACCCACTTCTGGTGACTCGCTACCTTCCCCATCTGCTCCAAAACAGGTACACTTAGCCTTTGAGATCCACCCCATCGTGCCTGTACGTCAACCACAAAGCATTTTTATGACATCACTCCTGATGGGAAAACATCAGGTCAGTCAGACAACGATGATGTACAATTCTGTACCAGTCAGCTATCAAGCTTTATCACGGCAGACAACACTTGATATAGTAGTTTTTCCACAAGTCCTGTAGGTATATTTGGCAGCATCTAATTAATAAATTAGACAGTGAACGTCCTTGGTATTGTCAAAATAGGTTTTAATGAAGAAATTGCACCTGTGCCTCTAAACTGAATACAGAATGTAGTACATCTTCAAAATTGCACTCTTGAGTACAAAACAACGTCACCCTTAAAGGTCCTCTTCAGAGAGTGCCAAGTGATATTAAGGTGCTCCACTTCAATATGAAGCCTGAACAAGGACACTCATATTTACTGTTTATAAGTATCAGCTTGCCAAGTCTCCATTCACTACTGTTTGAGCTGTTAGTAATATGTAATTTATTAAATGAAGTAATGGTTTCTAGACTTCTAGACTTCCTTCTAGACTCATCATTAAAAAGTGTATGTCATCTGACAGAAAGAGATATTTATGTTTTCAAGACAAGTGGATTTCAATGTTTTTGCATTTTTTGATAAAGATTTGTGACTCTGCATAGACATTCTCCTGTCAGAGCTGCATAATGAGGCACAAAAACTGAATTTTAACATTGACATGTAAAGTGTATATATATGGACAAACTTACGATGAACTTGCCACTCACCTATTTGATGCCTGATATTTTATCATATCTCTGCCGACAGTAAAGAGCAGTACATCCAGTAGTTGTTTATAACTTCACACATGTTTGTGAAATGATTCTCTGTCTCTTCCAGCGAGCTGGTGTCCTCACTAAGCAGCAACTCTGCTGTCATTGTGTCCGGTTCGGCACAAAGCCTGTCAGTGAGGGCCTGGTTCCGCTGTGTTCTACAGCAACACCTTCACAAGAACCCCGATGGGTCTGACAGCAGAACAGGTAAACGCCACAGAGTCTACAGTGTGATATATAAAGAACCATCCATTGTTCACCAGGCAAAATTTGTGTATATGTATTTCTGGCATGTCATGAAATTCAGAGAGGTGTATCCCAGACAGTAAAGATTGGAGAATTTGATCTACTCGGGATCAGGGAGTTTTGCAGATGACATGTACTCTGTTCCCAAGAATACCCAAATATCTTTTACAACTAGTATCACACATTAGATCAAGTTTTTATCATGTTAGACCAACAATGAAGTGTCCAAATTGAAACAGGATTTCTTTAACTCTTTAAAACCCTAAATCCCTAATGACCCAAATTGAGGGGAGGGGGGGACCCACAATGCACAACCTGTGTCCAATTTTTTTGCACCTACCACAAATTTTATAAATGATTTTATAAATCAACACAAATCCTCAAGCTTTATAACCTGTTTGTCTTGTATTAGTGATAAAGGACACATTCTTATTGACATACTCCATGTTTGTGCCTGCATGGCTCCTAGGTCGGGCCATGGAGGAGCAGCTGTATGAACTGACCCGGCTTGTGCTCAGGCTTCCTGAGGTGGACAGTCTTTTGCAGAGAGCGGGCCTCCAGTCCACAGCCACCAGGCCAGAACCCACTTCAGTGCTGGAGATGTTTGTCAAGGTAACATATGCTCACTGGTGTGAAATACTATTATGTGCTGTTAATGGTGTCAGCAAAGGTAAACCGTGTACCTTGGTGGTTATGGAGTAAATTAGTCTTGGATTTAGTCTAAAAAAGAGACAGTTATTGAGACATTGTCTGCTGTTTCTGTCTATTATTTATACTTCGTCCCTGAGATGAACCCTTTTAGATTATGAATATAAGATCTATAGTACTCAGCATATCTTAGTCAAATTCAATATATCAAAGTCTGCACTACATGTGATGCATGGTTAGCATATCACTGTCTCTTCTATGGCAGCTTGTATTTACATGAAAGTATTTCCATACATTTCTTTTCTTATCTGCTTTCTCGTGGCGTCAGGCTGTAGGCAGCGTGTACAGTGGACTGCAGATTCTGTCTGAGCGTTCGGCCATGGTGACCAGAGCCCTGGACTACATTGGTGACATCATGAAACACATTAAACCCTCTCTGATCAGCAAGAACCATGAGGCACTGCAGCTGGTGTACTGGGCTGTTGGTAGGTGCAGAGCCTGCATACTTCAAACACATTATACCATAGAAGCAGCTTCGTGAGGCCATTGTTTCCATATATTTACAGAGTGGTATGAGTCACAAACTGTAGTCAGAAGTCATTATACTTGTGTGTCTGACTATGAGTGTCTCTGTTTCAGGTTGCATAGTGAAGCACTGGAGCCCCCTGCTGGCCACATCTAAAGCCCAGCAGCTGCTGTTTCGCATTGTGGACGGGCTGCTGCTTCCCCACAACCTCACACAGCAGGACAAAGCTCTCAGGGACAGCCTGCCTCTCTATCTACAGGTTAGGACAAACACATATTGAACCCTGAATCACAAACGCGTGGACAATTAGGACTCGCAGTAGCCCCAAAGATGTTTATGAAAGAGCCCTGAAACCCTGATCAAAACCCTTTCATTTCTCGTTTGTAATATGTTCACGTCTCCATCGTGACGCTTTGAATTATTCTCCTGCAGGGTCTGTCAGTGGCTTCCAGTGTGTCTCAGTCTCAGGGAGTCTACCTGAAGCAGCAGCTCCGCTCCGTTACCCGCAGATATCTGGACTATTTCCTTCCTGCCTCACCTTCCATTGGCGTCATTGCCAACCACCCAGTGCTTCTGAGCGCCTGTGAGGCCATCCCAACCACCTGGGGAGCAGCACTGAGGAAGACCATCCTGGAGGTGCTCTGGTAGGTTTCCAGAACAGGGAGGTTGCCGGCCTGTTGTGGACCCCATAACTGCCTGGCTGTGACATTAATTTAACGTCCAGATTGTGATTGTTTGGCTATGATTCAACAAATCAACTTGTGCAGTGTGCTTTGTATATAAAGACAGGATGGGCAGCTTAGATTGCATATTTATTTAGTTGACTCAGTTTTGAACTTCCTAACCGTATTTTTGTTGGGTTTTTTTTTTTGTCTTTATCAAAAATATATTTCATAAACTGTGCACTTCTTCTTCAGAACGGGAAATGTCCCCTTTTATAATTTTACAGTGAGAACTTCGTGCAGTTTAAAGGTCATGTCCCTCCACCTCGGCTAGCATCAGTCATGATGTTCCTCTCTGAGCTTCTGAGACGAAACAGCGACTCTGACCCCGCCCTCCTCACTCTGCCCCTCCCGTCTCTGCTGCGCTGCATAATGCTGGTCAACGAACCACAGGGTAAGATCACACTCATGCATATGCACACTAAATAATCTGAAGCTCATGAAGTGTAGTTCCATATTTTGATATAAAGGGTATCAACTAATCTGGCCAAGACAAAAGTAACAGTAAAAGATACAAAGTAAATGCTATGAAAGAGAAGGTAGAAGAGAGGTTTCTTCATTCGCTGATACTCACCAATGCTGACTGACATAATGTTCTTTTTAGTTCTTCAAAATAAATGTGAGCAGACCTGCATCTGTTATGACTTCACTTCAATATCAGCTCAATAAATGCTGTAATCATAGTACTTACTGTCAGCAGAATGGTTCCAAACACATCCTTAATGTTTATAATTTTCATCAATCCTCACTTTGGAGCAAATTATACAGAAAAGGACACATTTTGACAATCAGTTTTGCGTTCATAGTAATCACTTTTTTTTTCTGTGCAGTGAGGAAGACGAGCACAGATGCCTTACAGCTTGTGGTGGAGCGATGCGCTGCTGCATCTACAGGAGCACCGTGTGACCAGATGATCGCTGTTTTACGGTAATTGACAATAATGTCTGGCAATAAATATCTGCACCTGCATTAGAGCTGCATGAGATGGTTCACAGGATGCACAAAGCTTGATACATACACCATAGGCACCGTCGAGTAAAACTATATTACGTTAGAGCCTATTTTATCCTTCATTCTTTTGTACTGCGTAATCCCAATGCTCCCAGGTCGTTTGTGGAGGAGAACGAGGGAGTCTATGACAGGCAGGTATACAGTGTCCTGGAGACGGTGGCTGTTTTAGATGCCTCTGTGGTTCAAGCTCTCATTCCCAACCTGTCTGTCAGCCTGAGAAACACCGAACACAAGAGAGGACTGGGCAGGAACATCGCCTTGAGGTGAGCGAGCACATGAATCACATCTCGGTAGCCACGTAGAATGTATTCATGGCCTTAAACTATTTTTAAGTTGTCTAGACAATGGGCAGGTATTACGTACTGAGCTTTTGTGTGTGCACGTGCTTGTGCGTGTGTGCACGTGCGTGTGCATGTGTGTGTGTCTACTAATATGACCGCTCCATCTCTCTGTGTAGGAGTGCATATAGGAAGTTGCTGTGCCTCCTTGGGGAGAGTGGGCAGGCAGAAATAACCAGTCTGGAAGCAGACTGAAGAAGGACCTGTCGCTGGCTCCAAGAACCACTTGTTAGTCATACAACCTTCTCTTTCTTGCCAAATCTCTTAATGTGGCTACAGAAAAGGGCATTGCAGCGCTGCTTTACGTGGCTGTCTTACACAATATGAGGGTGATAATGTTAAAACTGGATCTACACAGCATGGATACATTCAACTGTGAATATTCAAGCTTAAGGAGGAAGAACTGTTGTTCGTCTATGAGCCTGATATGTTCCAATCATGGACTATATGCCTGATATTACAGGTTGTATATAATGTACATATTGTAAAGCCTTGCATTTTCACAGATGCATTATTAATGAAATAAAATGTGACAATAAATATGAATGTGCTCATATCCGTCTCCACCTTTTCATTTCAGTTCTATAGTGCGGAATGTGAGCAGTGAAGTGAGCACAGACTATTTGTGCTTATACCATCAGGTGCTGGATCTGTCTCTGCTCGGTTGGCACTCTGAATTACAGATTTGATGACAGTCGTGGGCGAACCTAAAGAGTTCAGTAGCAAGGGGAAAAAAAGAAGAGAGTAAAGGAGAGTACTGTTTGTTCCAATTCTCTCTCTCTTGCCTTTCCAAGTCGCAGCAATCTCTTGCAATCCGGCTTTAGTTTGCACCTAATCACATGAAGTCTCACTCCTGTCTCCCACAATCACCAAGTCCCATTTTCTGTCATTGCTAGTCATTTTCCAGTCTCATCAAACTGCAATGCACCCCTTCATCTGAACAGCTCTCTGCTGTACTGCATTCCTTTCCTCCAGCAGTATCAGAGGTGGATGGAGAAGCCAAAGAAAAGCAGTGGAGGTGATGATTTAAATTAGTGTTTAGTTGTAAATGTTGCTAAATAATTCACCTTTCCATTAGAGCTATTAACAGTCCCACTGCCCTTTATTTAAGCAGCGTCTTTATTCTGAAAATGTTCCATGTATTCTTTCAGACATGTTGTTTTGGACAGACGGGGGAGTGCAGTCTCTTGGTCAAAGATTTTGTTTTGAAAATCACATTATTATAATATATACGCACTTTGGAGAATATTTAACAGATAGTCTCTGAATGCTGACAATGGCCAGACGTTCAAGAAAAAAAACATAAACAGTCTTAGGTCCTGAGCATAATAAAAAAAAAACTCATAGGTCAATAACACACACATACAGTAGCATGTTGCAGGAAAATCAAGTAATTTTTTGCCTTATTTGAATAACAATCAAATCACATGGTCATTTATGCACTGATGAGCTTCAGCCTCAGGCTCTTGATACTTGCTAACCCAATCTGTAATTTCAAAGTACATGCGAGTCAATGAGAAAACAGGCTCTGTCCTGTGTATCTTGAAAAACATCCTGCACATGTTTTTCAGGCTACTAAAGTGATTATAGAGGTTTGATGGAAATGTTAGAGAGAAAAGCTCCTGCAGCCCTATAATGGGTAACAAAACAACCGTTTCTTTGAACTGTGTGTGGATAACTGAGTATTCAGTGATGTCTGCTTACCACAAGTCACTTAATTGGGAATAGGATTGGCATTTTGTTCCTGTCTTCTGAGGGAATCATAATCTCTCTGGAGATTTTTTTTTTTCCTTAACTTGCTTGTCGCGTCTTCACTGGACATCATGAACGGTGTCTTGGTCTTTGGGGAAATACAACAGATATGCTGTATTACAGCTGATGGCTGCTTGATTTTCAGTTTCCTAGAAGCTTGCAGAATAACATGGCTCTTGTAGATCAGGAAAGTATTGTTATTACATTTGGGTCTTAAAGAAATCCCTGTACGCTCGTGTGACAGAGATGGCAGGTTCCAGGGTGATTACTATGATCCAGTACAGTTTTGTCAGTCACGTTTGCAAATCCTGGCAGTCCACAGTCCATTCTCTGGTTACGTGTTCGTGTTTTCGGACGTTTGGTTCACCAGTGGTTTAAACAGCACCTATCCTGTGATGGGGTACTTGAAGAGTCTGTAGGTTTGGGCAGGTGAAGTAAGGAGCAGGGAGGAAACAAGTTGCTATCCCATTGGAGGCAAATGGCAGTGTTGGCCCGTAGAAAACCTCCTCTTTCCCCTCTGTGCTCAGATCCAGCACCTGAGTAGAGGAAATGTACACGGTAATATGTGGTTTTCTTCATAAACTACACCACTCCACTTGGCTGCACAGAATTTGAAATCTATTTGATAATGGAGCCAAGGGTGGGGGTTGTCTAAGTGAACTATCATCACATTAGAGACAGAACACAGATATATCTTAAAGCACAGAAAGTACTGCATCCACCTAATAAATGATCATATCTCAACAACTATTGGATAGAGAAATGAAACTGTGTACAGAAATTCATGATCCCTAGTCCTGATGACTTTGATGATCCCCTGACTTCACTTCTAGCACCACCATGAGGTTGGCATGTGGTATGAATGTAAAATGCCTCAACAACAGTTGGCTGTATTGACAAATGGAATCAAAAGACACAATTGGCTTTGAAGAAGCAACCATACTTCACATGCCCGCTATGCAAACAACTCAAATCCTACATCTACATGGTGGAGAAGGAGAAAATAAATTGGACTGCACTTAGAAAGCTTCCCAATAACACACCCACACCCACAAAAAGTGCTGGCCTGACCATCAGCAGCAACTTGTTGGGTTTAGCGTCTTCCTCAAGGTCACATGAGCACATAGCAACAATTTTACACGTAAAGAAGCATAAACAAAAGGTTGGGGGGAAGGTACATCACTTCCATAAAGGCAGAGTGGACAAAGTGTTATTATTCTTTTTCATTTTTCTTTTTTTTTTCCAAGTGCAGTTGTACAGAGATAATTAATATCTCTGTAGTATAGGCTACATTTCTTTTACCATCAGTATTGCACTCTACATTTGTTTGAAGCTCTCTGACCATCCATTTCCTGTCTATGGCTGTTTCACTTGCTATGAATAATATTTCCAGAATATATTTCTCATGAGCTTTAAGTTTGGTTGGTATTAAAGATTGATGAAACAGTCATCAATCTATGAACCCGGTTTCTGTTTCTGGCTGATTATATAAGTGAGTAAGATATTTAAGTAGAACATTGTCTCCAATAATGGTCGATCTGCCATTGCACTGTTTCTTTTTGAGTCTATAGCTGGTGCTATAGACTCAAACTGATGATGAAACTCAATGGAGAAAAGCATCTGAACACTCAAATCGGTGCAAAAATCCTCTTTAATTTGCGAGAATTCAGCCACAGACCTTGTCCAGCTATCTGTTTTTGCCTTGACCGAAAGATTTTTGAACAGATCTGAGTATGCGGATGCTTTACTTCATTATCTTTGAAGAAATAAAAATTACTTCCAGAAATCTTTCCACAGCAGAACTGAGGGTAGTGGATTGTATTTTATCTAGGTTTAACCGTTCTTGCCCTGTTAGCTATACCAGCTTCCGTCCCGCTTAAATTAACTTTAGCATATAAAGTTGAGAGATTCCTGGAAGACTGTATGCATGAGTACATTCTTGATACCAATTTGCAGTGGAGGTCACCAGCACCAGAATTTTTTTTTGGCAAGAAACCAGGCAGTGGAGGAGCAGGGAAAGGAAAAAGACAAATAATTTATCACCATGAATTTCAAATCACGCTTCCTGGCACCCTACAGTCACATTTGGTAACTCTGAAATATTTGAAAATCACTCATTTTCGAAAAAGCTTTTATTATTTTGCTAGACCGCGTATGCTTAACTTGTAATCTCATGCAATATTTTTGACAGCACTTGAAGGCAACATTAAAACACATCTTCAGTGCTGCTTTTTTAAAAATGTATCACATTACCACTGTTTTATTCCATGTCATACGACACAAGATATATAGCCATGTACTATATCATAATAAGTGTGCTGCTGTTTCACTTCGGCAGCATACTGTCAGTAGAACAGCTGAAATCATACCGCTTTATGTGATAATTCAGACATGTCACAACTGTGGGGCTGAGGCTAAATCTAAAAGCCACTTCTCTCACCTGAATGCATGCCAGAGGCTCATTGGTCCAAATGGAGTATCCTCCAACCACATAGATCCTGTCATCATGGACGGCAACTCCGGACTCATTTTGACCTGAGGAGGACAGAGCCGGCACAATGTTTCACTGTGCCAAGCAGAGGGCATTGTGACAATATGACTTCCATGTCCCCCGAGAGGCAGAGAGGGAGATAAATGGAGAAAGATGGGGCAAGGGCGGGAGTGTATGGAATGGAGAGCAAAGATTGAGCTCCCGTCCTCTTTCCTGTGACTTTGTCTTAAACTTTTACAGATTTAATATGAGGAGGAGATCCTAGAAGAGAAGAGGAAAGTCATACAGGAGTGGAGAAGGAGGAATAGCAAAGTTACCTGAACTTTAAACCCTGCAAGCCTTCACTGAAGACTTACCACATGAAATGAGAGAACATGAACGCATCCTACAGTACAGCATGTGCATGATGGAGTGTGTCTCTGGTGCCTCTAGGTTCATGCTGGTGGAGGTGGTACTCCATCCCACCTCAACCAGTATGGTCGCTATAGATGCAGCATGCCCACGGCTCCAAAGTAGGGATATATGTGTTTTCACTGTATATCATCACACCACCTACTCACAACCAGCAGGGAGGCATCATGTTTTTATCTAATGAGAGTAGGATGAAGCAGAGAGCTTTACCCAACTTATGTTTCCAACTACAACACACACATACAAGTAAAAATACACTATGCTTGAGGTAAATTTGCATAGAAGTCCTTGAAGTAAACTAAATATGCAGAACTTGAAGTTCTGTTTTTTTCTTCTTCTTTTTTTTTAATCCATATTTATGTATTTAGCACATCTGCTTCATCAGCACTGTGTGTGTGTGTGGTCTGATCTGATTTAACTGACGGTGGCCAGGCAACATAAGCAACAACCTCACAACTGTTCACTGGTCACCAAATCTTGATTGGTGTGCAGAATGATGTGACGTCATCTTTTTTTTTTTTTTTTTTTTTTTTACTCATGTGAAATAACTAAAACAGTTCCACCTCAGGCAGAAATCAGTGCCTTGCTGCAGTACTCTGTCATTTGTCATAGAGAATGTATGTTTTCAGGGACTTATAGAAGAGTTGACCATCTGAGAATGGAAATCCAATATTCACTCTGCGTTTGGCTCTGCTTTGGTTTCCACCTGAACCTGAACATCATTTATGTCAACAACACACTGGTTTTGCCGGGTTTTGAAGAGTGGAGTGAGCAGAGGGAAGAAATGCCATCCATGAACAGCTTCAATAGCAGCATCTATCTTGTCTATGGAGGTCTCCAGTGCTGTTCTTACTCACCCTTGGTTCCAACACACAGCTTGTCAATAGCATTAGTATCGCCTGTGTTGCTGATTGGCCAATCCTTAGTCTGTGGTCACTGGATAGTCACTTTTCAATTGAGAAACTGCTACTTTATGTCATGATGCCAGACCAGAATCAGTTACACAGTCACAATCAGTGTTAGTGTCTATGTTGTTTGGTGCTTTTTTAAACAGCTGCCTGCTGTGGCCCAATAAGACCCACCAAAACTGTAAAGTTGCAGACTGAAAAACCAAGAGCAGAATCAGGCTAGCTGTTTCCGGTTTCAACTGTGTCTCGTCTTTGTGCTAAGCTAAACCAAGCATCTCATAAATATATTTGGCATATGAATTTGCCATAAAGAGTGGCATCAATCTTCTCATCAAACTCTCAGCAAGAACGTGAATAAATGTATGTCAAACATTGTATGTCAATACTTTTAAATGAGTATATATTACATGCAAGTCTCACCTAGCAAGCACCTTTCTACCTATGTTTCTGTCTATAGCCAGACTGAAAGGAAAGAACATAGTCTTGCAGCCTAGACGGCTGACCTGTTAGTTACTATCAGCTGATTAATCATCTATAGTATAAGTTCGGTAATGTATGTGTGGCCACGTGTGGTTTCTTCACTTTCCCCACCCGTGAGAAGGCTGAAGGAGCAGCGCGTCCACTGGTCCAAGTCCATGTTGTATGAGTCGATATGGCGGACCAGGATTCGGTCGTTGTTGTAGTCCAGGTCGTTCCCGCCCAGCACATAGAGTTGCCTCCTCACCGCCGCCATGACGTGGTAAACTCGCCTCTGCAACATGGGACTGTGGGGCAACCACTGGTCCTGAAAAGGAGGTGGAGGTGGTGGAGAATGGATTGGAGGGGGAAAGCAGATGGAGGCGAAGAAAGAGGGAAGAAAATGATACGATGCAGATAAGAAGGAGGTGAGATGGAGTACGAAGAGGGAGGCAGAGAGAAACAGAGAGGGTGGGAAGGGAAGGAGGATGAATAAAAAGATTAATATTTAAGCATATCCATGCATGGGTAATTGATGTATGCTCAGTGCTAGATAAATAACGTGACACTGGAGCTCTGGTTTGTACTAATGACTTCCCTCCCTATTTCTAATCATATGTTTCAGCCACTCCATTTTACACCGAGGATCCCTGCTCATTTCACTAAGTGTGTCGAAGCTTATTTTGTGTCAGTGTGTGTGTGTGTGTGTGTGTGTGTGTGTGCGAGTGTTTGATTGAGGCAGAGAATGAGAGTGTATGTGTGTGTGTGTGTGTGTGTGTGTGTGTGTGTGTGTGTGTGTGTGCGTCTGCTGGGAGCTGACGGGTGGCCATCTGTTGAGGGTAGAGTGGGTGGGGGGGTTGCTGTTGCTCTGGCAGGTGAATGTAGATTCATGGTGAATACAAATGAGACTCTCTCCCTCTCTCTTTCACTCGCTTCTTCGTTCCCTCGCTTCCATGCCGACATGTACAAACACAGACCCATATGGATATGCACCTTACACATATACACACCGCATAGCTCCATATACAGCCTCAACAGGATCCAGCCCTCTTTAACAGCTGGCTCATATACATACACAAACAGAAATTGCAGCTTACATTCCACTACAGCTAGAAGTGTGTGACTATTGCAAATATAGAAATTATATTTGATTAAATCCATTTTCATCCACTATGCACTAAAACAAACTAGATGTATGTGTATAAATGTATTCTGCATTTAGGATTAAAGGTTGTAACGTTGTAGAGGAGGATTTACATTAAAGGGCCAGTAACAGTGGAGAATTAACTACAATTCACAAATACAACAGTTAATTGCTGATTACACTCTAAGGTAAGCTGTAGGAAGTAAGTGTTTTATGAAGTTTTACGAATTTTCACGATGCCATTGGTCTCCATTAATTTCCATATGGTGTGAAAATCAATTAGCAGACTCTTGACACCTGCCTGTTGTGTAATTCGTCACAGTGTTCATAATGTCTGCATCCATTTTCTGAAAATAAGTCATTATAGTTACGCTGATGCTGTTTAAGCGTAGATTATTTTTTCAAAATTGCACACCGCATCACCTCACATCAATAACATTACTGTTACAACATCGGTCGACTTTTGTTTCTACAGCCCAAAGCCACAATTTTGTCTTAACAGTCTGAACAATAGCACTCCCACCATCTTCACACTCTTATTTGGCCAAGGAAAGACGAGTGACTAAAGGCTAAAATAAAATACTGAAAATCTTCATGTGTAATAACTGACATAGCATGGGGGTTTCTGGTACAAATCAGATACTTGCAAGGCGCGGGGAGAAGGGAAAGCAGCCTTAAAGGTCAACACTCGTATTGAGAACATCAGACTGATGTCATCAGAATCAGAGCATCAGAACATGTTGGTGGATGCACGGAGAAATTTAAGTACATTGCTGTCTTGCTCGGGGTTTTAGACTCTGATGAGGGCCTCTCTGTGGAATCGTCACTACAAGTTAAACCTTTGGGATCACACAGAGTCATTTCATCCATTGTTAATATGAAAATATTCATTCGAGCAGCTTTAAAAAAAAAAAAAAAAAATTTAAATAAATAAAAGTATTTCTGATTCTGATTCTGAAAACATACAGCCACTCATTTGGCTTCTCACAGAACTGTCTTTCTTAATATACTAGAAGTATGAGTTGATCACAGTTACCTGTTCTGGGTCGTACACCATCAGTCGATTCTGGTACTGAGCAGTGTTCGTCACCCCACCTGTATTACAAAGGAATAACGCTCTTTTCTTTTATCAGGGAACATAAAGCAGTGTATATCTGAACAACAGGTCAAGTAGTGTGTCTGTGTCTGAATAAATATAATGTAATGCATATGTGAGAGTGTGTGAGTTTCTTCTTCCTTTTCACTGTATACCTGAGACCCAGAGCAGGTTGTCAGCCACACACCCGGCATGGCAGGACAGTGAGCGGTCGAAGGGTTGGACAAACATCCACTTGTTCCTCTTGGGGCAGTAGCGCTCCACAGAGGGCAGCACCTGCCTCAGCTCATTCCTGCCCCCCACTGCATACAGGTACTGACCCAGAGCACCCAGGACAAAGTGTTCTCTGCAGGCCTTCATGGGGGCAATCTCAGTCCAACAGTTGCCCCTAGGGTCATATCGACAAGCAGTCCTTACAGCACACGTCCTCCCGGTGGCATGCTCCACCTCCCCACCCACAACAAAGAGGAAATTCCCCATCACGGCCACACAATGGTGGCTGCGACCAGTGGGCATGGGCGCCAGCTCGCTCCAGTTTGACCCGCCAGCGACACGTACATGCTCCTGAGCTGCTGGGTTGAAATACCGCAGCTCCCTGACTCTGCTCACCTCCCGCTTACGCCCGCCAGCTATGTAGAGGGTGAGAGACTGGAAACGGGGCCTGGTGCGGGCCGACTGGTGGAGAGGCTGGGCAAAGGTGGCATGATGGTAATCCAGGGCCTCCTCCACAAGGGCAGCAGCGGTAGGGCTGGACTGGACCAGAGGGTGGCTACGGGCAAGGTGGTGCAGTGTGGGGACGTCCATCAGGCCATAGCGGACGTGCTGGAGTAGATCCTCAGTGTACTGGTATCGACAGTCGTGTTCCAGCCACAGAACGACCAACTAGAGGCAGATAGAGTAGAGAAGAACTGTATCAACTGAGTTATGGACTGTGTCAACGGTCCATAAAAAGAGAGTTAAGTGTGTCCTATAAAGTTAGCCTATAATATAATTCAAATTCAGTGGTACACTTTGGGTCCAGTTCAGAGTCCAGGTGGTAGCTGAGCACGTCAAAAATAGAGAGACAAGAATATTCCCCATTTTTTATGTTTGCCATAAATTTGGCAACTGCTAATAACATTTTGAATGTACATTTTAATAGCTATATCAAAATGATTGTTTCATTAAAATATGGTTTAAATTGGGGTACAGCATCTAAAATTATTTGTGCTTTGTGTCTTTTGGTTATTATTGATAAAATCAGTGCAAATCAGAGAAAAAGAAAATGTTGACAAACATGCCAAAAACTCAAAAAAAAAGAAAAAAAAACTCAACCCTCTCCTCACCCGAAACATTTCCTTAAAGAGGGATGGGAATAAGAAATGAAGGGAAGAGGGAAAGTAAAGGGAAGAAGTCAGTATGAAAAGAAGGAGCGATTAGAGGAATGAGAGAAAAAACAATAGGAAAGAATTTGAGAAAATGTAGGAGTAGGACTGCTAATCATAATTATTTTTCCAGACACCTATAGGCTATTATGGTAAGACTGAAGCAAGCCAGCGCTGCATCCTTACTTGCCAACACACACACACACACTCAGAAGTACTTATTAATCAGCAGCATTCAATATACAGACTGTAAATATCCACAGGCACCCTCTTTTGTTTAATGCAGGCGGACTGGGTTGCAGAGAAGGGATTTAATTGAACTTGAGAGTGGAGGAAGGTTATTTAGCTGCGACGAGGTGTGAATGTGGGCGAGATGACTGGAGATCACTGATACCATTATCAGGAAAACAAAGTGGCTTTTTACGTGATCGGTGCCAAGTTTTTAGGGCAGCAGTGACTGAGAACACGTTTTCAGACCATGATGGATGACCACAAACAGGGTGTCTCATCAGTAATCAAAACACAGTGTGTTGTATGTGTACTGACCACCTTTTCCTATATTTCCCCTTCAGTCCTCTGAAGGAGTGAATATGCAACAAACATGCAAGTCAGGATTGTCTTTTTGTGCTATCTGTGCCACTCTCCTGTCTCTACCTCCCTTTCTCTATCGCTCACCCCGCCTCTCTCCTCCTCATTGCTCTGAAGTGACAGTATGTGTGTGTGTGTTTCTTAGTGCGTGTGTGTGTCTGTGTGTGTGTGTGCACTACGGCAGCTGACTGTGAAGGTCACGCTGCATCACACAACTTCCTCAGGGCACAGAATAAATCAACTCCTTCTCCCTCCTTCCCCTCTGCGCTGGAAGAGAAAGAGAGAGAGAGAGAGAGAGAGAGAGAGAGAGAGAGTGTGTGTAAAGAGGAGAGAGTGAGACCACAAAAGAGAGTGAGGGGAAAGAGATAGTGAGGGAGAGAGGTAAGGGGAGGAGGAGGAGGAGGAGGAGGAGGGGGGAGCAGAAGAAAGGCAGAGCAAAGGATGGCAAGAAAGAAGAGAGAGGGGAAAAAACAAAGCCAGAGAAAATGTGATTTCCAGAGCGTGAGAGACTCCAAGAAAACTCTGAGTGACAATGATTGACGGCCAAGCTATATTGGTCCAGTATTGGCGCGTACCCCCCTGCCCACCCTTTCGGACGACGGCCCCCGCTTGCCGTTCGCTTCCGTCTGATGCCCAAATTAACCTTCTGGGCGAAGTGAAGGAGGCCCAAAGCAGCCTAATCAGAGGCTGATTATGGCGGCGGCGGCTGGCTAAAGGGTCAGGGTAATTGTGCCATCAGAGGCCTGATTGTTTTCAATCAGACGGGCGGCCGAGTGACAGCTGGGGGATTGGGGCCCTGATGGAGCCGCGGTGGGCCTAATCAGAGAAGAGAAGGGGAGAAAAGACAGAAAGAGAGGGAGAGGGAGAGGGAGAGAGAGAGAGAGATCGGAGTGGGGGGGAGGTGGGAAGAGGGGAGGGGGGGCTGATTGGTGCAAATGAACAGTCAAAACAGTAAGTCCCCACCCCGCACTGCCGCTTCAACTCCACAATCCCGGCAGTTCATGACACGTGCACATACACACACACACACACACACACACACACTCATATGTCTAACACACACGAGCACCCAGTCGGAAACACTCCTTCCTATTGCATATCCGCATTAATATAAACAAACAGTATAAGGAGATGCAGCTGGCAGTGTTTAATTTGTTGTTTAATAATCTCAGTGTGTGCTATGCATTGTGTTGTGGATTTCTGTGTGTGTGTTATATACAGAATTATTTGCTGCCAAGATGTGATGCTTGTGTGATGTGAGATAATTTCTCACTTTATTTTTCATCAAAACATTACCATAACACCACACTTTAACACCGTAACACTGCCTCCTTTGTCTCTACGCGCATGTAAAACCCATAACCACACACACTCACACACGCCAGTACCTTCCATATCTCCTCCTCGCTCAGGGAGGTGAGGCGGTCGCTCTTCAGCACCTCCCTGAGGAGGCGGTAGGGCAGCTGCAGGGCCTCGTCCTGTCTGCTCTGGCTCAGCTCAGACAGATGCTCCACCAGGAAGCCCACCACGGCCTCTTCTAAGGCGGGGAGGTGGAACAGGTCGGCCACGCGGTACAGCTCCAGGTAGTTCACACTGCTCAGTTCCTGCAGGGTGCATACATGAACATCATAATGAATGCACGATTCACCATCAGTGTTTTCACAGTGCTTACATACAAGAAAAGACACTCCATCTCCTAAATATTGTAATTTTGCTCATCAAAAGTTATTATCGCCATCATTTTATGTGTCAGAATGTGTCCTATTTAACAATTATAGATGCCTTGTTTGGTTTTTCAACTCATAAAGGAGTGCTGGACATGCAAACCAATTATGATACATACAGTATGAATACACTAGCTGTGGGTTGATTTCAATTGCACAGTTAAATGACAACGTTACAGATGCCAAATGTAGAGAGCCAGACAGAAAAAAAGGGAAGGAAAAGAGGTAAATAAAAGAAAATGAGGCCTGACTTGTGGAATAAGACTGCCATCTTCTGGCTGTCCTTCAGCACATACAGTACAAACAAGCATGAGCGCAGTAGAACAGCCCCTTCTATTACTGTTCATCCTGTGATAATGTAATGTCTTCAAAGATCTAGTTGTTGATCTATTTGTGCTGTAATTCAGTCCATTTCAATTTTACTCCTACTAGTGCTACTATTTTATTAAATCTCTTAATTAAGATTTAAAACAAAACAAAACAAGATTAGACATTCTTTATTAAATATTAGAAAGATGATAAACAATCAGAGACTGTCACACATATACACCAATCAAAATATGTCAGTACAATAAAAACAATATAATCAGATATAGAAATTATGGTGCTTTACACAGCAAGTGTAGTATCGATCAGTTATTCAATATTCAGTTAAGTTCTGCACATCAGTATCCATCATAATGGAGATGGATGATCCTGACCTGCTGATTTATCTGATTTTAAATCCATCGATGCCGCGTGTAATGTTATTGGTCGAGCAGATACCATCCGTTATGCACTTTGACAACATCAAATCAACATCAAATAAAACAGTCAGCTGACATGTGCTCTGCAAACAGGGATGTAAGCAGGAAAAGAGACGAGCAGACAAAAAAAATCAGTGAATTATTCATGAGTTTGCAGTTTTGTTTATAGTGAGGCATGAGCTGGTCACTACACATCAATAGATGTGACACTTTGCAACCAGCAGATGGCACATTTGAGCTAAGTTTACTACTGTGATCTAAGTGTTAAGACCTGAATGATAAAATACAGTATATAGAGCCTGATGGCAGGGGGTTGATTAGTACTGTAGAGTAAGTACAGTATATGTATGTGATTCTAAAGTGATTCTAAAAGCACTACAAAATACACACCTACACATATAACACTGTGCAAACAGCTCAGGGTGGTTCCACTCTGCGCTCAGACTGATTTGTCTTTATCCACAGCAGCTTTTGGCAGCGTACCCAGAGGACAGTAAACTGACTTTTCCTCTTTTCCAATAGATCCATCTAAGTCTCAGTGATAAAACACATAAAACAAGTAGCAGGCGGCCTAGTTCTTGAAAAGACCTGGACTCAGGCACCTTAGCCGACAAGCTTCCACCCCACTCACATGTCCTTGATCAACACACTGAATCTGTAGCAGCTTTAACCTCCCTGTGGAGAAGAACGGCACGCTAGGCCATTAAATATGGGCTGCAATAGATTGGACATATTCAATTTTGATAGTTACAACACTTTTTGAGTTACCTTTGACATCAAACTGTGTGCTGATGGTATCTTAAAAGAACACTTTGTCATTTTGGGAGACACTTATTTGCTTTCTTGCTAAAATTTAGATGGGAAGATCAATGCCACTATCTTTATGATGAATATGAAGCTAGAGCAAGAAGACATTTAGCTTAGCTTAGCTCAGCGTATAGAACAGAAGGAGGAACAGCTATCCCCATCTAAATGTAAAAAAGTCCATCTACAAGCATCTCTAAAGCTCACTTAATAAGAACATACCTATACAAAAATAATAAATAATGAGAAATGACCAAGCACATAATACCCCCTTAAAAACAACATGTCATTTTTACACTGCAGCTTTGTACAGATTAAATTAATGAATTACACAAGGTTAATTAGTGTGCTTTAGAGGTGCTGGTAGATTGTGTTACCCCAGGACAGAGCCAGACTAGCTGTTTCCTCATTTTCAGTCTTTGTACTAAGCTAAGCTAACTGTCTCCTGGCTCGAGCTTCATGTACAGCTCTCAGCAATAGAGCGAATATGCGTATTTCCCAAAATGCTGAACTATACCCTCACTGATTCATTGAGCACAAGTGTCATTTGCTTATTGGTTTCTAGTGCAGTTGAGAATTGTATTCTGATACAAATGCAATAAATGTGGGAAGTTAAGTGGAGTATGCGCTCATCTTCATGACCCACAATGACTTCTTACACCTTCAGAAGCAACACTGTGAGAGCCATGTTCTTTGACTTCTTCAGTGCTAGCACTGCCTTCTCAGGAATAAGCTTCTCGTGATGCACCTGCACCCTGGCACTCATCCTGGATCAAAAACTACCTCACTAGCTGTCCACAGTATCAGAGTGGACTGCTGTGCCTCTGAAGTTGTACAACATGGGACCAGCATGCTGGCACCACTCCTAAGACTTGCACCTTTAAAGGTTTTTTTTTCGAGAACTCCTCTATTGTTGGATGCATCAACAATGAGCAGAAGAGCAGATACTGTGTTTCATCACCTGTTGCAACAATAATTACCTGGAGCTTAACATCACCAAGGCCAAAGAGCAGCTGGTGGACTATTGTCCCTCCCTGCCCTTGTTATCATTTAGGGAGAGGAAGTGGAGAGGATACCGTGGGGTCAAAAATTAACAAAAACTGGACTCGTCTCACAACACCAACACTCTCTTTAGGAAGGACAAAACTGTTCTACTTAATGAGAGTCAGATCCAGGCTCCTGCAGATCAGGCTTCAAGCCTCCAGCGCTCTGTTCTCTGCTGTGGTGTGCTCGGGTGGTAGCATCAAGGCTAGAGAAGCCAGCAGCTATTAAGGAGGGCCAGTTCTGTGGTGGGGCTGGAACTAGACAGCCTGGAGTCAGTGGTGGAAGAGGAGGATGAAGGACAGGATCAAAGCCATCCTGGATAATGCCTCTCACCCTCTCTATGACAAACTGTGGCAGACAGGCAGCTCATTCAACTTAAACTTCAGGTGCTCATTTACCGTCAGACTGTATATCAGCAGTGAAGACCACAGACACATTACACTCAGCAGCACTGTCTGTAATTTGAGCTTGAGTTTAATGGCTCAAGTATAGTTTATATTGAATCTATCTTTTTCTATTTTATATTCTTGTAATTATTTATTTTTAACTTCATTTTTCTGTACTTTTTTCTGTCTTTATGCTGCCAAATTTCCCGTCTGTGAGATCAGTAAAGGATTATCTTATCTCATCTTATTCCCTTCAGACAGTATTAAATCACCCGACTCTTCCTGAGTTCTTAAAACCTCATTGAAATAATATTACAGGATTTCTATTAACCTGATGGGCCCTCTAATGTGGAGTGGTTATGCCTCTGATTCCTCTTATTATGGACAGTGGTGTGAGTGAGTGTGTGTGTGTACGTATGTGTGTGTGTGTACATGTGTGTGTACCTGGATGAGGTAGTGGGAGCAGAGGCTGAGGAGCTCCAGCAGCTGGAGGTGGCTGCCTGCGGACAGGACGTCCTGGATCACCGCGGGTTCCAGAAGGATCTGTCCAGAGGAGATAACCAAGGTCACTGGATTTTTTTAAAAAATTTGCTTTATTCCACTTGGACTTCAGTTACCCTGCAGTTTGCTTAATTACTTTATTAGTTATAAGACTCATTGACTTTAAATTAGATTGTCTGGGAAACTGTACATTATTGAGCATGTTTTCTTCATGGTTATAGATAGACACTATTAGTCATATTGACCTTTAAATGCAAAGAGGACCATGTTACATCCAGTCTTGTTCAGTCATTGGCTGGACTGCAGCAAAGCAGTCTGTCCCTGATTGACCGATCCCCTTGACTTTTTATCTAGCACCATCATAAGGTCACGAAATTTGAATTTGTTTATTAAGATGATGAACACGGTAAACATTACAGCTGCCTAAAGCCAATATACATCCTCAAAGAGCACTGAGCATAGTCTCAGTCTCAGATTTTATTCACTGTATGTAGGTCATCTTTCCAGTTTGACATCATGCTGGCACTGTGATTTCTGATTTGAGCTGAAACATTTGATCAGCAACTAGTTTGATGGTGAGTTCATGATTTCCATCATATCAAATATGAGAATTTGTTGTGTTTTTGTCATATATGATAGAAACTGAATAACGTTGGGTATTGTTCTAAGTATTTGGGTTCTGGGAAAGTATAATATACATCTTTCTCAAAATTCTGACACACTGAAGACAAAACAGTTACCTTAAGTCCTATTTGTGTTTGGTAAGGAACAGTCATTGAGCAGAGACAGTAGCACAGTATGTGTAAACACAAGTATATACGGCTAGGAGAAAAAGATATTAAGTTTCAGCATCAGCGAAGAAAATGGCAATATGTCTGTAAAAGGTTGTGGAATGTTTGGAAAAAACACTCTGACGAAGCATACAGTGTGTGACCTGAGCTAAACTCACTTAAGTTTAAAACCAGACAGTGCACTTTACATCTAATTTCATTATTTATCTTTACTTTTTTTGTTTTTAGTGGATTTTATTTCAGAGAATTCTGCCTGTATTCCAGCTTATTTAAAATGGTTTAGATGGTGCAATGAAGACAGGAAATGAGAGCATGACAGACTGCACAGCCTAACAAGAATTGCTCTACCAATGTACTCGATTCACCTTCATCATCATCATCCTAGCAAAGCAGCATATTCAGGCAATTATTACAGCACTGATTCTGCTAAAATGCTTCCTGCTGACCTGAATGACCTGCAGCTGAAAGCATCCTTCTGTTTCCACCATAACACCCAAATGCATTCAACATAAAGCTCTGTGATGCAGCCAATTCATATCTCTCTGGAGCACATTCAGGTATCATGGAGCCATTTTTGTGTCTGTTCTCAGCACACTATCAGAACCACAGGGAGTTAAATATTCTATTAATGGAGTAATAGCCCAATCAGACTTTTAAAAAAGCCCTGTGTTAGCTCTCACGCAGTGGACTCACCTACTCCAGATAAAATTTGGTATTGTTTTAAAGGGCTGGAACAAACCTTTGATAATCCATCCAGCAGCACTGCCCTACATAGCCACAGAGGCGTGACTGCATCAGAAGTGAAAGTGAGAAAAAACTGACTTCATCATTCATCTCCCTCGCCTCTCACTGCTGTTGATACGGATGTGGGCTGACTGTTGTTAAGCAGCACTCATGTGTATCACTTTTGTTACAGCCTACTCATTATTTATGATTTTCGCAAACAGAAATGTGCTACTTTCTTCTAGTGTACATTTGTCTGCGTACTGTAACGGATGTGACAAACATTTTAGTCAGCCTCAGGGCTTAATTACGTGCTTTGCTTCCTGTAAACACACACATCATTTATCCATTCATGTAAATAGTTCTTTGGAAATCATCGAGCAATTCGTTTATGATCAGATATTTTCCGCACTACTATAGCCACTTAGAAAAACCACAACAACCTTTGCTCATAAGCATTTTTTTTCTTTGCAATTAGCTGCATCTGCACATTTATCACATATAGTTTCCTGCCAGGCATGGGCAGTGGTTCAGTTAACCACCAGCACAATCTGGGCTTCCATAAGCTGACCATATTAAGATAGAAAGCAGTAATACTGTAAGTGGTTCTTTGCCTCCATCATCTGTACGCACTGAGCCTCAGCAAGAAGAGAAAGACGTCAATCTTTAATCATCAATCAGATGAAAATTCTTTTAAATTAAGAGGAGAACTAAACACCGAGCTATGCTCCTATTTTAAACATCAGCACCGCTTTTATTAGATGAACATGGGCTGAGGCAAGCAGGTGATCAAAAAAAAAAACAAACGCTCTTCTTCTTTGACTCAATCAGCAGCAGCAGCAATGAAGGCAACACTAAATAATAACTGTAATAACTGCAAGTGAATGCTCTTCATATCCTGCTCTCCTCTCCAGAGGCCCACTACAGTTAGAGCACTTCAACTTCACACAGCAGATTTCTGTTTCATAACACCGTGGCAGGTTCAGTGTGGGAGTATAGCAAGCTCTTGTGTAAACCGGCATTTATTGCACTTGTTACTTGTGAGCCTTCACCTGGAGGAGAAGACAAAATGAAAGGAGATTCTTGCATGGCAGAATATTGAGGTCTCTTAACTGGGACGTGATCCTTGTAGGCTGAGAAAAATAGATTTGTAGTCTGTCTGCAGGATGTTCCAGGTTGTAAATTGATTGAGATATCCATAGCAGTCTTGCACAGCATGCAGTAAAAATTTCATTGAAGTTGCTAAGTGACTTCCAGTCTGAGATCATCCCATGACGGCATGTTTTCTCACTCACACTGCTGGCCTGTGACATGTGGCTGAAGGATTTTTAGTAGGTCATTATTTACGGTGTGGGGATAAGCATATTGCTCTCATCTCATCTGCTATCATCTCCTCTGGGCAGACAGGAGCTGAGCCAACCAAAGCAGAGCGGCTTGCAAGCCTGCTGTTGACCTACTTACACTGCCCAACCACTCACTCTTTGCTCATTTCCACTGTGGAAATAAAATTAGGAGTAATTACAAAGTTCCTGGCCTCTCAGTGTACTGCATAAGCCGCTGGGCTGCTTATTGGACTGAGCATCGCTGGCACTAACAAGGTCAAGGAGGGTTATTAGAAATGATCGCACACTTAATTCTTTGCTGATGGGCTGACAAGGCAAGGACAGGGACTTCACTCGCATTGTTGCTTTACTATGGAAATGTAATGATGTGCTCTTTAGTTCTGCTGAATTGAATTCTGTTTCTTATTTAGGAACAGAATAACGATCAGCTGCGTGACCACAGAGAACAGAGCCGTGTCTAGTTTATGGTTAAATCTGATACCTGCACACTCCTGGATGACACTGTAGGTGATCTAAAGGCACGCTGCAGCCGAGGCTTCTGCTACTGAGATTAAAGTAATCTGCAAATGCCCTGTTTTGATTTATTTTGGTGACGTACTTGACAATGATGAAAAGTAACTACTGTAAGTACAATTCTAAAGTACTCACTCATTTATTTGCTACTTTATACTTATTATTATATAATTATATACTTATTTTAAAGGAAAATGCTCCACTTTCTATTCTCCTTAAAAAAAGCTGTACTCGGTGGCAGGTAGAGTTTTTACCTGTAAAACATTTGGTCTGCTTCTAAAATATGATGTCGGTCTGGATTTGCAAAAGCTCTCGTGACGTCTGGACGTGTTTTTTCTCCACACGGTAGGAGTTTGACTTCAGTAGCTTTTGGTCAGAAAGTTGAGGGCCACAGTCTTTTGGGTGAAAGTACTGTGCGTGATCAATCTATCCACTGCAACCACCATGCTATTTTTAGTATGTCACTTCATTTCCTATTGTCAAACTTATCAGTTTAAAAAAAACAAAAATTAGTCTGGGCTTTGTCCTCGACTGATTACAGATGCGATTCAGATTTAAGACAAGAATAATTTAACACATTTTGTAAATCTAAGGTTTTAGCCTCTAGAAATGATCACTATGTTTGATGATCAGGATGCTTTGGTGACTAGCAAGGAAAAGGCCACAGTAGCTTGTTTCAAAGAGAGTTAGCCAAACAGGGTTAGCTTGCTTTGAATGTCTGTGTTGAGTGTGTGGGTACAAGTAACAATTAGAGTACTCCTAGGAGAGTGGAACACACTGTTGAGCCCAGTTACTCTTGCTGGATCAGTAGACTTGCATGCATTCTTACACTTGCACTGAGCTTCATAATGACACCATTTTCTTTTTTCTTTGGTAAGCCGCATCAAAAACACACACGAGGAGATGTTAGTGATGCCAGAGGGGTTGCTGTGGTGGATACTGCTCAGACTCACCTGTCCAGTGTAAGCAAAGTCCAAAGCGTGCTTCAGTCCAACGCTGGTCACTCCTTGCAGGGTCACTTCGTCTGCTTCACTCTCCACCATGCACAAGCTGAACATAGCCTGATGACACATAGCCAAAACATGGAGGTCAGCTGAGGTAACACCACATCACATATATTTTATCTGGGATTTTCTGTCTTTGGTTAAAAAAGAAAAATTGGGCCATGAGAGATTTAAAAATGACCAATGAATACGGACAGTGATGGTGGAAATCAATCCAGCTGTCACTGCTTCAATGTTGACTTTGCAGGCCGATCATATTCTATCAGTTGTTGAAGAATAAACACACTGATAAATCGGTTTTGTATGTGCACATGCTGAAAAAACAGCATCATAGTTAATCAAAACCTGCCAGACGCAACATCCTAGAGCCGTTCTCTATCGATTTACCTGGCTTGGCCAGCGGTAATAAATAGCACAATCAGTACTTTCTGTGACACAGCCTCTCTGTCTTTCTCTCCTTTCCTGTCACGCACACACACACACACAGACACTCATTCTCACACATGTGAAATCAAAGCAGTGGACGCAGCGTCTGAAGTCTGGCCCCGCTGTGCGTGAGTCCAGCTCGCTCCTCGCTAATCAAAGCTATTGACTTGTGTCACTCCATGAGGGGATGACAAAGTCATTGATCAGGGCCGCCCAGCAGAGCAGCATGGAGGTGAAGAGTGAGAGCAGGGTGATGGGTCAAATGTGGCAATGATGAAGACAACTCTAATATCTAATGTCTAATATCTTGGCAGTTAGGTGACACATCAGTAATATTTTTGATAGTTTTCTTCTGGATTTTAACAGCACAACCAGATATCATGAATGGTTTTTGGGCTCAGTAATTCCTGCTGTCTTTTCTCCAGTTCCCTTACCTTGGGATAGTGATCTAG
>CM053983.1:2769744-2789007 GCA_028641955.1 Protonibea diacanthus | reverse complement strand
GATATATTTGTCTGGCCTTTGAATTGTTGGATAAAAGTCTTTTTGATCTGATGGTTACGAGGAAATTTAAGCCACTGGATTTGTCTGCTATTAGAGTGATCACACAACAGATCTTGGTGGCTCTAAATGCCCTAAAGAGCATCGGTGTGGCACATAGAGACATAAAACCAGACAATATAATGCTGGTAAATCATGAATTGTTTCCCTTCAAGGTGAAAATTATTGATTTTGGACTAGCCACACCTGTTAATAGAATGGAGCCTGGCCAATTGATTCAGGCTTTTGCTTACAGGGCCCCAGAGGTTATTTTGGGTCTCCCAATGGATGAGGGCATCGACATGTGGACGGTTGGCTGTGTTATGGCCTTCATGTACCTTGGCAGGCACCTCTACCCAAGCAGTTGTGAGTATGAAGTGATGAGCTATATGGTGGACTTGCTGGGTGCACCCGAAAATCCCCTGCTAGACAGTGGGATTCGGACATCCAATTTTTTTATCAAGGACAACAATTTCCCCCGTGCATGGAGGCTGAAAACAAAAGCCGAATATCAAGGTGCAAAAAATTTGGTGACTCAACAATGTAGGAGAAATTCTCGCATCCTGACATCTCTTGATGACATACTTAAAACCCCTGAAAAAGCGAGGGATGGGACAGAGAATGAAGACCGACGGGCCTTTGTAAGCATGCTTAAACGCATTTTCCATATGGACTCAAAAAAAAGAATCACTCCTATTGCAGCATTAGGGCACCGATTCATCACTATGAAGCATTTTGGTAGTGACTCTAATGACAATGAGCCCCATGTAAAATCAGCCCATCTGACAGTGAAAGACTGCCACCTAGAGCAGTCATCAGTTGAATTAATACCGTTTGTGACATCCAGTGAAGCCACTGCAGACAAAAATAAAGAAACCCCTTCCGCTGTGTTACAATTTGGATGGGATTAGACTACACTGATGAGGCACCACAAGACTTCATAGAAGTGAAAACCCAGGAAGTGGTTGTGAGGCTCAGAAATCATGTATCCCCACTCAAACAACAGCACAGTCACATCTGACTCAAGTGACACCTCCTCTGACTCGGGCCTCTGACTCAGATGACACTTCCTCTGACTCAGATGGCACCTCCTCTGACTCAAACGACACCTCCTCTGACTCAGATGACACCTCCTCTGACTCAAGCGACACCTCACTCTGACTCAAGATGACGCCTCACCTCTGGTATGAATACCAACAAAAGATCTGGATTTTATTGAGGTTAGAAGCCAAAACAAAGTGGTTAAGAGGATTGGGATTCTTCTCAAGAATCATCACCAAGTGTAAATGTTGCTAACACATAGCGAACTAGAAATGCAGTGCATTGTCTCTGTGTGGGTTTACTCAGGTGCTCTGGTTTCCCCACAATCTAAATTGATAAAAAAAATTGACATAAAAACATGGATAATGGATATATATATATGGGTTTACTCCAGGTGCTCTGGTTTCCCCACAAAAAAAATGGATGACTATATGAGATATGATATATGATTTGAGTGTTGGGAAATAAACTTTCGTTCATGTCATGTAGATCAACATAAACATCGCCACTGCCATCGGTGAATGTCATCTTTATTTGCGGTGGCAGTTAAGAAGCGAACATGAGCGATATTCGATGTTGATCTGTCATCAGTTGCATCTAATATGTGTCATTTGTAAGTACATGTAAGTTAATGATTTAAACAGAGTATAAATCAAAATAAATTAGATGCAGCTCACTTGTAGTGGTGCCTATTTGAGCTATTTTCAGAACAGGCCGGCGGGCGACTCGGTGCTCCTCTGGTGACCGAGTTGCCCTTTGAACACCGTGTTGGTGACCCCTGAATTGTACTCGCTACAGGTTAGAAATGAACATATTGTCACTATCCGTGAACACTGAAAAGCTATGCAGCAGCAATTTATGTTATTTTGGAGAAGATGAATATACGTGTAATTTCAGGATTTGTAGCTGTTCGAATTCATTTTCACAATTCACAGCCCGTTTTCCCGAGTTGTGGAACAGCATCAACTGCTGCTGGTCCCCCCGTGCTAAACTATGCACGTTGTTGCGTGTGCTTTGTTATACTTTAAACCCTGTATATATATATATATATATGGATATGATATATGATTTGGTGTTGAAATAAACATTGAATTAAAATGTTGGTATGCTGATTTTTACTGTGGACTTAATGCTGTAAACTAGAGTGTAATTTCATTTTTAGTATAATAAATTTTGTTTATTTTATAATTTATTTATTTTTGTTGCCCACCTCAAAATGAAATTTAAATTGGAAAATAAATACTGTGATGACCAAGTTTAAATGTCAAGCCAAGCGAAATGAAAATAAAACATTGAACCAACTTGATGTTAATAAAACTGTATAAAGTTTTTCTGTGAAGACCACAGCTGCACCACATTGCACAGTTCTGTGCTAAATCACGACAATAAAACCTTGAACTTTGAGTTGCTGCAGTGAAGATCTATGCAGGGGTGAAAGTAAGCTGCTACGGTCCGGTACTGTGTACCACTAAAAGATTCTGTGGCGATGCGGTACTGGGAAGATGGGAGAGCATCTGCCTGTTATAAAGCCCTCATTCAGAACCAGTCCCAGGACACTCTGGGTCAGAAAATGAATCCTTCAGCAATATGCAGTCTTGAAAACTACTTTGTCTATTTAAAAATTCCTTTTAACTCATTCTGAATTGTTTCTGAACTGTCCGTGCTGTGTTTTAGTCCATGCTGGATGGAGCTTTGGATAGAAACAAATACATGTTGTGAGCACAAGTAAGTATACTGTTTGTTATCGCACAAGAAAATAACCTGTACAAGTCTGACTTTGGATGGATTATGAAATATCTCATCTTTCAGACTCCAAACTAATCAGTTAATCCTGGTGAGTGCAGACAAGGTCATATAATAATAATAATAATAATAATAATAATGTTATTTATATAGCATCTTTAAAAACTGAGTTTATAAAGTGCTTTGACAGACATACAAACAGAGAGCCAAACAAAGCAGGATAAGAAATTTAGAAAATGAGCAATAGCCATTTAAAGATGAGGAGCTATAAATAAATTAAAATAAATAACAATAGTACAGATTGTATCTAAAATAATAAATAGAGTCAGACAGCCAGAAGGGGATCACCGTGGACCCACAAGCGGCAGGCTGGTTCATAATGAGTCAACATGTGTCATTGTAGCATGGAGCCAGAACCTGGTGAGCAGATGCTCTCCCTGTAGCCTGTTCTCAAGTCAGTCTTCACCTACAAATACAAACATTACTTGTGTGTGTAATAATGAATTTTATTAAATTAGCCTCTTCAGTGTGGAAAAGTCTCCAGATCCTCACACCTCTCCTCTCTCTGGGCAAACAGAAAGTAATGACAAGCTGCTAATTAAGCTAGCTAGCAGCTATTTGCTTAGCTAAATAATGTTCTATTAACGTTAGCCTTTCTTTGCTATCCTATTACTTTTTCCAGTAGGTGGAGGAAACAACATAGGACTGCTACACCTGTAGCTGTAGCATTTATTAACTGACAGAAATAGCTGAACTGGCTCAAGAGCTAATGTGTGTGAGCAGAATGAACACGAAACCCTCTTAATTCACCTTATCGTGTTATTGGACTGGAAACAAAAGTCTGTTTTCATCAAAACAGTACAGCCCGAATACCATACAAGTGTCTTCCTGCACACAGTGTATCAGGAATAGGACACAAACACAATGATAGCAGGAACTTAAGCCCTGCTGTCAGACCACACAGTTACAGTGAGACAATCCTGAAACATGTCATGAAAATAACAAGTGACAAGAGTGAGCGACAGCGGCGGTTGGGCTCAGCACACCGCCCGAGACACACAGCCGTGCATAGTGCACAAGTGGAGGGAAATTATTGAAGCAACCAAACGTCAAAAAGACTGTTGAACAGAAAACCAAACCAGACACTGTACAGCTTACAGACAGAATCGATGTGCAAGCTAAGCTGAGTGGACGCTTGCAGAGGGCAGTTCAAAAGATATGTCTGTAACATTGCATGCCAAACCTCAAGTGAACAGAAAGAGAGACTCTATGGGTACAAAGTGCGTGGACACCTGCAGACACTGCTTTACTTGTGGTGAGGAGGGACATAGAGCTGTTGGTTGTCTAAAACACTCCAAGCGCCAGGGAAGCGAACCGGTTGCTGCAAGGGGACAGAAACAGTAACCAGGCCACTCCTCAGTCCACCTGGCGGAAGACTGCAACGTCAGTGCCTCACTCACCCGGACAAACAGTAATGACAAAATTGCCAAATTAATAGGTAGGAAAGTCTTAACTAAGTGCCTCCTTAATGGCCTAGCAGTTACTGCTCTTGTAGACACAGGGGCTCAAGTCAGCATAGTAGAGGTCCTGGAAGATAAGTACTTAACTGATAATGTTCGGCACTCTCTGAGCTCATAGGACTCTTGGGGTATGAGGCCACAACTGGATGTATATGCTGTATATGGGAGCTCATTCCCTTTGAGGATGGGTTGTTATTACTGTGAATCTGCCGGAGCGAAGACCCACAGCCTGTCAATCAATGTACCTTTCCTTGTGAGCTCAGTACCCTGGAAGTTTAGCTGATCGGTTTCAATGTGGTGGAGAGTGTGATTCAGGAAAACCAGAGACTAATTCCCATTTTAACTTAGCTGCTAGGTGGAGCCATGTCCATCCTAATGACACAGCAAAGACAATTGTACACTTTGTGCAGACCAAAAACTGATGCAACTCAGGGATGTATAAGGATGAAGGGCAGAAAGATAAAGTAATCCTGCAGGTAGTGTAACCTGGGTAAAGTGTAAGGTGCCACCTCAGCTCAACCCAGCTGATGCATTAGTATTGTTTGAACCAGAAGAAAGTTGTGTGCAGCTACAGCAGCTAGACATAGGCGAGGGCTTGATGGAAATTAGAACAAAGAAACCCCCCTGTTTAACTGTGCCTCTGGAAACCATACAAAACATGACATTACCCTGCCCAGAAAATCCTCACTTAACCATCAACAATCAAAGAAATTGTTGAGACAGATTCACCTGACAAAAAGGAGGTAATGGTCAAGTGTCACTACCACTGACTAGTCCCAAACCTGTGCACCATCACAGTGGCAGCCACCAGTTGAGATAAGTCACCTCCAGTGAAGAGCACAAGAGATTGTGAGTAAAATGCTCTATGAGGGATCTGCTTTTCATCTGCTTTTGCAAGGGATGCTAACGATATTGGCTGTATTCCAAGCCTACAGCTGGCAATAAACACCAAAGATGACATCCTGTGCAGAAAAGTCTATTCCTCTGTCCCAAAGCCACTATTTTGAAGTAAAGGAGTACATTCAGGTTCTGTTAGCCAAGGGTGGATTGTTAAGTCAAGGAATCTATGCAGCCCCTGTTGTGTGTGTCCACAAAAAAAAGGCAGTCGATTCACGCCTTTATTATTGACTATCGTTTACTGAACCAAACCATCCCGACAGGCATCGCCTACTGGATCAAGATCTGACTGACGCACCCTAGGGGGGCACTCTTGGTTCAGCATCCTTGATCAGGGGAAGGCGTATCACCAAGGCTTCATGGCAGAGGGTACAAGACATCTCTAGCCTTTGTCATGCCGTGGGGTTGTATGAGTGGGTAAAAATACCCTTTGGCCTCTCAAATGCCCCAGCCTTCCCAAGGAGTATGGAAGAGATGCTGGTCTCACTCCAGGATGAATGTTGCATCTAATGGATGACATCCTCTGCTATTCAAAAACCTTTGAGGAACATGTTGAGGACTTCGCAAAGTCCTGAGGCCTTCAAAAACATGAGAGTGTGAAGTTAGACCTGAAAAATGTGAACTGTTTCGCAGACAGAGTGACGTATGTGGAGTCGTCTAGTGTCAGCGGAAGGTGTGCACATTGACCCAAGGGACCTGGAAGCGGTGCAGTCTCTCAAGACCCTTCATACAGTTGGTGATGTGAGACGGCTGTTAGGCTTCCTCAGCTACTACCGTAGCTACATCCTGTCGGGGCGGATATGAATATATTCTGGTCGTGGTGGATCATTTCACCAGATTCGCTCAGGCGTATCCGACGAAGAACAAATCACAATTGGCTGATCGTATCTTGATGAATTCATCCCCACACTTTGGATATCTGGCAGGTTGCATCACGACCCGAGTCGTGAGTTTAATGAGCTGTTCCAGGACTCTGCGGGAGAAGTCTGGAGTCGGAGGGGTGGGAGGTTTAACAGGACTCTTTGCAGATGCTGAGGCAGCTTGCTGATGAGGAGACGGTGGAAAGAACATCTTCAAAAAACTGTGCACACCTACAATTGCAGCGCCATGAATCACAGGATATTCCCCCCTACTTTTCTGTTGTATGGGCGCCATCCGTCTCCCAGTAGACTTGTTGTTTGGTCTGTGGTAGGCAGGCAGAGGACAGAATCACATAACAGCTGTGCAGAGAGTGGAGCTGAAAAGATGACTGAAGCGTGCAAATTGCCAGTGGAAACAGTAAACAGTCGAAGCACGCGAGGCAAGTCTATTATGACAAAGACTTAAGAGGTGTAGTTTTGCATCCTGGGGACAGGGTACTGGTGAGGAATCTTGGGGGCGAGCGGCCCAGGAAACTTAGGTCATACTGGGAAAGAACATTTGCTTGGATTAAAGAGCAGATAGCAGACAACCCTGTGTCGTAGTCTACTCTGAAGCAGGAGACAAGCGCCCAAGACCAGAGTCCTCCACCGCAATCTGCTGCTACTGGTAATGATCTACCTGTTGAAGCCCTGCCACAGGACTAAACATGTACCAAAGAAACAAACAGATCAAGTCATAACCCGATTAAGTGACAAAGACAGAAAACAAGAGTGACATAAGTTGTTCTGATTGGGATGACAGCTTTGCAGGTTATTAGTTAGAGTTCCTGTAAAGGAAACAAGACACGAGAAAGTGGAGGCTGTGATCATTACCTGCTCTCTAAGAGACCCACTGGGATCAGGGAGGACAGGCATGTCCCAGTATCTGGTAGGGAAGAGAGGCATGTTAACGCACCTGCCAATGAGAATGGATGTCAAAGGGGCGGTCAGCCTGCAGCATGGCCACTCTCTGATACCACCACCTGAGATGGGTGGGATGGAGATGGGATGGTTTCTCTCATTCTGCTGACCGAGAGGCTGAAGCGAATGGAAGCAGGATGCCCTGTCTTACTCATTTCTCCTGTTTACAGGTTTGTTGAAGCTGTAATCTGCTGGTGTTTACTTTATGAACATGTCAGTAGTATTTGTTTCGGAAAAGAATGAGTAACAAATATGTGTATATAATGTGATGGATGTTGCTAGCTTTGCTACAATGAGCACAACGTAACTTGGCGTACACTTTCATCCAGCGATTGCGTCATTCAGGGTTTTATTTAGTGCTTCTGTACATTTGGTTTGATGTATAAATATTCTGCAAGAAACACTGCGTGATACTGTTAAATATATAAATTTGTTAAAATCTGTTAGAAAAGGTTTATTTACATCTAAAAACAGTAAACACGTAGAGCCTGCACAAGGAAACCATTTCATTGCTAGGAGTAGCCTGTTAAGAGCTATTGAATATTCATACAAAGAAACCTGTGACTTGGACAGAATGGTAATTTTATTTAAAGGTTAGATACAACCTGCAAGAGTATAAACATTGTGATTGTTTTATTAAGATTTTGTGAATTAAGCACAAATCATTAACTCAGTAAGAACACTGAAGACAAGACAAAATGTGATTATGAGTTTTTTGGTTTTGATGGCTGATTTATTGAGTGGATTATAGAAAATGTTTTATTGTTTTAATAGCAAAGTGAGAATAAATTGATTCTACTGACGAGAGCTGAAGCAGCGGAGAAGCAAGGTTGCCCCTGTCTTCTCCTACATTTCTCCTGTTTACAGAATATACATCTGTTTACTTGGTACCTGTAACAGATTTGGTCTATCTATTATGTTGTTCCTCCCAGCCTGGGGGTGGTGCTACCAACCTTTCAGAGTTTCTCTCTCTCTCAGGTGCTGTTCCTCCCTGCCTGCGGGTGGTGCAACCACAATTGGTATTTCTCAGATGCTGGCTGCCCAATTGTGGTGAATGGACTGAGGTGGAGCTGCTATAAATATTGCCACTTGAGACATTCCTTCTCTTTCTCTTGACTCTGCTCCCTACAGCATCAGGCTATGTTGTGTTGCATTATGTGTTTGAATTTGTATTTGGTATTGTCTGAGACTTTAAGTTAGCAGTCCTGGTAGTTGTAGGGGCGAGTAGCTCTTTTGGTTTATCTCTTTTTCTCCTGTTTATTTCATAGGGAGGCAGGTTAGAAACCTGTAATTTGTTTTCTTTGTTTTGGTTAGGTAAGCTAGTTTGGGTCCAGATTGTTTTTTGTTTGTTGTTTGGGCCATGCTCACCCTGAAGCTCAATGCTACCAAGACTGAATAAATGATCCTTTGGTTGGACTGCAGCTCTGATGGCCTTAGTCATTCTTGGGAGTGGGGAAAGAGGGGAGCAGCCTTTCTTGTTGTGTTCGGTTCCCCTAGGCGGCGGCGTAATGAGCAGGCGACATGAACATCACTTAGACAGTCCAAACTCTGATGCTATGTCATTAACTCGATTCCTTTGACCTCAGCTGGTCCCTGATCCTCTATACAACTTGCGGCAAAAACGATCACGATTCTCACCCGAAACTGTGCCACAGATGCACTGGTGGTAACGCCTCTCCACCTATCAGATCACTTTTTTATCAGTTTAATGTCACTCAAACAGCCCTCTGCTCCTCCATCAATAGTTCATTCTACCAACCTCCATTAACATTTCTCCAACCCATGCTCTATTGTTACCTCTGCTCTGCACCATCAGCACATTCTCCTCTTTCAAGGTTAACCACTGAGTCCTCTGCTCACTGAACTCATGTCTGAACAAGGCTGTGTCTTTTTTATCTACGAGGCCTGCTCGACCAAACCAATCTCACCCATGGTTGGATGATACCCTTCGATCACTGCGCAGCAAACTCAGAGCTGCCGAAAGAAAATGGCTCAAATCCAAACTAGCCAATGACCTCAAAGGCTACCAGACACTTTTATCCTCTTTTTCAACCAGCGTCACTTCTGCAAAGACTCCTTTGCGACAAAGTCAACAGTGTCACTGACACTTAATCAGCCCTCCTCCTCCCTCCTACCAGCCTTACCGCTGATACCTTTGCATCATTCTTTACAGGCAAAGTGTAGAAATCACCAAAGCACTTAATCAGCTGCTGCACTTTTGCAACCTAACACAGTTGCTTGCACTTCCTTTCTGGCTTTACACCCCTCTCTGAGAGTGAGTGTCCAAACTGCTGACATGCAACCGTCCTACATGCTCGTTGGACCTGCAGACATGGGACCAAGTTACTTGCACATGTGCAAGTCTCAAATAAGTCTCAAGTCTTAACCTTCAAGTCCCAAGTATTTTTTTCTTGGGCAAGTCAAGTCAAGTCATAGGCTATGTCAAGTCAAGTCCTGTAATAGGTCAAGTCAAGTCACCTTTGGCGTATTGTTGTAATTTAGCTGAATCTACAGTCTTAATAAGTGAAAGGCAATATATTAAGTGTAAGTAAACATCACTGGCAAATGTCCCAACCTGTTAAAAAATATTGTATTGTAAATACTCATGTTAAAATGCATCATGGAATCAAACAAAACAGTGATAATGTAATTATTTATTTATTGATGGCAAATCAATATCTGTAGATCGAAAGCCAACTGTGTTTTACATGTTTTCAACATTGTTCAGCATTGAGTTGAAACCAGTAACAGCTAAAACAAACTTGTATTAAACTTTACACTCTCTCTCACTCACTCTCTACCACACACACTTTCTCACTCACTAAACTCACCATCTCTCACTTACTCTCACACACAGTATATCCACAAGTAGCTCCCACTCCAACAAATAACAGCTAAACAAAAACTTACAGTACTTTAAATTACGTATATGTATATCCATAAGTCATTCCTTTTACAAAGTAACAAATAGCTAAAACAAATAACAACTTACAGTACATTAAACTTTCACATTTCTCTGCTCTCTCACACACACTCTCACGCTCACACACACACAGTATATCCATAAGTCATTCCCTATTTTACAAGGCCCACTTGCAAAATAAGATTAGACAAGGTCTTATCTGCAAACCGAGCCACGATGGGATACTCATGATGATTCCACCATGACAGACTCTTTCAACTGGGGCATGAGGCTGGCACTGACAAAGCCTGTTTGCATCCCAGAAGGACAGGACAAGGCTGCCCACAACAAGAAAAATAGTTATTTAGTTGTGTCTCTGAGTTGGTGGTTGTGTCCTGCTGCGGCGTTCTGTAGCCTGAGAACAAGCCAGTGCTGTCTTCCTGCTGGCTTTCGCTTTCCTCGATCTGCAGAATTCAGGACTCTGGGATGTTAGTGAGGAGTTTGCACCTCACGTGAAATCAGATCTAGTTAAAACAAAGACAACAAAAGGAAGCGTAGATCTCATGAGCATTAAAAGTGAACATCTTCATTTGGTCATTTCACAGTTTGATATCAGCACAAAATCATCTCTAAATGTATTATATTATTTATACAACTGTTGTGAATTACATTTCCCATAATTTGATAATGGTGACATGCCTAACTGTACATCATGTAAAAAAAAAATCACTGACCTTTCACCATGTCAACAATGTCATTCTTGACATCATCGGTGACTTTTTGCAGCACATCATGCTAAACATCATGGAGAAAGCTGGGTCAGGACAGCTGACCTGATGCAGACTGGGTCTGCAAATGGCAGCTCTTCCCCTGATGCTGCTGACAACATCTTCACATTCACGAAGATCCCCCAGAATCTTTTCTTCAGAGAGGATTGCAGGCTATGGATCATGCTTCCCAGGAAGCGCACTTGTGACTAGTCTTTCAAGTGGTAGTTAGTGACAATACACAGGGGAGGACAGAGCTGATCGTCACAGTCTTCTCTCTGAGTAAGATCCGTGGCCTCTGCTGCAAATGGCTCTGTAGCACATCACACAGTTCCTTGTCAAGTTCCCACTCCCTAACTGGGAAGGCCAGCTCATTGTGTCCTGTGTCCTGAACAACACTGCACAAGTCTGGTGACTGAATGAGAGCACTGCCTTGACTTGCCGGAGAGTTGAATTCTACTGTGTGTTTACAGCAGCGGGTATCTCTTGCTGACCAAACTTCTCCTCAAATGCACCTTTAAAGGTGCTGGATGTATGCAGAGAGCTGAGCTTGAAGCATTTTGCAAGGAACTGTTCATGATCCGTTGCATCTTGATTGTTCCCTTTTCTGGAAATCGCTTTGGACCACCGGGGGTGGGCAGGGGTAGCCATGGTCCCATGTGGCCACCTGTATATCTCCCAGCTATGTATTTGCGGACACCTCACTGGTGACTGCACTTACCAGTCACATAGATTCCTATCATCAGTTATGCGTTTCATCCCAAATCATTTGAGCCAAAAGCACAATAGCCAGGCCCAGGAAGCCGCTCTTGACCTTCCATCACTCACAGTAGCCCCCGCCCTGGCAGCTGTTGCGCGCTCGACAGTAACAGCTCGGTGTGAGTGCGTGACCGATGACCAATCTCCAAAAGGAGTTAAGAGAGAGGAGCGGAAGACTACTAGTGATGTAAGTAAGTCATAAATCTCTTTAGTAAAAGAAGAGAATTATGTGTCATGACATGTGCTTTTTAAGTGCCAAATGGTGCTGTTTACCTGTTACAGAAGCTTTTGACTTATTTTTGACATTTGGAACTGAGTCACGTAGCTAACGTTAGCTGCTGCTTGTATATGTTATGTCAATTTGCAGACAATAAAGAAAGTCCACAGAAATCTCTGTATTTTAAGAGAAGAAAATGAGTACAGAAGAGAGAGCTGACGGGGCAGCAGCAAAGGCTTAGTGAGGAGGAGAAAGAGGAGGATGGAGGAGAGGAACAGACAGAGCAGCATTACAAGGTTACACAGGCTCAGCTAGCATCCAGTAAGAGCAAAGTGGCGAGGAAAAGCATCAGAAAGCAGCAGACCAGGGACAGTCAGCACCAACAATGGTCACAGAAGCGAGGCAGGAATCAGCAAAAGCAGGTGTCCGCCCTGTTCCTGACCAACAGGTGAACAGACTGTGTGAGCCCCAATAATGAAATTGATGGCTAGGCCAGATAATGCGTCATCAGAATGTATGTTTATATGTGTTTCCATTGAAATTACAAATGTGACATAATCACTTAAAGCTTTTTTTGATTCATGTTTATTGGTAGTTGAGTTTTAATTAGTCTGAATAGAAATTATTTACTATATTATAGCTATAATTGATAATTACTATGGAGAGGCACTAAGTATTATTATTACTATCATTATTATTTTTTTTTAAATGTCAGAATAACTGATTTTGCCTCTTGTTTCATCATAGATGTCTCCCAGTCAAGATAGTTCTCCTAAGACTGGTACAACATATAAATAATGGCTGAATACTCTCAGGTAAGTGCCTACTGTTAAGCCTGCGGCACTTCCAGTCTCCTCACTCAGGTGATTTAGTATTTACATCTGAAGATGGGTTCAAAAACTGGACAGCACATACTAATGTGATGTTAGCATGGGCAGAGTATGAAAAGTCCACTACAAGCATGTCCTCTCTCTCAGCCTCCTTAAATGCATAATATAAAAAATAGTGAAGGAATAGAGAGTACATTAAAATTGTTCCAGGAGAAACCCTGCTCCCTCACCTTCAGCAACAAGAACATTGCACATAAAGAATAAAGGAAATTTTCTCTATATTATGGAACGTGTTCTGACCAGCTACGTTTTAGGAGAGCAGTAACATAAGGTAGAAAGGGACTAAAGGAACAAAGGAAAGCAACAACTGGACAGGTTCAGGTTAAATGTCAGGAGTTTAATTAACCAAAGGAGGGTGTAAAAGAAAGAAATACAAAGAACTCAGAACTCAAAAAGGGCCAATATCAGCACACAGAGTGACATTGGAGCAAAGTCACAATAACCAAAAACAAAAGCGCACTGATCACCCAGAATCACAGCAGCTGCCCTGAACTGTGGACACACAGCCTATTTAAACTGCAGCTGAGGTTGATTGAAGGCTCCCAATTGGTTGAGCTAAAGCCACACCAATCACAGGCGCCAGGCACAGCCGTCAGGAAGTAGGCAGGCTCAGCTCCAAAAAGGACGAATCCTTGATGGGGAATCACACAGCTGGCTTTGCCTAAACACTCCTGGAAACATAATAAATACACACAAACAGCAGCCAGTGGTGGCGAAACAACTGCTAACCAAACACAATCCCATGGTCCAAAGAAAAATGACGATAAAGAAATGCAACATACCTTGGGCATGATACACAAAACGAAATAACTGATTGTCTAGCTGAAATAGTTCACACCTCAATAACTGATGAAGTTACCCAAGTGAAACTTTCAGAATTTTGGTTGTGAGACTAAAGACCTAAACAGAGGAACAGATGTCCATTGTAATTAGATACTACAATGGGTCAGTGTAGCTTCCTCACTTTAAGGCAACACATGCCTGCATGCTTACTTTCACAGAAAATAGTACAAAATTTTGGTAGAAGCATGGTCTTGACTACCACTTTACCTAAACAGGGCAAGCATATGACGGATCCTCAGTCATGGCTGGAAAGAACACAGGTGTGCAACACGCATTAAATCAAGACCCCATTAGTTTTTACATGCAATGGTATTGTTTAAATTTAGTAGTTGACAGTGTGAAATATGCATCCCTGAAGCTAATTGCTTCTTTTTCTCTTTTATTAGAAACGATATTTTTGTGTGAGATCATGTACCAAAGATGGCTTGAGGTACAGAGAGATGTTTCAGGGGGCCCCAAGGGGAGTTACAAAGGCTGAGAGAGAAATTTATGGTGGGCATGTAGGTATGTGCTTGCAAGACAGTGAGAGACTGTCAGCCATTATATGTCTACTAAAAATACCAGAAGAGTATAGTGGTGACAGGGCAATAGAGGCAAGAGGTTTATTGGCCCAAATGGATCTCTCAAGTGTGTTAACCTCCCTGTAACATTCACCAGTGTTCTTGGTGAGATACAATATCTATTTGCATCCACAATAACTACCACAGAACGAGATCTTCAATATGAGACCCACAAGCAAGCAAATTCTTGAGAGGAAACAAACTGGTGGTCAGAAACACCAAAGAGTTTAATAAGACTCACTGTCTTTCTGGAGCTGTATGGAGGTATTCTTGTAGGAGTTGTTGAACCAAAGATGCAAAGTTTTCTTGAAACTGGACAAAGAAATCTTAATGGCATAATTACCATTTGTTGAAACAGGGATCTCAATATGTAAGTACTGAAGACATAGGTTAGACTAATTCATAATTACTGACACACACACAAACTCACTCAGAAAAGAAGCGACATGCAACACACAGTTTGTAAATGCCTTATCAACAACTACGAGTGGTTGGAGACAATGGTTGGGAGATGCACATGGCATCTCATGAAGGACTGAAGACCTTGCTATGTCTGCTGATATCATATTCAGCACAGAGAAAGGAGCATGGAAGAGCAATCTCTGCATCTAATAGCCACAGTTGTTTCCCACGTGGCTGCAGATGTTGTTGCTACATTCTCCTTGGCCAGCATGCTATTAAGAAGAATGGTCTCTTTTCTCATCTCTCAGCAAAGGCATGAATGCTCTCCAATCCTGAAAGCCAGAGAGCCCTTTGGTCTGCTGCTTCTTCAGTAAGCTCTTCATCAAGAGCAGCTCAGGGGGTGTTACCCAGATCTTGCAGAAGACAATCCTTGCAACCGAGAAATACATGGTGTGGTGTAGTGGCCCAGGTTGTGCATATATGCATACAACTACAACTAGCAAAAACATGGACCTCATTATTACACAGATGACAATAATAGATTGATATGACAGATATAACATTGTGAATGGTGCTTGGCAATTGCTTCTCAACAGCGAGATAAGTTCTCATAAAGCTTGTTTTGGGGAATTTGTATTGTTCAAGAGTTAATTTTGCATATACATGATACAAGACATTATACAGAACATATATAACGAAAGTACATACCACTGAGACTGGCTCTGTGAGAAGCAGTCTCTGGAGCAAGGTCACCTCTGGATAAGGGTGCGAAATGAAATATCGAAGGCGATGTGGGGAGAAATTGCGTTATTTTTGTCGACCGATAGGTTCATTTTTAACTGATAAAAGATCTGATAAATTAATGAAACTGGGAAATTGTTTGCAGGCCGGAGTAGCCCGCAATAGGCCATGATGTGCATGATGTGCGCCTTATTAGCGGGACCAAGCAGCCCCATCTCTGCCAGACTAATGTGAACTTCTTCACCAGTGTGGTCATTTCATAGTGGCAGGAGATAACAGCATTGTTGTTTGCAAAAGTTGTTCAGCGAGGATTCGAGAGGAGGAATGAGACTTCAAATTTTAATACCTTCCAGACCTTATCACTCACCTGAAAAGTTGTCATTGTGGTGATGTTATTAAAGAGAATTTAAAAACCTTTGCGGTAGCAGGTAAGCGGTGCTAGGGCTAAAACAACACAGAGTGTAGATGTCCCCATTAGGTAGGCATTTGAAACCTGCAAAAACTTTTCAAGAGACAGTGAAAAGGCTAAAGCCATTAACAAGAAAGTTATGGAATTCATGACTGGGGCCGTTTCTGTTGTTGAGGCAGGTTTTTGCAAATTAATAGCACATTTTAGATGCGTTACACCCTCCCGAGCGTCACTTCTTCTGGATGTGTCCTCCTGCCCTCTATGATATTGTTGCCACACATCCACAACTTGATCGACAAGAACAGACTACATACATAAGTTTTACCACAGACAATGGACATCTGATGTTAGTCCGGACAGCATGCTAAGCTTAACGGCTCAGTGGTTGGATCAAGATTTTAACATGCAAAAAGCAACGCTGCACTCACAGGAGTGCTCCAGGTTGCATACAGGGACAATGCTATGCCAAGCTTTTGAAAGAATGCTCGCACAGTGAGTATAACAAAAGACCAAGTCAATGTTGTTTCTGGCTCCAGCACATTTCATTTTGGGTTAAAAACTATTCTTTAGGGTACAGTATTTTGTTATTTTGTGTAAATAAATTCAATGTTACAGTTATAGAGATACATTTGTTAATATTGCCAGCAGTTAAGTGTTAAATCTTGCAAGTCTTAGCTCAGGCAAACTTATCTTGAACAGTTAAGAGGCGATATGATATGATTAAATAAATCCTGTGAGGGCATATGTTTTATATTTCATGAGTATTATTTTCAGCAGTTGTGAACTAAATATGGTAGCTCAGTTAATTATTTGAATAAAGGATGTATTAATACAGTGGTCATGAACTCAGGATTATTCTTTATGAAGAATTGGAAAAATGTGTGTTTTATTTGGGAGCGAAGGATTATGCTGTAACTAGCCTATATGTATTTGGTTTGTTTCTGATATTATGGATGTTGTACTGCCTAATGACATTTGAATATGGAAAACAAAATACAGAAAAAGAGATAAAGAGAGAAGAAAAGAGATGTTTGCAAAGTGATAAATAGATTGTACTGAATAGCTGCACTGAGAAGAGAGAAGTGAGCGGTTGCCTGTGCCATTCTTTCTCCTGTTTTACAGGAACCTCATCTGTTTACAGGTACTCTGCCTGGGACCTGTTACATTAATTTGAAGTGAAGTGAAGGGTGGGCTACTTCACAAGAATATTGCTTGTAGCTAATGGTGTTACATAACTCATTCTACAAATTCCTTCCCTTGATCAGTGAGGATCCTCTTGGGAGCCTTAAATTGATAAAAGAATTTGAGTAGGCAGTCAGCCACCTCTTCAGCACTTTTACTTTTTAAAGGGTAGGCAGCTGGCCATTCGGTCAAACAATCTATCATGACACAATTGTAGCTGTTCCCATCCTCCCTATTTTGGTCAGCTTCTGACAGATTCATGCCAACCAGGTCAAAATGTGTTACCTAAAGACAAAGAGTTTTACTGTATAAAGGCAGGTAACTCCTCACTTGACTAACATCCACAAATGGACACACTATATAGATACAGACTGACATCAGATTTAAAATCATCATCATCATCATATTATTAATGCTATTATTATTATTATTATTATTATTATTATTATTATTATCATTATTATTATTGATTTTAAAACTATAGTGCATAAGAACTTCATAGGTGACTTTAGGGACACCCATGTCAATGTCATCCTGACATGCCAGGGCAGTAAAACTGCCTACCAATTGTGTCCCAGGTTTTCTTTTGCCCACAGTGTGCTGATCCAGACCCACACACCACCTCAGTGACATTACCTTTCTTTTTCTAGACGAGTTTTTCATCTTTGGGAATAAAACAGGCTACATTAGTATAGATAATTAAATAAAAGCATCAGCTGAGAAACAGACCAGAACACAGCCTCAATGCATCTATTTTCCCACATCAAGACAAAGGGTCAAAAACCTGGGAGAAACAGTCAAAAACCAGGTAGATGCACAGGCAAAGGAAGACAGAAGGCAACATCTAAATGAGTAGGTCACGGTCCCTCAACTAATCTCACCCTCATCCCTCCTCTGGGTGACAGCCTATCACTCCTGCATCATCATGGTTCTCCACCATACAATAAACTACTTCTGTGCATCTTATTGTTGGGATATTTTGATAGTGAAAGCAGCACACATACACATAACAGTCTTTTTGTGATGTTTGTTATGCACCAAAGAAAATTAGAGCAGTTAATCTTCCATATCTGCTCAAGAAAGACCTGCTAAGTGCAAAGAAAGGTCAGACTTAATACTTAGATAGACAATTGGCCTACCAGAAGCAAGTAGACAAAAATTGTACTTAAATAACGACCAACTAATAACTCATCCAAATAATGAGTAAAAAAGTATTTGGTGAAAAAACTACTGAAGTACTAGTAGTAGCAGTAACCAGGTAATTTATTTGTGGAGTGTTTGTTGTCAAATAAGTGTCATGGAATTTTCTATCCTTAGGCTACGAGGTCCACAGGGCCTTGAGGTCCTCTGCAGTATGAATTGTTTGGTTTTGGTTGGGAACAGTAGATGCCAGTCTATCTCAACACTGTGGTGGCCAAGGTCGAAGAGACCTATTGCTGCCTTCCTAGACATAATAGATAGCTTGCCGTTGACATTCCAATCTGCGTAAACAGACATCTGTGTCTCCAGACTAGAATATGCTGACAATAACACCTGCATGAGTAAAAACATTCTCTTTGGCCAATTCTGGACGTACAGTATTTGAGGTGTTATCTTTAAAGTCTATCCACCAGCATGAGGTGGGCAGAATGTGAGACTGACACAGGCACTTCTGATGAACTTTGAGAGTGTCTCTAATTCTCCTTGATCAAGCATCAATAAATAATACAGCATAGGACATCAGAGGCTCCTGAACACTTTCTTCCCTCCTGACCTCACCACTGACCTTTGACTTCAACAATTTCTCCACAACAATAAGAACATGGATGTAATCAATCAATCAATAAAAGTAATGATCTACAAATACAAGTTTTTAAACAATACCCCTTTAACTAAAACAAAACACTGAGTATTGTTACTTAAGAATGATGTTACTCAAGTAAAAGTAAAAAGTATTGTGCATTAAGAGTATTGTGCGTTTTAAGAGTGCAATTCATCTAAAATGTTACTCAAGTAATTGTAACAGAAAAAAATAATGATACACACATTACTGCCCATCTCTGGGCTTAATTTTGCTACAGCAATTACTAATGGTGGAGAAGAGGAGTGCACCATGCGTGCGTAATAAATGTCCTAACATAGTCTGACCTTGCACATCAAAGGTGTTAGCCTTTCGACGGAAATTAGTTTTTTCGTTTCTGGAATATCCATCTGGATATGTCCCATTTGTTTTATAATTCACAATGTTGCGCGGATCCATTTTCAGTCTCTTGGGAACAGTTGCCTGATGGATTATGATCAATTAGCCTAACCTATGGTGTCATTGGTTAATTGCGAGGTGCGTACCCACATGACTTCAAGACTTTCTGTATTCCTCTTATCCTCATCTCTTACTATCAATAATAGACAGCTATTTTTTTGTTTAAAAACATTTCAAATAAGAAACTTTATCTACTTCCTCTTTAGATTGTATACTGTATATGCTTTCACCTTATTGTTATACATTAGAATTATTTCACAAGTATCTGACATGCGAGGGAAGGCGATCTTACTGC
>CM053983.1:2746645-2769244 GCA_028641955.1 Protonibea diacanthus | reverse complement strand
CGTGACCTCGTGTAGCCTAAGGATAGAAAATTCCATGACACTTATTTGACAAATAAAACAGACTCCACAAATAAATTACTCCAGTTACTGCTACTACTAGTACTTCAGTAGTTTTTTCACCAAATACTTTTTTACTCATTATTTGGATGAGTTATTAGTTGGTCGTTATTTAAGTACAATTTTTGTCTACTTGCTTCTGGTAGGCCAATTGTCTATCTAAGTATTAAGTCTGACCTTTTGCACTTAGCAGGTCTTTCTCTTGAGCAGATATGGAAGATTAACTGCTCTAATTTTCTTTTGGTGCATACCAGCTTCATCACAAAAGACTGTTATGTGTATGTGTGCGCGTTTCACTATCAAAATATCCCAACAATAAGATGCATTTGAAGTAGTTTATTGTATGGTGGAGAACCATGATGATGCAGGAGTGATAGGCTGTCACTCCAGAGGGAGGGATGAGGGTGAGATTAGTTGAGGGACTGTGACCCTGCCTGTTTAGATGTTGCCTTCTGTCTTCCCTTTGTCTGTGCATCTACCTGGTTTTGGACTGCTCTTTGTGTTTTTGACCCTTTGTCTTGATGTGGAAATAGGATGCATTTGAGGCTGTGTCTTGGTCTGTTTCTCAGCTGATGCTTTTATTTAATTATCTATACTAATGTAGCCTGTTTTATTCCCAAAGATGAAAAACTCGTCTAGAAAAAGAAAGGTAATGTCACTGAGGTGGTGTGTGGGTCTGGATCAGCACACTGTGGGCAAAAGAAAACCTGGGACACAATTGGTAGGCAGTTTTACTGCCCTGGCATGTCAGATGACATTGACACATGGGTAAGTCCCTAAAGTCACCTATGAAGTTCTTAAGTGCACTATAGTTTTAAAATCAATAATAATAATGATAATAATAATAATAATAATAATAATAATAATAATAATAGTAATAATAATATGATGATGATGATGATTTTAAATCTGATGTCAGTCTGTATCTATATAGTGTGTCCACTTTGTGGGATGTTAGTCAAGTGAGGAGTTACTCTGCCTTTATACAGTAAAAACTCTTTGTCTTTTAGGTAACACATTTTGACCTGGTTGGCATGAATCTGGTCAGGAAGCTGACCAAAATAGAGGATGGGAACAGCTACAATTGTGTCATGATAGATTACTTGACCGAATGGCCACAAGCCTACCCTTTAAAAAGTAAAAGTGCTGAAGAGGTGGCTGACTGCCTACTCAAATTCTTTTATCAATTTAAGGCTCCCAAGAGGATCCTCACTGATCAAGGGAAGGAATTTGTGAATGAGTTATAAAATTACTCATTAGCTACAAGCAATATTTTGTGAAGTAGCCTGAATTTTCACTTCACTTCAAATTAATGTAACAGGTCCCAGGCAGAGTACCTGTAAACAGATGAGGTTCCTGTAAAACAGGAGAAAGAATGGCACAGGCAACCGTTCACTTCTCTTCAGTGCAGCTTTGCTCAGTACAATCTATTTATCACTTTGCAAAATATCTCTTTTCTCTTCTCTTTTATCTCTTTTTCTGTATTTTGTTTTCCATATTCAAATGTCATTAGGCAGTACAACATCCATAATATCAGAAACAAAACCAAAATACATATAGGCTAGTTACAGCATAATCCTCGTTCCCAAATAAAACACACATTTTCCAATTCTTCATAAAGAATAATCCTGAGTTCAGTGGACCACTGTATTAATACATCCTTTATTCAGTCAATTAACTGAGCTACCATTTAGTTCACAACTGCTGAAAATAATACCATGAAATATAAAACATATATGCCCTCACAGATTTCCTTATTTAATCATATCATATCGCTCTTAACTGTTCAAGATAAATGCCTGAGCTGAAGACTTGCAAGATTTAACACTTAACTGCTGGCAATATTAACAAAATGTATCTCTCTATAACTGTAACATTGAATTTATTTACACAAAATAACAAAATACTGTACCCTAAAGAATAGTTTTTAACCCAAAATGAAATGTGCTGGAGCCAGAAACGACATTGGACTTGGTCTTTTGTTATACTCCACTGTGCGAGCATTCTTTCAAAAGCTTGGCATAGCATTGTCCCTGTATGCAACCTGGAGCACTCCTGTGAGTGCAGCGTTGCTTTTTGCATGTTAAAATCTTGATCCAACCACTGAGCCGTTAAGCTTAGCATGCTGTCCGGACTAACATCAGATGTCCATTGTCTGTGGTAAAACTTACATGTAGTCTGTTCTTGTCGATCAAGTTGTGGATGTGTGTGGCAACAATATCATAGAGGGCAGGGAGGACACATCCAAGAAGAAGTGACGGCTCGGGAGGGTGTAACGTGGCTCCAAATGTGCTATTAACTTGCAAAAACCTGGGTTCTCAACAACAGAAAAACGGTCGTCGAGCGCTATGAATTCCATAACTTTCTTGTTAATGGCTTTAGCCTTTTCACTGTCTCTTGAAAAGTTTTTGCAGGTTTCAAATGCCTACCTAATGGGGACATCTACACTCTGTGTTGTTTTAGCCCTAGCACCGCTACCTGCTACCGCAGCTGCTTCAAATTCTTTTAATAACACTTCACCACAATGACAACTTTTCAGGTGAGTGATAAGGTTCGATGTATTAAAATTTGAAGTCTTCATTCCTCCTCTCGGAATCCTCGCTGAACAACTTTTGCAAACAACAATGCTGTTGTTATCTCCTGCCACTATGAAAAATGACCACACTGGTGAAGAAGTTCATTATTAGTCTGGCAGAGATGGGGCCAGGCTTGGGTCCTGCCAATAAGGCGCAGCACATCATGCACATCATGGCCTATTATGGGGCTACTCGGCCTGCAAACAATTTCCCCAGTTTCATTAATTTATCAGATCTTTTTATCAGTTAAAATGAACCTATCGGGTCGATTAAAAAATAACGTAATTTCTCCCCATATCGGCCGATATTTCATTTCGCACCCTTATCCAGAGGTGACCTTTGCTCCAGAGACTGCTTCACAGACAGTCTCAGTGGTATGTACTTCGTTATATATGTTCTGTGCATAATGTCTTGTATCATGTATATGCAAAATTAACTCTTGAACAATACAAATTCCCCAAAACAAGCTTTATGAGAACTTATCTCGCTGTTGAGAAGCAATTGCCAAGCACCATTCACAATGTTATATCTGTCATATAATAATCTATTATTGTCATCTGTGTAATAATGAGGTCCATGTTTTTTGCTAGTTGTAGTTGTATGCATATGCACAACCTTGGGCCACTACACTACACCATGTATTTCTCGGTTGCAATAGATTGTCTTCTGCAAGATCTGCAACACTCCCTGAGCTGCTCTGATGAAGAGCTTACTGAAGAAGCAGCAGACCAAAGGGCTCCTCTGGCTTTCAGGATTGGAGCATTCGCAATGCTCTCTTTGCTGAGAGATGGAGGGAAAAGAGACCATCTCTTCTTAATAGCATGCTGGCCAAGGAGAATGTAGCAACAAATATCTGCAGCCAATGTGGAAACAACTGTGTGGCTATTAGATGCAGAGATTGCCTTCCATGTTCCTTTCTCTGTGCTGAATATGATATCAGCAGACATAGCAAGGCCTCAGTCCTTCATGAGATGCCATGTGTGCATCTCCCAACCATTGTCTCCAACCACTCGTGTTGTTGATAAGGCATTTACAAACTGTGGTAAGTTGCATGCTGCTTTTTCTGAGTGAGTTTGTGTGTGTGTCAGTAATTATGAATTAGTCTAACCTATGTCTTTCAGTGCAATTTTTACATATTGAGATCCCTGTTTCACAATAAATGGTAATTATGCCATTAAGATTTCCTTTGTCCAGTTTCAAGAAAACTTTGCATCTTTATTCAACAACTCCTACAAGAATACCTCCTTATACAGCTCCAGAAAGACAGTGAGCTCTATTAAACTCTTTGGTGTTTCCTGACCACTAGTTTGCTTCCTCTCAAGAATTTGCTTAAGCTGGGGGTCTCATATTGAAGATCCTCAGTTCTGCAGTTGTATTGTGATGCAAATAGATATTGTATCTCACCAAGAACACTGGTGAATGTTACAGGGAGGCTAACACACTTGAGATCCATTTGGGCTAATAAACCTCTTGCCTCTATTGCCCTGTCACCACTATACTCTTCTGGTATTTCTTTTAGTAGACATATAATGGCTGACAGTCTCTCACTGTCTTGCAAGCATTATACCTACATGCCCACCATGTCTCTCTCAGCCTTTGTAACTCTCTTGGGGCCCCCTGAAACATCTCTCTCTGTACCTCAAGCCATCTTTGGTGCACATATGACCCTGACACAAAAAAATATCGTTTCTACAAAAGAGAAAAGAAGCAATTAGCTTCAGGGATGCATATTTCACACTGTCAACTAATACTAAATTTAAACAATGTGCATCGCATTGCATGTAAAAAACTAATGGGGTCTCTGATTTAATGCGTGCTTGCACACCTGTGTTCTTTCCGCTCATGACTGAGGATCCGTCATATGCTTGCCCTACTAGGTAGTTTTTGTAGTCAAGACCATGCTTCTACAAAATTTGTACTATTTTCTGTGAAAGTGCTGCAGCATGCAGGCGCTGTGCTGCCTTAAAGTGAGGAAGCTTTCACATACTGACCCATTGTAGTATCTAATTACAATGGACATCTGTTCCTTCTTGTTTAGGTCTTTAGTCTCGTCAACCAAAATTCTGAAAGCTTCACTTTGGGTAACTTCACTAGTTATTGAGGTGTGAACTATTTCAGCTAGACAATCAGTTATTTCGTTTTGTGTATCATGCCCAAGGTATGTTGCATTTCTTTGACTTGTCATTTTTCTTTTGACCATGGGATTGTGTTTGGCTAGCAGTTGTTTCGGCCACCACTGGCTGCTGTTTAGTGTGTATTTATTATGTTTCCAGGAGTGTTTAGGCAAAGCCAGCTGTGTGATTCCCCATCAAGGATTCGTCCTTTTTGGAGCTGAGCCTGCCTACTTCCTGACGGCTGTGCCTGGCGCCTGTGATTGGTGTGGCTTTAGCTCAACCAATTGGGAGCCTTCAATCAACCTCAGCTGCAGTTTAAATAGGCTGTGTGTCCACAGTTCAGGGCAGCTGTGATTCTGTGATCAGTGCGCTTTGTTTTTGGTTATTGTAATTTGCTCCAATGTCACTCTGTGTATTGGATATTAGTCTCTTTTGAGTTCTGAGTTCTTTGCTATATTTCTTTGTATGCACACCCTCCTTTGGTTAATTAAACTCCTGACATTTAACCTGAACCTGTCCAGTGTTGCTTTCCTTTGTTCCTTTAGTCCCCTTTCTTACCTTATGTTACTGCTCTCCTAAAACGAGCTGGGTCGTAACACAGTTCCATAATAGAGAGAAAATTTCCTTTATTCTTTATGTGCAATGTTCTGCATAGCTGTGAGGAGCAGGGTTTCTCCAACAATTTTAATGTACTCTCTATTCCTTCACTATTTTTTATATTATGCATTTAAGGAGGCTGAGAGAGAGGACATGCTTGTAGTGGACTTTTCATACTCTGCCCATGCTAACATCACATTAGTATGTGCTGTCCAGTTTTTGAACCCATCTTCAGATGTAAATACTAAATCACCTGAGGAGGGGAGACTGAAGTGCCGGCAGGCTTAACAGTAGGCAGAGTCTTTACTCTGAGAGTATTCCAGCCATTTATGCGTGTTGTACCAGTCTTTAGAGAACTATCTTGACTGGGAGATATCTATGATGAAACAAGAGGCAAAATCAGTTATTCTGACATTTAAAAAAAATAATAATAATGATAGTAATAATAATACTTAGTGCCTCTCCATAGTAATTATCAATTATAGCTATAATATAGTAAATAATTTCTATTCAGACTAATTAAACTCAACTACCAATAAACATGAATCAAAAAGCTTTAAGTGATTATGTCATGATTTGTAATTTAATGGAAACACACTATAAACATACATTTCTCCTGATGACGTTACTATCTGGCCTAGCCATCAATTTCATTATTAGGGCCACACAGTCACCTGTTCACCTGTTGGTCAGGAACAGGGCGGACACCTGCTTTTGCTGATTCCTGCCTCGCTTCTGTGACCATTGTTGGTGCTGACTGTCCCTGGTCTGCTGCTTTCTGATGCTTTTCCTTGTCACTTTGCTCTCTTACTGATGCTAGCTGAGCCTGTGTAACCTTGTAATGCTGCTCTGTCTGTTCCTCTCCTCCATCCTCCTCTTTCTCCTCCTCACTAAGCCTTTGCTGCTGCCCCGTCAGCTCTCTCTCTCCTTCTGTACTCATTTTCTTCTTAAAATAAGCAGAGATTTCTGTGGACTTTCTCTTTATTGTCTGCAAATTGACATAACATATACAAGCAGCAGCTAACGTTAGCTACGTGACTCAGTTCCAAATGTCAAAAAATAAGTCAAAAAGCTTCTGTAACAGGTAAACAGCACCATTTGGCACTTAAAAAGCACATGTCATGACACATACTCCCCCCTCTTCTTTTACTAAAGAGATTTATGACTTACTTACTCACTAGTAGTCTTCTCCGTCTTCTCTCTTAACTCCTTTTGAGATTGGTCACCGGTCACGCACTCACACTGAGCTGTTACTGTCGGAGCGCGCAACAGCTGCCAGGGGGCGGGGGCTACTGTGAGTGATGGAAGGTCAAGAGCGGCTTCCTGGGCCTGGCTGGCTGTGCTTTTGGCCCAAATGATTTGGGATGAAACGCATAACTGATGATAGAATCTATGTGACTGGCAAGTGCAGTCACCAGTGAGGTGGCCCGCAAATATATAGCTGTATATATACAGGGGTGGCCATAGCGGGGACCATGGCCACCCCTGCCCACCCCCTGGTGGTCCAAAGCGACTTCCAGAAAAGGGAACAATCAAGATGCACGGATCATGAACAGTTCCTTTGCAAAATGCTTCAAGCTCAGCTCTCTCCTGCATACATCCAGCACCTTTAAAGGTGCATTTGAGGAGAAGTTTGGTCAGCAAGAGATACCCGCTGCTGTAAACACACAGTAGAATTCAACTCTCCGGCAAGTCAAGGCAGTGCTCTCATTCAGTCACCAGGACTTGTGCAGTGTTGTTCAGGACACAGGACACAATGAGCTGGCCCTCTCAGTTAGGGAGTGGAACTTGATGAAGGAACTGTGTGATGTGCTACAGCCATTTGCAGAGGCCACGGATCTTACTCAGGGAGAGAAGACTGTGACGATCAGCTCTGTCCTCCCCTGTGTATTGTCACTTAACTACCACTTGGAAAGACTCAAGCCGCAAGTGCGCTTCCTGGGAAGCATGATCCATAGCCTGCAATCCTCTCTGAAGAAAAGATTCTGGGGGATCTTCGTGAATGTGAAGATGTTGTCAGCAGCATCAGGGGAAGAGCTGCCATTTGCAGACCCAGTCTACATCAGGTCAGCTGTCCTGGACCCAGCTTTCTCCATGATGTGGCTTCAGCATGATGTGCTTGTCACCGATGATGTCAAGAATGACATTGTTGACATGGTGAAAGGTCAGTGATTTTTTTTTTTTTTTACATGATGTACAGTTAGGCATGTCACCATTATCAAATTATGGAAATGTAATTCACAACAGTTGTATAAATAATATAATACATTTTAGAGATGATTTTGCAAGCATATCAAACTGTGAAATGACAAATGAAGATGTTCACTTTTTAATGCTCATGAGATCTTACGCTTTCCCTTTTTTGTTGTCTTTGTTTTAACTAGATCTGATTCTACGTGAGGTGCAACCTCACACAACATCCCAGAGTCCTGAATTCCTAGACGAGGAAAGCGAAAGCCAGCAGGAAGACAGCACTGGCTTGTTCTCAGGCTACAGAAAACGCCGCAAGCAGGACACAACCACCAACTCAGAGACACAACTAAATAACTATTTTTCTCTTTGTTGTGGGCAGCCTTGTCTGTCCTTCTGGGATGCAAACAGGGCTTTGTCAGTGCCAGCCTCAAGTGCCCCAGTTGAAAGAGTCTTCAGCCATGGTGGAATCATCATGAGACCCCATCGTGCTCGGCTTGCAGATAAGACCTTGTCTAATCTTTTATTTTGCAAGTGCAATACCTTGTAAAATAGGGAATGACTTATGGATATACTGTGTGTGTGTGAGCGTGAGAGTGTGTGTGAGAGAGCAGAGAAATGTGAAAGTTTAATGTACTGTAAGTTGTTATTTGTTTTAGCTGTTATTTGTTACTTTGTAAAAAGGGAATGACTTATGGATATACAGATATACAATTTAAAGTACTGTAAGTTTGTTTTAGCTGTTATTTGTTAAGGGGAGCTACTTGTGGATATACTGTGTGTGAGAGTAAGTGAGAGATGGTGAGTTTGTGTGAGTGAGAAAGTGTGTGTGGTAGAGAGTGAGTGAGAGAGAGTGTAAAGTTTAATACAAGTTTGTTTTAGCTGTTACTGGTTTCAACTCAATGCTGAAACAATGTTGAAAACATGTGAAACACAGTTGGCTTTCGATCTACAGATATTGATTTTGCCATCAATAAATAAATAATTACATTATCACTGTTTTGTTTGATTCCATGATGTATTTTACTGAACATGAGTATTTACAATACAAATATTTTTTAACAGGTTGGGCACATTTGCCAGTGATGTTTACTTACACTTAATATATTGCCTTTCACTTTATTAAGATCAGATTCTGCAGCTAAAATTACAACAATACGCCAAAGGTGACTTGACTTGACCTATTACAGGACTTGACTTGACATAGCCTATGACTTGACTTGACTTGCCCAAGAAAAAAATACTTGGGACTTGAAGGTTAAGACTTGAGACTTACTTGAGACTTGCACATGTGCAACTTGGTCCCATGTCTGGTATAGGGTCCAACGAGCATGTAGTAGGACGGCTACATGTCAGCAGTTTGGATACCTCACTCTCAGAGAGGGGTGTAAAGCCAGAAAAGGAAGTGCAAGCAACTGTGTTAGGTTGCAAAAGTGCAGCAGCTGATTAAGTGCTTTTGGTGATTTCTGCCACTTTGCCTGTAAAGAATGATGCAAAGGTATCAGCGGTAAGGCTGGTAGGAGGAGGAGGAGGGCTGATTGGGTGTCAGTGACACTGTTGACTTTGTCGTAAAAAGGAGTCTTTGCAGAAGTGACGCTGGTTGAAAAAGAGGATAAAAGTGTCTGGTAGCCTTTGAGGTCATTGGCTAGTTTGGATTTGAGCCATTTTCTTTCGGCAGCTCTGAGTTTGGTGCGCAGTGATCGAAGGGTATCATCCAACCATGGGTGAGATTGGTTTGGTCGAGCAGGCCTCGTAGATAAAAGACACAGCTTGTTCAGACATGAGTTCAGAGTAGAGCAGAGTGACTCAGTGGTTAACCTTGAAAGAGGAGAATGTGCTGGATGGTGGTAGAGCAGAGGTAACAATAGAGCAGAAGTGGGTTGGAGAAATGTTACGGAGGTTGCGGTGAAACGCAACCATTGATGGAGGAGCAGAGGGTTGCTCTGAGTGACATTAAACTGGATAAAAAAGTGATCTGATAGGTGGAGAGGCGTTACCACCAGTGCATCTGTGGCACAGTTTCGGGTGAGAATCAGATCAAGGTTTTTGCCAGCTGTTGTGAGTAGGAGGACTGTGGACCAGCTGGAGGTCAAAGGAATGAGTTAATGACATAAAGTATCAGAGTTTGGACTGTCTAAGTGGATGTTCATGTCGCCCTCGTTCATTACGTCCGGCCTAGGGGAACCGAACACAACAAGAAAGGTTGCTCCCCTCTTTCCCCCACTCCCAAGAATGACTAAGGCCACAGAGCTGCAGTCCAACCAAAGGATCATTTATTCATTCTTCAGGTAAAGGTGGTAGCATTGAGCTTCAGGGTGAGCATGGCCCAAAACAACAAACAAAAACAATCTGACCCAAACTAGCTTACCTAACCAAAACAAAGAAAACAAATTACAGGTTTCTAACCTGCCTCCCTATGAAATAAACAGGAGAAAAAGAGATGATACAAATTCAAACACATAATGCAACACAACATAGCCTGATGCTGTAGGGAGCAGAGTCAAGAGAAAGAGAGGGAATGTCTCAAGTGGCGGCCATTTATAGCAGCTCCACCAGTCCATTCACCAATTGCAGCCAGCGTCTGGAGAAATACCAATTGTGGTTGCACCACCCGCAGGCAGGGAGGAACAGCACCTGGAGAGAGAGAGAAACCCTAAGGCTGGTAGCACCACCCCCCAGGCTGGGAGGAACAACAGCACAGATAGACCAAATCTGTTACAGGTACCAAGTAAACAGATGTATATTCTGTAAACAGGAGAAATGAGTAAGACAGGGCAACCTTGCTTCCGCTCGTTTCAGCCTCGCTCAGTAGAATCAATTTATTCTCACTTTGCTATTAAAACAATAAAACATTTTCTTTATAATCCACTCACAAATCAGCCATCAAAACCAAAACTCATAATCACATTTTGTCTTGTCTTCAGTGTTCTTACTGAGTTACGATTTGTGCTTTAATTCACAAAATCTTAATAAAACAATCACAATGTTTATACTCTTGCAGGTTGTATCTTAACCTTAAATAAAATTACCATTCCTGTCCAAGTCACAGGTTTCTTTGTATGAATATTCAATAGCTCTTAACAGGCTACTCCTAGCAATGAAATGGTTTCCTTGTGCAGGCTCTTACGGCTTTACTGTTTTTAGATGTAAATAAACCTTTCTTAACAGATTTTAACAAATTTTATATATTTAACAGTATCACGCAGTGTTTTCAGAATATTTATACATCAAACCAAATGTACAGAAGCACTAAATAAACCCCTGAATGACGCACCGCGGGATGAAAGTGTACGCTGCCATGTTGTGCTCATTGTAGCAAGCTAGCAACATCCATTCTTCACATTATATACACATATTTTGTTACCATTCTTTTTCCCGAAAACTCAAATACTACTCGACATGTTCATAAAGTAAACACCAGTAGATTACAGCTTCACAAACCTGTAAACAGGAGAAATGAGTAAGACAGGGCATCCTTGCTTCCATTCGTTTCAGCCTCGCTCAGCAGAATGAGAGAAACCATCCCATCTCCATCCCACCCATCTCAGGTGGTGGTGAGTCAGAGAGTGGCCATGCTGCAGGCTGACCGTCCCTTTGACATCCATTCTCATTGGCAGGTGCGTTAACATGCCTCTCTTCCCTACCAGATACTGGGACATGTCTGTCTTCCCTGATCCCAGTGGGTCTCAGAGAGCAGGTAATGATCACAGCCTCCACTTTCGTGTCTTGTTTCCTTTACAGGAACTCTTAACCAATAACCTGCAGTGCTGTCATCTGAATCAGAACAACTTATGTCACTTCCTTGTTTTCTCCTGTCTTTGTCACTTAATCGGTTATGACTTGATCTGGTTTGTTTCTTTGGTACATGTTTTAGTCTCTGTGGCAGGGCTTCAACAGGTAGATCATTTACCAGAAGCAGCAGATTGCGGTGGAGGACTCTGGTCTTGCGTTTGTCTCCTGCTTCAGAGTAGACTACGTACACAGGGTTGTCTGCTATCTGCTCTTTAACTACATAAATGTTCTTTTCCCAGTATGACCTAAGTTTCCCTGGGCCGCCCCGCTCCCCAAGATTCCTCACCAGTACCCTGTCCCCAGGATGCAAAACTACACCCTTAAGTCTTTTGTCATAATAGGACTTGCCTCGTGTGCTTGACTGTTTACTGTTTCCACTGGCAATTCTGTACGCTTCAGTCATCTTTTCAGCCCACTTCTCTGCACAGCTGTTATGTGATTCTGTCCTCTGCTCGCCTACCAGACCAAACAACAAGTCTACTGGGAGACGGGGATGGCGTCCATACAACAGAAAGTAGGGGGAATATCCTGTGGATTCATGGCGCTTGCAATTGTAGGTGTGCACAGTTTTTTGAAGATGTTCTTTCCACCGCTCTTTCTCCTCATCAGCAAGCGTCCTCAGCATCTGCAAAAGAGTCCTGTTAAACCTCCCACCCTCCGACTCCAGACTTCTCCCGCAGAGTCCTGAACAGCTCATTTTCAAACTCACGACCTCGGTCGTGATGCAACCTGCCAGGATATCCAAAGTGTGGGATGAATTCATCGAAGATACGATCAGCCGACCAGATTTGTTCTTCGTCGGATACGCCTGAGCGAATCTGGTGAAATGATCCACCACGACCAGAATATATTCATATCCGCCCCGACAGGATGTAGCTACGGTAGTAGCTGAGGAAGCCTAACAGCCGTCTCACATCACCAACTGTATGAAGGGTCTTGAGAGACTGCACCGCTTCCAGGTCCCTTGGGTCAATGTGCACACCTTCCGCTGACACTAGACGACCCACATACGTCACTTGTCTGCGAAACAGTTCACATTTTTCAGGTCTTAACTTCACACCATGTTTTTGAAGGGCTCTCAGGACTTTGCGAAGTCCCTCAACATGTTCCTCAAAGGTTTTTGAATAGCAGAGGATGTCATCCAAATAGGGGATGCAACATTCATCCCTGAGTGAGACCAGCATCTCTTCCATACTCCTTTGGAAGGCTGCTGGGGCATTTGAGAGGCCAAAGGGTATTTTTACCCACTCATACAACCCCCACGGCATGACAAAGGCTGTGAGATGTCTTGCACCCTCTGCCATGAAGCCTTGGTGATACGCCTTCCCCTGATCAAGGATGCTGAACCAAGAGTGCCCCCCTAGGGTGTCAGTCAGATCTTGGATCCAGGGTAGGCGATGCCTGTCGGGGATGGTTTTTTGGTTCAGTAAACGATAGTCAATACAAAGGCGTAACGACTCGTCTTTTTTGTGGACACACACAACAGGGGCTGCATAGGGGGACTTTGACTTAACAATCCACCCTTTGGCTAACAGAACCTGAATGTACTCTTTTACTTCTGCAAATAGTGGCTTTGGGACAGAGGAATAGACTTTCTGCACAGGGATGTCATCTTTGGTGTTTATTGCCAGCTGTAGGCTTGGAATACAGCCAATATCGTTAGCATCCCTTGCAAAAGCAGATGAAAAGCAGATCCTCATAGAGCATTTTACTCACAATCTCTTGCTGCTCTTCACTGAGGTGACTTATCTCAACTGGTGGCTGCCACTGTGATGGTGCACAGGTCGGACTAGCTGGGGTGGTAGTGACACTCTGGACCATTACCTCCTTTTTGTCAGGTGAATCTGTCTCAACAATTTCTTTGATTGGTTGGATGGTGCCAAGTGAGGATTTTCTGGGCAGGGTAATGTCATGTTTTGTATGGTTTCCCAGAGGCACAGTTAAATAGGGGTTTCTTTTGTTCTGAATTTCCATCAAGCCCTCGCCTATGTCTAGCTGCTGTAGCTGCACACAACTTTCTTCTGGTTCAAACAATACTAATGCATCAGCTGGGTTGAGCTGAGGTGGCACCTTACACTTTACCCAGGTTACACTACCTGCAGGGATTACTTTATCTTTCTGCCCTATCCTTAAGCGTCCCTGAGTTGCATCAGTTTTTTTGGTCTGCACAAAGTGTACAATTGTCTTTGCTGTGTCATTAGGGATGGACATGGCTCCACCTAGCAGCTAAGTTAAAATGGGAATTAGTCTCTGGTTTTCCCTGAATCACACTCTCCACCACATTGAAACCGATCAGCGGCACTTCCAGGGGTACTGAGCTCACAAGGAAAGGTACATTGATTGACAGGTTGGGGTCTTCGTTTCCCGGCAGATTCACAGTAATAACAACCCATCCCTCAAAGGGAATGAGCTCCCCATATACAGCATATACATCCAGTTGTATTTCATACCCCAAGAGTCCTATGAGCTCAGAGAGTGGCCGAACATTAAGATCAGTTAAGTACTTATCTTTCCAGGACCTCTCTACTATGCTGACTTGAGCCCCTGTGTCTACAAGAGCAGTAACTGCTAGGCCATTAAGGAGGCACTTAGTTAAGACTTTCCTACCTATTAATTTGGCAATTTTGTCATTACTGTTTGTCCGGTGAGTGAGGTGACTGACTGTTGCAGCTTCCGCCAGGTGGGACTGAGGAGTGGCTCCGGTTACTGTTTGTCCCCTTGCAGCAACCGGTTCGCGTTTCCCTGGCGCTTGGAGTGTTTTAGACAACCAACAGCTCTATGTCCCTCCTCACCACAAGTAAAGCAGTGTCTGCAGGTGTCCACGCACTTTGTGCATCTATAGAGTCTCTCTTTTCTGTTCACTTGAGGTTTGGCTGGCGAACAGTTACAGACATGGTCTTTTTGAACTGCCTCTGCAAGCGCGTCCACTAGCTTAGTTTGCACATCGATTCTGTCTGTAAGCTGCTGTACAGTGTCTGGTTTGGTTTTCTGTTCAACAGTCTCTTTTTTGACGTTTGGTTGCTTCACAATTTCTCCCTCCACTTGTGCACTATGCACGGCTGTGTGTCTCGGGCGGTGTGCTGAGCCCAACCGCCGCTGTCGCTCACTCTTGTCACTTGTTATTTTCATGACATGTTTCAGGATTGTCTCATCTGTAACTGTGTGGTCTGACAGTAAGGGCTTAAGTTCCCTGCGAATATCATTGTGTTTGTGTCCTATTCCTTGATACACTGTGTGCAGGAAGACACCTTGTATGGTATCTGGGCTGTACTTCATTTCAGCGTCAGACTGTTTTGATGAAAACAGGATTCTTTGTTTCAGTCCAATAACACGATACAGGAATTGCTGAGGGGTTTCGTGTTCATTCTGCCTCACACACATTAGCTCTTGAAATAGTTCGGTGCTATTTCTCTCCCCTAAGTGCGACTGCAGAAATCCCTTAAGCTCAGTGACACTCATATCTTCCTTAGTGACAAGCATGTCCTTGAAATCTCCTGGCTTTATGATCCTTAGCACTCCTCTAACTATCTCGGAGTCGGTGAAGTTGTCTTTTACTCCCTCTTCAATCTGCCTACACACACTATTGTAACTTATGTCAGATGAGTGATCCCCAATTTGGTCTCCCTGAACCTTGAATTCACAGCGTTGTATATATGAGAGATCTCGGAGGGGCACTACTGGTTCCAATGTGTGGTGTGGGCTTTTGGTTGTGCAGGGACATGTTGTGCAGTGGCTTCTGATGTGGGCACACTTACAAATTGGAGGATTTTCTTACTCAGATCCTCATAATTCAAAAGCATTTGCTGAACATTCTCTGGCAAAACATTGGTGTTGGTAAGTGTAGCAGTATCAGCTGTGTCAATGACTACATGAGGATTAGCCCCAGCTACAGTGGCTACCCTTGTTGTATCAGTGGATGATGTTTTAGCTGTGGCTGTATGAGCTTACTCAACAGGAGGAGAGGTGACATTAACAGACTCTGACCCTACAGGTAGTGTGGCATCACCATGAGAGTGCACAATATGCTCAATTACATCATTCAAGGCTAGCAATTGACCCATACCACTGTCCTCGGAGTCTAAAAGGTCCTTACTGTACATAAAGGCATGGATGTATTCAAAACACCCCTCTGCGTCCACGCTTGAGAGCTCCGATGGGTCCTTGCCTGGAACTGAGCCAACCTTTTCAGCAATCTGGAAAAGTTCGTTGGACGACAGGGAAAGCAGGCTCTTCCTGATGTTCCACACCAGGCTCTTCCTCTCTCAGTACGTTTACATGCAGCAAGAAATTCGAATTTCTGATTGTATCAGACTTGGTTCGGACTTTTTAAAGTGCTTGTAAACAACTTAGTCCGATCTACTTCAGACCTATTTCGGATCACATCGGACATCTCAAAATCGGATAAGAACACCTAGATAATTCATTCATAGTTGTCTTTTTAACGCCATGTATACTCAGCAATCGGATCTGAAGCGGACTTTGTATTCTGCGTATGCGCGACATTTTCCGCTGGGGCTTTCACCCGGAAGCCAAAAGATCCGTTGTCCTTTTTATATGCATCATTAGGACGAAAATAATGCACGAAATGTATACAGCTGTAGCATCGTCAATCTCCTCGTACAACATCTTTGTTTGAATGCCTTCAGATAGTTTGTTGTTGCTGATAAGTAGAGGTCAACCGAAAGTGGCTCTTTGTTGAGAGGGCTACAGCGACACCTACCGTAACGGACTCAGCAATGCTCCGGCCATTTATCCAATTCTCTGAATGGCATGTATACTCAGACAAGAGTTGTTTGTGGGAGACCTCACTACAAACAACTCTATGAGAGCGGGGAAATGGAAGAAGCAGCGTCGGGATGGACTTCCAAAAATGGGAAGATAGTGAGGTCTCCCACAAACAATGAGATGCTGCGCTATGTCCCGATCCCGGGACCTACACAGTATGCACAGGTTACAACAGATGCAAAGGAGGTGTCGACAACCATGTGCCATTACATGCACATTTATTTATTCTTACTCTTATGTTCACATAAATAATGTTTATCATGAGAAAGAATAATTAGATCATTTATTCATATTGTTTGGTTTTATGTTTTATGTTTTTTTATGTTATGTTTGTTAGGTTGTTGGCACCTATTCCTGCAGGAGAAGAACAAATCGGTGGCCACTGGCCCTCTTCCACAACCTGACTGATGTCTCACTTTACAATGCCTACGTCCTGTGGACATCAATCGAGCAGAAGGAACCTTACAGGAGGATGCTCTACATTGAAGAGGTGGGAGAAATGCTGGTGAGTGCTGCTGCAGGCCCCTCTCTCATCAGGAAATGTAAGGGCAGGAGGCAGTGCGGCTTTTGCACAGACAAGAAGAGAAGAGTTGGCAGCACCTGCTGCAAATGTGGGAAGTTCACATGCAAGGACCACAATCTGACCATCTGCAGCCTCTGCTCCACCTGAGCTGGACTCTCACACCCAGACACATATCTCATTTTCATCATGTTCTTCATGTTCATCTCATGTTCAGAGAAGGAGGAAACCAGAGATGCGGCTTTATACAAACAGAATGAATGGTTCCTGAACCTGTTCAGTGAACCGGTGAAAAAAAAACAAAGCAAACAGTCCTGTTGTGTTGACTTCAAAATCTGAGATTCAAGTATAGAACCACACACACTACCTGACCTGTTGTGATCAGTATCACTAAAAATACTAATGTCTCTGTACATTCTCACTTTCAATTTACAAAATGAAATAATCATGCTCGTGCAGAGGTGAGGGACATGGATATGGGGCAGACACTTGTGCTGCCAATCTGTCCTTTAAATGCTGACCTCCATGATCCTCTTGCACAGGTTGTGGTGGCTGTGGCACAGGATCCTCTTCTGCAGTTGGCTCCAGGATGTCCTCAGCAGTGATACAAATGTTCTGGAGCACTGCACACACTGCAACAACCTTGGGTGCAAAGGTGTGCTCCACGTCCAGGGCTTTGAAGAAAATTCCTCGCCACCATGATTTTATTGTGCCAATGGCCCGCTTCTATGACTGAGAGCTCTGTCATGATGTGCATTAAAGCGGGCCTCCATTCTTCCCTGCACTGGCTCCCGGTATGGAGTGATGAGGGTCACTGGTGCTGACAGACGGGTATCCTCCATCTCCCACAATGAAATAGTCAGGTGGTGGATAACAGCCACTGACAAACACTGGACTATTTTTTAGTACCCTGGTGTCACGGACTGAACCAGGGTAGCCAACAAATGCGTCCAGAAATTTGCCAGTGCTATCACAAATGGCCTGCAGCTGGACAGAATGGAAGAGCTTCCGGTTTATGTAATCCTGTCCATGTGGACCATGACCTTAATGCGAATGTGGCAGCAATCAATGGGTCCCACACAGTAGCTTAAAAAGTTGCTTAAAAGAAAAAAAGTTGCTAGAGGGGTCTAAAAAGTCGCTAAATATTGGAACAAAGTCACTAAGTTGGCAACACTGGGGAACAGCTTAGTGTCAAGTAGGCTGGCTACTGTCCAACCTCGCCCTCAGAAAGAGAACCATAAAGCGCAACAAGTCTTTAACAGTACAATATGTAAGATATTCACTGTGTTAAATCATAAACTCTCTCTCTTTCTCCCCATCACCACCACCATCTGTAAACATACCTGTCTCATTAATGAATGTTAACGCATGTTACTAACTAAACTTCTTCCCTGGAGTTTCTGTGCTCTCTCGTCCAGCCGGTTCTCATGGATCGTGGCTTCTGCTGTGGTCCTGCATGACGTCCACTACATATATTATTACTGTCATTATTGTTACCATATCTCCATTACAGTTTATAGTTAGTTCATGATTTACTGCTGCTGTGCATCTGTGTCTCTCTATCTCTATCACAGGTTCCACTGCTACTGTAATCATTCTGTCATTCATTGTAATTCATTGTCATTTTATCATTCATTGTAATTGTACAATATGTTTGTGTTGATTTGTTCTGTACACGTGACATCTATTGCACGTCTGTCTGTCCTGGATCCCTCCTCTGTGGCTCTTCCTGAGATTTCTTCCACCTTTTTTCCCTGTTAAAGGGTTTTTTGTGGGCAAGTTTTTCCTCACTCAAACCGAGGGTCTAAGGACAGAGGGTGTCACTCCCTGAACAGATTGTAAAGCCCTCTGAGGCAAAATGTGTTTTGTGACTTTGGGCTATACAAATAAAATTTGATTTGATTAAATTAATATGCTATATCATCAGTTTTTAAGGCTAAGTTGAAATACTTGCTTGTTGACAAAAACCTGACAGCCAAAATGTTCTTATTTTGAAATTTACTGCCTGGCCTGTCTCTTTGTTTGTAAGTGACATAGTAATGATTGTGGAGCGATAGCTCGTGTAATAATAATAAAAAAAATTAAATGGATAAAAGGAAGTAAGTAAAAAAATAATATATAAAAGAATATAGCACAACAACACACAATGTTATTTTGAACTTGTTTTGAGCTGTCAACTAGCGCCTCAAATCCTGTAAAAAGTATGTTCAAGCTTATACACTGTCTATACATTAGATTAGCGAGGAGCGTAATTAGCGTAATGTTAACCTTAGCGTAATGTAGAGTTACATCGCTCCTTAGGGCAGTGTGCAACAAGTGAGCGGGCAGAGAAAGTGACTATGAAGCGGTAAAAGCGAACAGAGCAGCAACAGTACAGAGGGAAGGATTAGCAATAAGTTAACAGAAACTGTAGTTTGTCAGTAAATAAATGCTACAGCTTATAAGGTGTAGCAAACAGTCCTATGTTGTTTTCCCACCTACTGGAAAAGTAATAGGATAGCAAAGAAAGGCTAACGTTAACAGAACATTATTTATCTGCTAAGTAGTGTTAGCTACATTAATTAGCAGCTTGTCATTACTTTCTGTTTGCCCAGAGGAGCAGAGAGAGGTGCAAGGAGAGATTTTTCCACACTGAAGAGGCTAATTTTAATAAAATTCATTATTACACACACAAGTAATGTTTGTATTTGTAGGTGAAGACTGACTTGAGAACAGGCTACAGGGAGAGCATCTGCTCACTGCTATCCCTGTCACCTTGAGCTGCAGTGGCTTCAGTACTAATGCTCGTAGGGCTGCTGTATTTCTATTTATGGAGCTTGGTTGCTATTGAAGTAATGTGTTCAAACTTGCTCCAGGGTATTTCAGATACGGTAATGAATGATTTTTACAGCTTATCTTCAGAAGGTTTTATTGTCGTATTTAGCACAGAACTGTGCAATGTAGTGCAGCTGTGGCCCTCTCACAGAAAACCTTATACAAAGTTTTGTTACATCAAGTTGGTTCTATTATTACGATTTATTACTTGATTCTAGAAAGGCAATAGAAGAATTTCATCAAGCCTCTCATTTGAGTCTTAAACACAGGGACAGTAGATACTTCCAGTTCAGTAATATTCATATTTTTATGCACATCCATGCCTGTTTTAAAATTTTGTTTCTGATGCAAAGGGACAACTCCCCGTACTGAGAGAGTAGCCAAAACTGATTTGTTCTACAGTATTTGGAAAGACAGTTGAATTACTCAGTACTGGACAGTGGTGGGACAAATGTGATAGTTACTCTGTAGTACCACATGTGGAAATTCGTGTCTTGGTAATATTACATGAATTAAATTACATGAATTAAAGTTCTCTGTCACTACGACAGATTTCCATCATTCAGAGTTGACAAAGGCCACTTATGGGATCAGTGTAGATACGAGGAGGAGAAAAAAAAGTGGCTGATTTTTATTGACAGATTGTCACACTCTACAACCAATGGTATTGTTTACAGTGTGTGCGTGCGGGATCTAAATACGGAGCATCGTTTTTGACTGTGTCACAGAGCTGTTTAGTCAAAGTTTAGTCAACATGTGAGAAGTCGTCTGACAGACTCTCCTGTTGTGTGCTACATATGTGAAATAACAACTATTCAATGTCAATGTAATGCCACTGGCATGGGATTCACTATACCAATTACCGACTGGAATATACCAATCTTAATCCTGTTAAGCATTGATATAAAATGTAATACAAATGTTATGTTGGTGATTTTCTCTGCTGAATATTGTAGGCCAATAAACATTAACTCAGCATATGTTAAGATTGCCCCTGTAGTATTAATTAATAAGAGTCGTGTTGCGTTCAAACCAAAGAAAAAAAGCAAGCGCATCAAGAGAATGCAAAGCCTTAAATCACTGTAAAAAGAAAAGATTCATGCAGTTTCACATCTGGAGTCCTTAATGGTTTCTGTCACTCATACTGTTTGCTAGGCTGCTCCGTTAAAAATAAGAGCAAAGAGCCTCTCGAATTGTAAAGTGAACTCTTAAAATAATACGAGCCCAGTCTCTAACATGAACATATTACACAAGTCATCTCCTTTGCATGGGACAGGTGAGTGGAACTTGCATGCCTGTGTAGAGTCATCAAGGTCACTGTGTGGAACCATGAAGTCCTCAGTACCCCACAGCTGTGGTGCAGCGTACGTCACTTCAGAATCCCACTGAGTACATGGCTGGCATGTATGCTGTGTGCACACTAAACAGCGTGTGATGCGTGTGATTTTGTCAACTTTATAGGACAAAAACAGCATTGCAGTATCCAAACACAGTTAAATAAAGCTATTTCTCTTGTGGAGAAACTTTATGAGTTATGTCTTGAATTGTCTCACCACATAAAAATAATCTCCTGTAATTTCTTGATACAAGGCAAAAGTGTGGATTTACTTAATGTAAATATCAGACGTTTATTTGAGTTTCTTTTGACACAAAATTGTTTTGGTTAGATTTTATTTTCATTTTGCTTTGGCTTGACATTAAATTTGGTCATCACAGGTTTATTTTCTTCAATTTAAATTTCATTTTGGAGGGGCAACAAAAAATAAAATAAAATTATAAAATAAACAAAATTTATTATACTAAAAATGAAATTTACACCCCAGTTTACATTAAGTCCACAGTAAAATCAGCATACCAACATTTTTAATTCAATAAGTTTATTTCAACACTCAAATCATATATCATATCTCATATATATATATATATATACAGGGTTTAAAGTATAACAAAGCACACGCAACAACGTGCATAGTTTAGCACGGGGGGACCAGCAGCAGTTGATGCTGTTCCACAACTCGGGGAAAAAACGGGCTGTGAATTGTGGAAAATGAATTGAACAGCGCCAAACTCTGAAATTACACGTATATTCATCTTCTTCCAAAATAACATAAATTGCTGCTGCATAGCTTTTCAGTGTTCAGCGGATAGTGACAATATGCTCCGACTTAACCTGTAGCGAGTACACCAGGGGTCACCAACACGGTGCCCGCGGGCACCCGGTCACCCGTAAGGAGCACGAGTCGCCCGCCGGCCTGTTCTGAAAATAGCTCAAATAGCACCACTTACAAGTGAGCTGCATCTAATTTATTTTGATTTATATTCTTGTTTAAATCACACTTACATGTACTTACAAATGACAATATATTAGGGATGCACCGATGCATCAGATCAACATCGGTATCGGCCGATGTTCGCCTCCTTAACTGCCATCGGCAAATAAAGATGACATTCACCGATGGCAGTGGCCGATGTTTATATGTTGATCTACATGTGACATGAACGAAAGTTTATTTCAACACTCAAATCATATATCATATCTCATATAGTCATCCATTTTTTTTGTGGGGAAACCAGAGCACCTGGAGTAAACCCATATATATATATCCATTATCCATGTTTTTATGTCAATTTTTTTACGTCAATTTAGATTGTGTGGGGAAACCAGAGCACCTGGAGTAAACCCACACAGAGACAATGCACTGCATTTCTAGTTCGCTATGTGTTAGCAACATTTACACTTGGTGATGATTCTTGAGAAGAATCCCCCAATCCTCTTTAACCACTTTGTTTTGCTTCTAACCTCAATAAAATCTGGGGATCTTTTGTTGGTATTCATACCAGAGGAGGCGTCATCTGAGTCAGAGGAGGTGTCGTTTGAGTCAGAGGAGGTGTCATCTGAGTCAGAGGAGGTGTCGTTTGAGTCAGAGGAGGTGTCATCTGAGTCAGAGGAAGTGTCATCTGAGTCAGAGGAGGTGTCATCTGAGTCAGAGGAGGTGTCACTTGAGTCAGATGTGACTGTGCTGTTGTTTGAGTGGGATACATGATTTCTGAGCCTCAATAACCACTTCTCCTGGGTTTTCACTTCTATGAAGTCTTGTGGTGCCTCATCAGTGGTAGTCTTAATCCTATCCAAATTGTAATTAACAGCGGAAGG
>CM053983.1:2556364-2746145 GCA_028641955.1 Protonibea diacanthus | reverse complement strand
TAAAAACAAGCTCCTTTATCTCACTTAAATCTTACTCTTTAGGTGATGTTGTCTTATATTAAGTGTGATGAGATATTTTGACTAGAAATTAGAAAAATATACTTGGCAAGATTTTGAGTTTTTGCAGATAAACAGCTGCCTGGCCTGTTGTAGTAGGTCTGCCATGATTAAAAAGGGAGCAGAGTTCTTCGTCAGAAGAGCGGTATTGGGCAGGGGTATCAGGAGGATTTTGGCCCATACATGCTTTCACCAGTGTGTTAATGATGCCCTCATTGTTTAATATTGCTGCTACGAGATTCTGAGCGGACTGACTCAATCACTTTTTGCTGCAGCGTCTACACGTTACACAAGATGCCCCAGGCACTGCCGTGAAGTCTGCACTGTAAATCTGAACGTTCAAAATAATTAAATAGATTAAATAGTGTATACTCAAAGTTTAAATAAACTTCTACTAATTACTAATTATGTCAAGTTTGTGTAACATGTTCTTCCTTTTTGAGGAACTTAAACTAATATTTTTTAATTAAATTGAATTATTTGTATATTAAGTAAGCATAACTTAAAAACATAACTTAAGCACAACTTAATAGAATTAAGTAATTACATACACGAATGGTAGTTTTCTATTGTTTTAAATAGGTAGGACTTAATAATAAATTTCATATAGGACATGCTAAAATACAATAAAATCTCAAAGTGCTTCACCAAGTAAAACTGATCATAACAAATAAATTACAATTATAATAAAACAACACCAGCAACAATTTGATTTGGGAAATGGTCTTAAATGCATTAGACACTAGTAGAAGACAAAATATAGCTTATTTATTTTAATCTTTATTGTCTTATCAGTTTAATGTAGCCTATATATTTTTTTTTATTTTTCCCTTAAGTGTTGAGGTCAGGTGCAGGGATCGATTTTTATTTTGAGTCTCTGATTTCCCTTCCGAGGCAGAGGGCGGCGCTAATGTACATGATACACTGATTTCTTACTGCTCTTTTGGGAAAAAAAAAAAAAAAAAGACAGAAGAAGAAAAGGTTGGGCACGAGCGGGAGTAAGCAGCGCGAGTAACGTGAAGCAGTGGAGACCGAAAAAAACTGCTAGAGTTGTACGGAGCTACATTAGGGTCAAAAGTTTTGTACTTGAAAACATAAAATCTGAAACTGAAATTTCAAGTTTTGATCTTGAATTTTGAAAAATACAGCAACGTATTCAAAATAAAAATAAGTGTGCACATTTTTTCCCCCAGGTTAAATAGAATTAGGATCAACTGTTGTAATTCTTTTGAATAAATTATTTATTTTCATTTATCGCTTTCATATTTTTCTTTCAGTTTCATGTTTTATCTTTTCAGATTCAGGTCTTATTTTTTACAGTTAAAAAAAAAAAAATCTGTTTCAAATCTTTCTTTTTCAGTTTCAGACTTTTGACCCAGATCTAGCGTGGGGGGCGTGGCATCAACTGAGAGGGGTGCGGAATCATGACAGACAGCTCAACCAAAAGGCCAGAGACCTTCCTCTTTCACGTTGCCTTCAGGGAATGTAGGATCTAAAAGGATTCGGCTACGCCACATGATTGGCAGTGAAAAAACTGCTGTCAGTGACTAACTTCCACTTGCACACCATGCACGAATATCCTGCAAGGCTAAAACGGTCTTAATTTGCACTGTAAGGCCAAGGCTGTTAATATGTCCCCTTATTAAGTTTTAATAATATGTGGTCAGTTCATCCAAATACAGCCTTTTTTAATTTTGCTCTGACGTTTTCGGAGATGTGAGACATGGAAACTGTTTTACACAGTACTGAGGACCAATTGCAGTACAAGAGTGATAAATTACGGCAAATTGTGCACTTGGAGAGTACTGAAATTTCCGTGAGTGAAAAAGTGAAATAAGTCTGGGAAATCGTGATAAATGTCAAAATGAGAGAGTTCGTTTAGCGTTAACATAGTAACCTGTGTTTTTCACGCAGTATCCTACCTACTGTCTGAATGCATGGTAACGTTAAGCTACTCGATGCTAACGTTAGCCCTATGCTTAACCTCTAGTTTTGCCAAAAGATCTGAAACTGAAAAAGACAGATCTGAAACTGATTTTTTAACTGTTAAAAATAAGATCTGCTGTATTTTTCAAAATTCAAGATCAAAACTGAAATTTGAAATTTCAGTTGAAATTTGAAATTTCAGTTTCAGATTTTATGTTTTCAAGTACAAATCTTTTGACCCTAATGTATCTCCATAGAGCTGGACCCACGCGGCAGCAGCCAGCATCACTGGACTTACTGTAAGTTTTGAATGTTGAATATTAGTCTATTGCAGAAATTGCGGGTTCCTGTTTTTTTATGTGCTTTGCCGCTCTCCCCAAGGGAAACCTTGTGCTAGCAGGGCTAGCTAGAAATGGTTATCATTGATTGAACCACACAGTTTAAGTTCAAGTGCAGTGTTGGGCAAGTTACTCTATAAAAGTAACTAGTTACAGTAACTAGTTACTTCTCCCAGAAAGTAACTAAAGTAGTTACTGCATTACAAATTATAAAAGCTAAAACTAGTTACTTTGGAAAGTAACTATTGTGTTACTTTTGAGTAATTTTTAAAATGCTATTAAGTAATTTGGACCCCACCTCCATCCCTCTTTGACAGAACATAAAATCCATGTGCGTGTTCAAATTTTTTATGATAAATATGAATATTATGATGAAATGGACACTTAATAGAATACATAACAGAAATCCACAGTACACAAATAAACTATTTTAACATTGCTGTGGGAAAGTGAGACTAGCATCCAATAAAATGTCATGGATTATTACACTTGATTACACTCGTTCTCTTAATTTGTTGGAAGGAAAAGTAATGGCTATACTTCCATTTAAAGAAGGCTACTTTTGGAGTATTCGGATTCACCATCCCTGTTTCTCGATGACTCATGTGAATGTCCTGTGTCGTCTTTGTGTGCCTGACAATTTGTGTAAGCAACACCCGCCCAACTCCACCTCTGATTGGCTTATCATGGCATTTTACTCAACCTCAGCCAATCGTTATCATTTATGTGTTTGTCTCCGCCCTCACCAAGAAAGGAGGAACTTTGGTCTGATGAAAAACAGCTGTCTTCAATCATACCGTATTTTCTAGACTATAAGCTGCTACTTTTTTCCTACGCTTTGAACCGTGCGGCTTATACAAAGATGCGGCTTTTCTATGGATTTTTCTTCAGCCCTCAGGGGGGCACTCTAGCAGGAAGTGCAAAAATGAGACAGGCAGCGGATGTCAGTGCAAAGAAGAACACGCCAGTTTTTATTCTTAGCACATGCAACCCAACACGCACAACAGCAAAATAGTATTTTCACACCCTCACCCTCTCATCATGGAAAACATGGGTTATTTTCACCATTTTTAATGTAATACACTACTTTTTACAGCTAATCTAACACTTTGTTAATATTATACAAATTTATACAAAATTTCCAAATATTCTACAATTCTATCTTTTCTTACAAATTTCTACAGATGCATCGGGCATTTCAACGGAGGGCCTCCACACTGCATTTTCTGCAGGAAATGACTTGACTTGCCTCTACACTGATTGCATTTGTACATTTCAGACACTTAATGCGCTGAGTACTCATTTGTCAAGATATCATAGCAGAGCAGAGTCAGGGGCCTGTGCTATTTAAATGCCCTTTATGCACATTTCAGCAACCCTTTTCTGAATCTGCCCTTTTCAGTCATCTCAGAAAGCATTTGAAAAGTCATGAACAGTGACATGCCCATATAAGTATTGTAGCTAAGGCACAAATGTTGTTTAAAGAGCACAAGAGTTGTTTAAAAACACAGACATTCTTAACAAGATGTAATGGGGTGGTTATTTAGTGTGTGTATATAATTTCCCCTCTGAGTCTCACAGTTTCTTTATGTCGCAGCAGGTCTGGTGATTGTGGCAGGTGTGTCACGCTGCTTACCGGTACCTGTAGTGCAGCCGCGTCATTGGCTGCTAATGTGGACCTGTTCATATAGCTCCCGTTGTGTTGAGTTGCTCTCTCTCCTCTGCCTGAGTGGGTACTGGCTGGCATGCAGCTCCGCCGAGCTGTGGTTTCCCAGTGTATGTGCCTTGTGTGTCGTGGTTCAGGTATGTAGTGCAGTCTCAGAAGTCTGAAAATGTTATAGTGTTGACAACTTTCTGTTGCAGGTTGGCATGTAGAGCCGCGATGGTGTGTGTGTCCTTCCAGTTAACGCCGCTGCCCCGTAGCTTCTGATAGCTACACTATTTATTGGTGCAGGCTGCAACTCACCATGCAGGTAAACAGTGCCACCAGTACTACAATATTGCCCACTAATGTAGTTTACATAGTATGTATTGATTTATATCTGGCTCTGTCTCTCTTTTGAAGCTTGCCTGGTGTTAGGCTGCTGTTTTGCCCTGCCTCTTCACTTTTTTTGTTTTTGGCCGGTGACGGTGTCTTCATTAAAAGAGTTGGTCAGAATCTCAGAGGCACCATCTTTTGGGTTTTTGCTGACAATTTGGCTGCTCATGCATTAGGTGGCTTTGTAGAGTCATTTAGAGCAGGCCATGTTTGCAGATTCTGTATGGGCTCAGTTGAACAGTTTCAAGTAACTGAAGTCAGAGAGACAAAGTTTCCTCAGAGAACCAAAGCCAGCCATGACTAACATGTACAAACTGTTCAAGAAAGTGACACTTTGAGCAGCCACTTTGGTGTTAAAGCTGGCTGTGTCTTGTGCGAGTCCCTGAATTACTTCCACCCATCACAGGGTTTCCTCCAGATATACTCCATGATCTTCTGGAAGGTATCGTTCCCATGGAAATTTCTCTTTGTGTTAAAGAGATGATCCGGCTTAAGTACTTCACTTTGGAGTATTTGAACCACAAGATTACATCATTCCCATATCAGCACTCTGATGAAGTGGATAGACCTCAGGCACTTCCCAAGATATTTCTTTCTCGAGGAACGATTGGAGGTGATGGACATGAAAATGCCACTCTGGTCCGACTTCTTCCATTGCTTGTTGGCAGTGTAGTACCAGAGGGCAATAAGGTATAGGCAGTTTTGATGGAGCTGAAAGAGGTGGTAGAGTTAGCATTGTGCCCATCATTTACTGTTGAAACCTTGGACTATTTTGTGTGCAAAATCAGTGATTATAGACAGGCACTGCTAGAGGATTTCCCTGAGGTTAGGCTCTGTGCTAAACATCACTATGTGGAGACCCAGGACATGCTGGAGGGACTATGTCTCTCGGCTGGCCTGGGAATGCCTTGGGGTTCCCCTGGAAGAGCTGGACGAAGTGGCCGGGGAGAGGGAAGTCTGGGTTTCCCTGCTGAAGCTACTGCCCCCGCGACCCGCACTTGGATAAAGCGGAAGAAGACAACAGCGACGAAGTTTCATTCACTATATTCAAGGTTCATTCAATATATTCAAGTTTTATTCCATATATTCAAAGTTTCATTCAATACAGTATATTCAAAATTCATTCCATATATTCAAGATTAATTCAATATTTTTAAAGGTTCATTCAATATATTCAAAGATTTAATTTCCTGTCCTCATCTCTTGAAAGTTTTTCTTCTTTTAAATTCTTTAACACATTTTATTTATTCAGAGTGTGTGAAAGTACACTGCTCTTTCTTCACCTGTTAGCTATGTCAGTATAGTTTAAAAGATAACCTACGGGTGTACTAATGTCCTAATTCTTTCAGTATTTTCATATAGATTTTTTTTTATTCAAAATAATAGTTGACCTATAACCTGTCTTGATAACTCTGCATCACTAATTAGCTGGGCAAGCTGTAAAGAAAACCGTGACACAGTTTCACACTCAATTAAATTGACGCCTCCAACAGACACAGAGCAACATTAGCATTCATTTGGAGTTTTGTTTGTGTCCACTTGATGAATGTTGGTCCAAAATGTGGCCAAGGTGGTAGAGCAGGTTGTCCAGTAATTGGACGATTGTTGATTCCTGGCTCCTCCAGTCCAGTTGAAGTGTCCTTGAGCAAGATGCTGGACCGTAAATTGTTCAGGAATTAGTGATGACTGTGACATTACAGTTTTTCTCAGTCACTTTGGTGCATTTCTCACATCACTATTTACATATGCACAACAATTAACGCATTTGTCAAAACAGTTAGTACAAACTGCAAAATCTAGTTGATAACCTGCAAACGCGTGTCACATGCTCAAAATGGATAGCTTATTCCTCAAAAGCAAGTATTCCTGTCAATGAAAGTGTCAGTGTCACCAAGATGAAAAGTCCTGACACCATTGTTTATGAACAAGATAATTAAATGGCTTTGTCATGTTTTCATTATGACAGTTTACTCTGTAAATGTTTTCCAATGCAGAAAAGTCAGATCTTGGTGACGCTACATGAAAATGCTCAAGACAGCACTATACATGTATACTACAGTATTTGCACAGCCATTTGAAAAGTTTAACATTACTGTATTTAGTGAGGTAACTGAGTACAAGACGCTGGATATGTATGTTTCACATTTTTACTGCATGCTCTTTGAAATTCTAATTTGTTCACAGCATTGTGCAAAAGAAAAAAATACACCCTTATTTACAACAAACATAAAGAGTAGAAAGGGTAGAGCTGTGCACAGCTGTAAACAATACTGCAGTACATATTGGAACTGAACACAACATACATAGCACTGTAAATCATTCATGCACATCCAGACGTTCTTCTCTGTCTGGCCACATTGTTTCATCTACTTCACAGAAAATATCATCTTGCCATGCAGCGAGGAAAGTATCTCCTCGAGTGCCAAATCCACGCTCTGCAGGACTCTGCTGTGATGTCATCACATGCTGCATCCATGGCTGCTAGCAGGGCCATTTGGGTATGTGGATGCTGGTCATATACCTTCCACCTCCAGGAAGATAAAAACTCCTCCATTGGATTTAAGAATGGTGAGCAGGGAGGGAGATATACCACCAGCATCCTGTCATGTGCTGCAAACTACAACAACAACAACATGCTTGTTCAGATGGTCTCCAGTTAGACCCCTCTCATTCTCAGGGATTATGTCCCTGAAAAGAGTGTCTAAAAAAGTCAGCAGATATTATGTGTTGTATGGACCAAGATGGGGATATGGGTGAGGTCGCTGTTTTCTGAGATGGCTGCACACATAGTAGTATTCCCTCCTTGTTGCCCTGGGACATCAATGGTTGCTCTCTGTCCAACGCGATTCCTTCCACGTCTTCTACCTTTTGTCAGATTGAAACCTGCCTCATCAAGGTATATGTATGTGTGCAGCGGTTCCCTGGCCTCCAGCTCCAGGACACGCTTCATTACAGAAGATGGAGCGAGAAAAACTATAACAACTTTTCCTGTGTAACAATGCATTCTGGACAACATATTGTACAGTATGCACTGTGAATACACATACACAGAACTGTCATGTAAGTGCAGTGCATGACACTACACAAAGTAAACAGTTTACAGAACTGAACATTAGAGTATGCATAGAACACATACATGTTTTACCTGTGACAGATCGCCTTCACTCTGTCACTGTTCTGTTCAAATGGCACATTGTACAACTGTTTCATGTGCATTTCATTTCTCCTGAGCCTGACCCTAAACAGATTCAATGTTCCCAAAGATGTTGTCATCCTCTCTAACAGCGCTTTGTATCTCTCTCAACCTTAGGTGTTGTTTGCAATCACCATTGCACAAATGGCTTCCTCTTGCTGCAGAGTAAAAAGGAGCCCTCTTCCCCCTCTGAGAGGTCGTCTTGCAATCCTATGTGGTGCAGAGTAAAATTACAGAAAATATGGCAAATCCTTGCTGCAACACTACTGTACACGACAATACACTAAATCTGTGATACAGTAAAGCTGTAAGTCTATATGTAAAATGTAACAAGTGACCAGTTCTTGTCCCACTGCAAGCTTCATGTATGACACAATGACAGTAGTGCAGTACAGTGCTGAATTACTGTCCATTTATACGCACCTGTTCTCTAGACAAAATCCAACGGGACAGCGGGCCCCTCCCCATCACTGTGACTCTCCCTCTGCTCTCTCACCTGTAGCCTGACTCCGTCCCTCCGCTCCGGGACAGCAGACCCCTCCCACATCACTCCCTCTGTCACCTGCAGCTGGATCTCTCTCCTCTCTGTCTCATCCTCTCTGACGGAGCTACCAAACTCAACTGTTTCTGTCAAAGATAACGTGTTATGTCAGGCTTTTATACAAGCTAATGGACGTTAACATTAGAGCTAGCCTGTTAGGTTATGTTACGTTGCCGGTGTACGGACAGCATGCTGTTTGTTTTTAAGCCACAGGTGTGCAGCAAGAGGATAGCAAACGTGTGGCCGTGACGTTGCCTACAGTAAAAGAACTGCTGGCACAAACACATGACAGCAGGACTGGATGTTGCTTTTTTTCTTATATAGTAGACGAAACAAGGAGGACGTTTTTGTTTATTTTTTATTTCTTGCATGACATTTTCATCTTGTTTTTATTCGTCAACAAAAACGCACATTGGCACATTTTTCATCAGTGTTTTTATAACATCATCTCGTCATCGTCTCGTCTTAGTCAAGGGAAAAAGGCTCGTTGACGAACATATTTCATCTCGCCTGATGAAATATAATAACACTGTTGTAGAGAAGTGGCTTATCATTGGTTGCAACTAATGCTTAACACACCCCTTCTCATCAGTGAAAGCTGAGGTTCACCTGAGAGAAATTGTTCAATTTAGGAGACTTTTTCAGAAAAAAAGATAAAAAAATAAAAATAAAAATTGCTTAACAGATTTTGACAACTACTGTAGTTCACCATTTTTGTATGAAATTAAATTAGTTTTACATGGAATGACTATTCAACATTCACAAGTATAGTTAATTTTGACTGACATGACATAAGCAAATAAAATAAATAAATAAAACAGAAGAGAGTTGTATGAAAGCAATTAATGCATGTCCAAAAGCATTTGCAGTTTGTTGAAAAGAATTAGAAACTGCTACTATGATGTGCACAAATGACTAAATGTTGTGGAGGAATGCACTGAAAAACTGTCATGTGCGGGCTTAGTAACTAATGATAAAAAGCACTGTACATCATCTCAAGGGCGGTTGGGACCTGGCATACAGTCTCTGCTATCAGTGTATGAATGTGTGCTCTCCTTTTAGCTCTGTTTTGGTCTCCACCAACTCCTGAGAAAAGAACAAAAAAAAGTGTGTCTTGGGATTACCACATTCTTTTCACTTAAAACTAAAAACACTCGATGTTAACCAAAAAAAGTAAAGTTGGGTGGTCCCTAAATCCAAAACAACCAATGCTAAAAAAGTTCTGAGCGCAGAGCCAACCTGCAGACTTGGACAGTAATTCTCAGTACAGCTTTTACATTACATGACATGTCATCACATCACTTCACCCATTGCTCATATATTGTATAAATATTGATTAGTGCAACTTTAAACCAAACATAATGAAAATGAAATTATTCAAACCCTTCTCACATCCCTCAAGGCCGCAATGTTAATCACCATTGCGGTGGATTGAATGAAGAACATGCTGAGAATGTTTCTGATGTAAGATGATTACTAATATGGGCTGCAGTTTAGATCATCTCGATGGTGACACTAGCTCATGGAGGGTTCAAGTGGAAGAACATCATGCTCTGTATCCTCATTAGATTTGAATATTTCATGAGGACAAGTCAAAACTGTGGCCTGATGGTGGCACTACAAGACCGGTCAGTCACCAAATAAATATGAAGAATCATCCTGTGAAATAAGAACATCAGTTCTATAGATTGTAATTTTTCAGTGCATTCATACAGTCTAATTAAGCTGAATGTTCCTACATAATGAGGTGGATTGAGTTTCTTTTAGCTCGACAGTTTATAATGCTCTGTGAAAAGATGTCGTCTTCATCCTTACAGCAAGAATACAGCGAGTGTTTGCATCGTGGCTCTGGTTATCAGCAGCTTCCTCTTGAAAATATCCTGATTAGTGGTGTGTCGGTCATGAACGTATCGTTCAGTTTGAACTAATCTTTTATATGACTCAGGAGTAATGAGTGGTCTCAGTGAGTGATTCGTTCATTTTCATGCAGTACGTTCCCTCGCCACACGGCAGCTGCATAAGCTCAGTCAGGACAGGAAACAGGAATGATTATTTCACGACTCAACTGCGCGTCCTCAAGTTTGAGTCTCTTGTTCATTTGTCACGTGACAGCTATCTAGTCACTGTAGACTACAGGACACAAGTCACTTTATTGTGGTGTGTCTCTCCTTTCCTTGCTACCATGTTGCCTTCAGTGTTTGAGAACTGCGCTCTTTATTTACATCGCCCACAGGAGGGCTAGAGCGCTGTATTAGTTAAAATGAAGAGTGTCAGTGATCCGAGTCAGTAAAAAGGATCAAACTTCCCAACACTAATCCTGATGGACATCTGCCTTTAAAAATGTATCCCTGTATCCTCTAATCTTTACCATCCCGTTCTGATTGTGGACAGACTGTTCACTCGACCACATGCCTCTATCTGATTTAAAAATGTCAGCTTTTCTGTACCGGGTGAGAAAAGTTCAGCTTGTGTTCAGTTGATGTGACAGTTTGAGATTCCAATGCCTGAATTGTGTTTTAATGGTCCTAATTGCCCTTCATTGTCATCTGCTCTGGCCTTTTTTCTCTTTCTCTCCCTGCTGCTCATTTGAGAGGCTGATCAGTGGGAGATAATGAGAGCTAATGGTCTGTCTGAATGACTGAGTGAATGTGGGAACATACAACATGGAGCTGTCTGTCTGGATGCTATCACCTTTTCACAGACACAAGAACACTGCAGCTTATTACTGGAGACTGTCTATAAAACACAGTTTTGGCTCAAGAAAAGATGAATGATGAAATATGTTTCATGATAGAATAAAGTGAGTGTGACTCTCGAAGCAAATCTGATGACACATTTCTCTGGCCATCCTACAAGGAAACCATTAGTTTAAAATCACTACAGCACAGCCTGTATAATAGACACATAATAGCAGTAAATTGAGGTTTCAGACACTTACCATTCATTGATAGTTTGCACAATCATTTGCAAGTGTCACCTCTCTAAAATGCTTTGCATTGTGGGACAGTGAGCAAAAAGTATGTTTTGTTATGTTTTTTTAAGTGCATAAAATGTCTTAAATGAAATGGTGGACAGGTTGAAGTTGAGTTGAGCTATGCTACGAATGGCATGAGTCAGGCAGCTTAGGTGAACACTTTTAGGGCTTTTTCTCTTACTTTATATTTTCTTCAAGAAAAACGTCATGTTTTCTGTTCCAGTCCAGACCTGTCATCGAGTCATTCCTTTCACCAATGATGGAAAACAAGAACAAAAAAATGAAACTATAAAATCTAAAATAAAGAAATAGATCTACCCAATTCTTGCTTGACCACGCCGGGTCATTGGGAACCAATGAGGGACGGGTGATCGCACACCTAACTTTGCATAGGGGAACACACACACACCGTGGTCTATCAGTTAACACAATTCATTCATAAAAAGTTTGTTGAATCTAATTTGGATTTAGGATGTTCAGGAAAGAAATAAAATAAATAGTATTGCTTGTTTTAATACTATATATATATATATATTATATATTATATATATATATAATATATATATATATATATATATATATATATATTATATGAGGATTTTTGCAGAGAAAATCATTTTTTCTGTTCAACAAAATAAAACAAACTTTTTGTGTTTTCGTGTTAACATGTAGAGGTTGCACATGCAGCTATGACTGAACTTACATACAGTCTGAAAAGATTAAAAAGAATGATTTAAATCAAGAACTGTCTTATCAAGATATTAGGAACACAACTAAGAATATGACCAAGCTTTCAGTGCCTGCTTTTGTCATTCATACTTTCCCAGTCTCAGTTCCCAGTTTTAGATTTATTAAAAGGTGTTGCTGTATCACTGCTGGGCTCCGATGTGCCTCTGGTCCAGCCAGTATGTTATCACTTCTCTCCAAACACTGTGGCTGAATGGACATATCTGGGGAGTTAGGCTGGAAATATATATATATATATATATATATATATATTTAACAGTTGTAATATCAAGTGAGCAAAACATGCCGTTGGGTATATATGACACAGCTGGTTTGCCTCCATAATGTTCTGTCATGTCAGGTGTTCTCCACAGTTTTCCCTCTAGGAGCCTTAAAAAAAACCCACAAGTATTGTTGTGCTGCTGCACAGAGCACAAAACAAACTGCAGCTGACAGAGCGGTGCAGTTATACTGACCGGATAAGGTCAGAATTCATGAACCAACCAAAAAAAACAAAACAAAAAACAAAACGAAATCCATCTATACATGATAAAATAGATATTATTGCAATTGTAGCACTTCTTTTTTTTTTACCCAGGTATCTGAAAATGAAGCATGTTGATCAAACCTTTTCATTTTAGATTAATTTTTTTTTTTTAATTACGACACTAAACAGCAATCAAACAATCAACAGCTGTACTTAGAAGACCAGTGTGTGGGATTTAATGACATCTTTGGTGTAGTTGCTGATTGCAACCCCTCTCCTTTCTAGTAGACCAAGAGGACGAGGTGACAACTCTGGCTGTGAAGCCAGTGCTCCTTAGAGTTCCTAAAGAGTTGGCTACAGAACATTTCGACCTCCATAAGCGCCTGTATTAAAATGCCCAACTTCTTAGCAGAAATAAACATGTTTACAGTCAGGATGGTGGCCAGAGCCATGACACTCTGAGCATCACACCATCACTGACGATGTCACTGATTGGACCCGTAGCATAAAAGGCTCATATGAAGGTAACAAAAACATAACAATACTTGTTTTCGGGTGAGTATGCGCTAATGAAATCATAATGCTAAATAAATTAATCTGACATACCTTGGAGCTACAACGTGAACTTTTTATTTTGGGTTCCTTTTAGATCAGGCATGTCCAAAGTCACAACGCGTGATTTGGTTTCATGTGGCCCGGAGCTTCAGATTTGGCTTTTTTGGTTTATATAATGAAGCATTTGATTGCACTAAACATTAATCTCCAAGGACTGCCTGTAGATGTGACACAAAATATTACTTTCTAAATGATCTATAACTGTGACAATGAAAACTAAATTGTTACAGAACAGTGCATTTGTATGTAACTTTTATTGTTCATTTTTGAAATGTTAGTGTTGACCCCCGGGCCAGTGCTGTGTCACATTTGTGTCCAATGCTTCTAGTCAGTCATCCATCAAGTGTTTGGAGCTCTATTTGAGGGATGAAGCATTCTTCTCAAATATATTCCTTCATTTGGTGTTTTGATGTTGGAGGTGGAGAGCGATCCTATAGGTGGACTATGGCATATAATCCACATCATACTCATCAAACCACTCAGTGAGCCTGTGTGCTCTGTGGCAGATCATCTGCCTTCATTATAGTTCTCAAATGTATTCAGGATTTTCCACCACATACCTGTCTATTTATATGTGCAAGCTTTCTGTACAGAAACGTTCGCTCATTTTGAACTCACAGTACCCCACACTCACCACAAGGTGGTGGCAGAGGCCTGCAGAAGGTAGCCGGTCTTCAGCAACAATCATGTCGAGACAGACAGTCAAAGTGTGCAGATCGATTGAAGCATTTATTATTGGCAAACGTGAATGCATTCTCCTCTAACACTCTCCTGTCACACACCAGCACATTAACTATCATTCTGTCAGAATTGTGCTCGCCTTTCTTTAGAGATGCCACCTGTAGCGTTCATTCTCAGGCTCTGTCTGTTCAGTGCAGCACATGGAACAAATTCATTCATTCATTCATTTATTCATGAATTGAGGAATTATAGGACTTCTTCCTCACAAATGACTTTCTTATGTCTTGACTATTTATTCCTTACCTCAGCTATCATGCAGACTTTTTGTCACAAGGTTTGATTTTGCATATTTGGCTGTTCATACTTGAGATCATACTGTGCTCACTTTCATACTAGTTCCACATCTTATCCCCACACTCCCATGTCTTGCTTTAATTAATTCTCCTTATTATGTTTCTCAGTAGGGGTGCGACTGTCTTTTAAAAGTCTGTTAAACCAATTTCAGTTGTAGATTTTCTTTGAGCAGAAAGTTAACAGAATGTGGTTAAAATCCAGAGCACTCGGGAACAACAGGCGCTTGGCACAGCGGGGGGAAATGCACAGAGACACCATTATGAGGTGCAAAACAAACATCTGTATATTGTTAGTGTGCTAAAATGAAGTGAAAAAAAAAAAAAACTGGGGATTAGTCTGGATCCAGAGCTCTCATTCAGGTGGAGGTACACAGAATTGGCCTGACACATGAATCTGTCTGTCACAAGATTATGATCCAGCACCCAATCCAACAGCAGTTTCCAAAAAAGCAGCCACTTCTCACCACACCATGAAAAAAACTTTACCAACAGTAAAGGAAGGCTTAAGAGTGTCCCCTGATTTGAAGTCTCAGAAATCTTCTTTACCAGGACAGGAAATTATCAGCCGTCCCACACAAACCCCCACAGAGCTGTCTGTGTCTCTGACCTATGGCTCTCTACTATGTGCTCAATCTGACGTCTTTATGGGAGCACTTCCTTTAGAGTTTGCATTTCAAAAATATTTCAGGATGAGGCATGAAAAGAAGGAGGGCTGGCCAAGGCTGACTTATTCAAAAGATTCTCAAGACATTTCTTACTTCAGAGGACGAGATTGATGTTTCCTTTGCAATGCAAAACATTATGGTGCTCCTATAAGGGCAGGGCGACATAATAATAATAATAAGTATTACTTATATAAGTAATACTTTGATATTTCCTTTCTAGTCTTCCGACCACTCAAAGTGCTTTACAGTACGTATCTCATTCACCCATTCATACACATTCACACACCGATGCTTCAGGAGCAATCTGGGGTTCAGTATCTTGTCCAGGACACTTCAACATGCAGACTGGAGGGGATCGAACCGCTGATCTTCTGATTGGTGGATGACCCGCTCTACCTCCGAGCCATAGCCGCCCCTATATAAATCTGTTTTATGATCTGACAGCACTTTATAGGGCACTCATTGTAATATTTGGAATTTTAAAATTTCAACCCTGGAGTGTTATTGGTAGATATAAGAAGACATTTATTCTTTTTTGACTTTTAAAAGAATTCCTTTACTGAAGTTACCATATATGATTCCTCAGCCAATAAAGGGTTGAAAGAAACCAGCACTGACTGATGATAGAAAACTAACATATCATCACCTTTTAATCATCATCATCGTGATTTATTTGGAGTCATGTTTGTTCTTTCAGCTCTATTTTGTGAAAAATATCTTGTACCTCTTTAGCTGCTAAATGCTCACTATGTTCACCAGCTCATCTCTAACCGTGTCTCTCTGTCTGTCTGCTGCTGAGCATGTAGTATACAGTAGGTTTTTCTCTCTGAAAACAGTTACCTGCAGCAGATGAAAATGATACTACGTGGGGGCTAAGAGTGAACCAAAGCAGTAAAGTTGTGGGCTAAGAAATTCATTGAAGGTTCGACCCATCTCACATTGTTTGTCATTTGATACATATTGTTCTGAAAATAATGATCATGGTGGCTTTAAAGTTTGACAGTTTGAGTTTGTCGTTTGTCTTTTTGCACAAGTATATTTATGATTAGCATTATAGATGTCAGCAGTCAATCTCGAGCATCATGGTGTTCACGGATGCTCTTTTACTCTGACAGGCTTTTTCATTGTTTGAATGAACAGTTTAAGCCCAGACGGTGTGGTATGTTGTACAGAGTGTACAAGTCCCTTGAGACAAATGTGTGATCAGTGATATTGGGCTATATAGTGTAAATAAAACTGACTCATGCCATCATAACAACAAGCAGAGACTCCTTAGGGCTCATCTTTGTTCATATAGTGCCGGATTTAAACCTTCTTAATATTTCATGCAACTCCTCATTTGATCAAACAACACTTTCATTTGATAATTAACATACAGTTTATGTGTTTGTGTGTGGAGGGTGTGGTGCTAACTTACTGAGGTCAATAAAGGGATGTAATAGAGGACCAGAGGTCTGATAATGGCTTCGTCCGAGACCTCCAGAGTCTGCAGCAGATTCCCAAGTCCTCAGTCATCAGCATGCACACCATGTGACACCTCCCTCTCCCTCAATCTTTCTCCCCCTCCTCCTCCTCCTCCTTTTTTCCTCCTCCCTCCCCTCCTGCTGTGTCTCCCTCTCTCTACTTCTCCTCTGGCTCAGTGGTGTGTTTCCAAGAGATAAGACCCTTGCTCATTTCACACATGAGCAGAGTGGAGTTGGGAAAGGCTGTGTGTGTGTGTGTGTGTGTGTGTGTGTGTGTGTGTGTGTGAGAGAGAGTGTTCATTGTGTGTGTGTATACCTGTGTTTGTATCTGCATGTGTGTGTGTGGGTGTGCGTATGAGCTTGCATGCTTATGTATGCGTTGAAGGTTAGAGAAGAAGAAAGCAAGTACAGACTCCGACTCCAAGTTTTCTCCACTTGCTGCATCTTTACTTCAGCTTTTTGAAGCGTTGATTCGTCTATCCTCCAAAACTGTCTGACAGAGGGTGAAAGTAACATTAATTTCCCTGTTAAACTCTCCATTTTCACTTCAGTAAGTTTAGAATTCCAGACCAAACAAAGACCACCATTTTCTACTGAAACTTGCAAACACAACAAGGGCCAACCCTGACTACAAAAACAAGTGGGCCTGTCCAGACTGAGTCAAGTCCAGTAAGCTGATTTTCACTGAACCCAACTGAATACAGAAGCATTCACAATCAGTCAACCTCAGGGCTGATAGTGGAAAAAAATCTTTTTTTGTTTTTGTTTTTTTACATACATTATTATATATATATACACATTATTTGAAAGACTAATACTGTGTATTAACTATATTGCAAACATGATGCATGTTTAATGGCACGGACAGCTGCTTTATGACAGCTGCTTTATGACAATCCGGAAAAGCTGCACTTTCGGAGCCTCAAGTCCGTGCTCAAGCCATTGCCTTGCGCAGGGCAGGGAAAACTTGCAGGGAAGTAGCTCAGGACCTTGGCAGAAGCATATGATGGGTGAAGAAGTGGTGGCAGAGATACCAGAGTTGTGACTCCCTTGAAGACATGCCCCGTGCAGGTCGCCCCTCAGTTCTGAGTTCAAGGGCAAAGGACCTCAGGGCCCTCTCTACTTACTTCCAACTCCCAACAGCCAAAATGACCACATTTACACTGACAATCGAATGGAAGTACCACCTTCTGAACAGGTCAAGTTCAGCGCCCATTGCATGGTCTGGGGGGAGTATTATGTTAAGAACATTCTCCAGCCAGTGCTACTTCCCACACTCACCAGAAGGAAGAAATCGGACCCCGTCACAGCTAGGAAGATGTTCAACAGGCGTGCGGAAATGGTCTTTGTCCAAGATGGTGCCCCCGCACATACTGCTCGTAGCACTCAGCAGTGGTGTTCTGAGCAGCTTCCTGGCTTTCTGCACAAAGAGGAATGGCCACCCAACTCCCCGGACCTCAACCTGATCGAGAACTGCTGGTGTATCCTGAACAGTCGGGTCTTCCACAGCCCACCCCCTACCACCATGAAGCAGCTCAATACGAGGGCTGTGCGGGAGTGGGGCAACATTTCCGCAGTCAGTGGCAGCACACCGGAGATCCGGTACGGCAGCGGAATGCTATCAGCCATGCAACCATTATAGGCAACAAATTGTGACGGAAGCAATGAAAGCTTCCATATTTACACTTGATGGTTGCACTTGAGATGGTGTACTCATAATGGTCAGAAAGCAGTGAAGTTGCAGACTGCAACCAAATGAAAACTCTTACCTTTTGGTAAATGGACTGTACTTATATAGCGCCTTTCTAGTCTTCTGACCACTCAAAGCGCTTTTACACTACATGTCTCATTCACCCATTCACACACTGATGGAATTGGCTGCCACACAAGGTGCCAAGTACTCATCTGTTCGAAGCATTCATACACATTCACACACCGATGGCACAGCCTTCGGGAGCAATTTGGGGTTCAGTATCTTGTCCGAGGACACTTCGACACGCAGACTGGGGATCGAACCACCAGGATCAAACCACCAATCATCTGATTAGTGGACAACCCGCTCTACCTCTGAGCCACAGCTGCCCCTTTTGAGCATTAAGAAAAACTCTGGCTGCCAAATTCATATAAAAAAGCAAAAGTACATAGTGTACAGAATGCGCTACATAGAAGTGTAGATACAGAAGTATCCAAACATGTTAGAATTTAGTAAGTAGAGCTGACGCTGATGGTAAAAGTCTTGCAGGGTATTCGGTCATGAACCAAAGTGTTGCACAAATGAAAAGTTTGTCCATGTATTTCTGTGCCAAATGTCATAGTGACCTATAAAACAGTTCACTTAAAACCACAAAAGATCTGACCCTACTTGTCCAACAGCATGAAGCCCAGCTCAGTGTCTGTCTTCCAGCCTTTTACTTCACAAAGCTCTCTGCGAGGACTAAAATCAGTCCCAGATTTACTCTTGTCCTCACTCTCTCTGTCATTAGCTCCCTTTGTTGTCATCTTACTGTAGGTCTCTTCGCCTCTGCCATTTGCTATATCCAAAGAAGCTACTTAGCCTGCTTACATTCCCCACTCACCTGGTTCTGGTGCATCACTGGCACACTCCATCAGCAACCCCCCACCCTACCACCTGCACAGTCATATTTAGCTGAATAAATATGAGTTACGTAATAAACACAAAAGCTTTTTTTTTTTAGCTTCTTATGACAAGACACCTGCAAAACTTATGACCCATCAGCCTATGCTGTGGACCTACTTTGTGTTTAATGGTATGCAAAATGCTTAGCTAAGTTGGTGATTTTGATTCTGTTAGCAAGGTGTGTTAGCATTCAGCTCAAAACACAGCTATGCCTCAATAGAACTGCTGTGTGGCTGTAGAAGGATCCTGTTAAAGGTTGCTAAGAAGAATACCTGTCGCCATTATTCTTGTAACAAATCTTCTACCTCACAGTTTAGCTTTCATCTAGGATTGTGATATGCAAGATAGCCCTGAATTGTAGCCATCACAGGTTTCTTTGATCTCGGGCACACAAGCATGAAGACAAGAGTCAAGGTGGAGCGGGACGTCGACAGCACAGCTACGACCCTGGAGCGTTCTGTGTTGCTGTTGCAGTCAGTTGGTAGCAGCGCGCTACGTACGCTGGCTGTGTGCTCTGGTGAGGGTTAAGGCACCAATCCTACCCACGCAACGGGGCATCCAAGTCTGAAATGTTCTTCACTCAACTCTCATGCACAGGCGTGGCAATCCGTCATTTACCAATCCCTTTTCATCAGGCGTCTCCTCTCTGCTGTCTTTGTTTGCTTCTGCCAGTTCTCTGTGGTCCTGCTCTGATTGTTACCTGGCCACAGGTGCACCAATTTACTGCAGGGGGAGGTCCTTCAGACACTCAGGAGAGAAACACTTGAAACTAGTGAATCACACACATACACACAATTAATAGGAACACATTAAAACAATGTGGTGCAAATAAACACATATAAAAAGTCTCTCCTGGTCACTTTGTGACAGAGCTACCATACCTTTTCACACAAGTGTGTACTTTGTCCTGTTGAAGTAAGCAGTTCAGGGCCAGTGTCTGTGGTGTTTCTATATGTTTGCTGCATTGAAAACAAGAAGCAGGCAGTTATATTGAAGTTAAACTTACAGTTTATGAACAACAGTGGAAACAATTCTCTACAAGGAAAAGCAAATGTGTGAACGAAAACAAGGCACGCAAGGACAAGTACAATGTGGAAGCCATTTGTTATTGTTGTTAGACATGGGGGGAATTAAAGTTGTGACTATGAAATACACAGTGTGCAAAACCATAACCATTTAAATATACGAATCACTTTTTTCTTCATATTTCATTTCTTTGTGGCCCATCAGGCTTTGCCCCGCTTGCTGTTGGACCTATCAGCCCGTGTTTGTTTTCTTTTTAATGGGACGCTCCATTTAAAGTTTGTGCAGATAAGTCACAGCTCCTTTGTAGTAGGTACATGTTTTTCTGTTGTAGGACCTTTACACTGTAGACAGCACAACTACCAGATGTTTAATCTGCATTAATTTAGGGAATAAACAACATCTCTCTGCTGTAATTTGTTTCCACCAGCCCTTAAACTATGTTTTCCTCTCCCACATTTTTCTGTTCCATTACTTCCCGTGTGATTCAGAGTAATAGTGAAAAATGACTTACCTCGCAGTTAACTGCTCTCATCAGGCACGGCGGGAGGACACCGAAAGACGACACATGAAGAGAGTTATCCATGCAGATACAAGCTAATGAAGAGTCTGCTTCGTCCTCAGAGGAGCCCCCTTTGTCGCTGCTACTCAGGCTTCTCTGAGAAGAGTTTGGCAGGAGCACAGCGCTCACAGTACTGTTCATTTACCCAGACAGTCGAGTCCTTGGGGAGCAAAGAGGAGGAGTCGCTGCAGAGGAGATCTCGGACAGATTTGAGTGGTCTGCTTGGCCTGTGCCGCAGTTAGCTGTCTCATTCTTGGCTCGCCTGAATTGGGCCGCATTGACCCTCACTGTCAAAGCTGGCGGAGGTGTTTGGAAAATGCCTTTCTTAATGTACAAGCATCTGGTAGCTTCATTTATTTTCAAGCTATGTGGATCAAGCATGTATCTTATGTTATACGGTAATTTTTGCATCCTTTTTTGGTTGAATTTTAGAATTTTTGAAATTGGATTTATCTTTTAAAACTCCACTGAGTAACTAACACTATTAAGTATTTGGGAGCGTTTCCCTTATTTACTGTGAAAATGTCTAGGTCTACAATCTCTCGCATTGGGGCTAAAGTTTATCTGTTTAGCTAGCATGGACGTTATCAATTATCAGTTAGTCAGTTTTTGACTGCGTCACAGAGTTGTGATGTCATTTTGTGACTCAGTTTGTAAAGTTTAGTGAGAACTCATCTGACACAGAGAGTCTTCTATTGTTGCTACACGTGTGAAACAACGACTCTAGTCTGGACTTTGGAGTTTGGACTCTGGAGTTTATCCATGAAAACAGCTTCATTCAGCGTCTCTCCCTCTCCTCCAGCACCGTGAGCTACCATGGTTACAGGAACGCCCTGAAACTTTGTGATGATTCTCAGTAAGAACTTGTTGGTTAGTATGATGCAACAAAATCATGAACATAGCCTGATCCTGAGCCTAAAAACATGTACTCCAAAGTTATGTACGTGGTTGATTGCTAAAGTAATACAAAAAGTTCCTCTACACAAAAAAGTTTGATTCCATAGAATGGAAATTACATGGAAAAGTCAAAAAAGGAAAGTGTTAATAGAACAGCTGTTCAAAGCATTAACCTGTAACACACTGTTGGTCAAGTATTTAATCTTGATGGCTGCATTTGAGAACATGATTATGAGTGGAGTGGGGCTGAAGTCTTATGTACTGTGTCATTTCTTTAGCAGATGTCAAGTAGCCTCTCCTGTAACATGTTTCACAAATTGCAAATGGGGAATATGACTTGGCTGCTTTAATCCATGCCCAAAGCCTGGCTTCATGTATGAAGTATGTATTTTAGAAGATTTGGATGAACAGAAAGCAAATGGAAACAGTTGAGCCTCTGGCACTGTATTGCCAGTTTGTTTGCACCTTATTGGGAGAAACGTGTCCTGATAATATGAACCTATGAAGGTGCAAAATCATTTTAGTAGTTTTTAATGGACAAAATTAATTCTGCATCTGAATATTTGTTTAGAAAACAACCATTCACAGAAATATGCTTGATTGAACAAAATATAAAGGCAACAATGTTGTTGCCTCACCACCATGCCCACGCCATTTTTTACGAGATGCAGTAAAGATCTAAGACTTCAGGCGTGTCATCTCAACATGCTGATGAAACAACGTGACTATGAAAGGTCTGTGTTAAAAACCAATGACAGGGACAAATGATCTCCTGTAGTCACAGGTTACACATTGAAAACAATGAGCTCATGTGAACAAAGTCTAGACCTTGAAATGGGATCATTTGTCCTGAGATAAAGCTCAGAATATTCCCTCATGTAGGCAAAAAGCCTCAAACATGAAGTAAGATGATACTTTAAATAACTGGAAGTCCTTCACACATGTCACTTGTATTTAGCTAAGCAAACCCAAAATAACATACATTTGCTAATTAAGAAAAGATACAATACAAAAGATTACTATAGTTATATAATATAATATAGTTTTGCAGTGTGTCTATAGTGGACTTGTTCAGATTTGACTGAATCACTTTCTGAGTGTTAAAATGCAAGATCACGCAAGTAAAGCATAAACCTGAAAATGCCTTTGGAATGAGTTCTTATATAACAGTGTGAAAAGACTTTCTCATGCTAACATTGACTTGTTGTTTACCTGTTCATTCAAAGACAGTGGCATCTAGTCAGTTCAAGTATTGTCCATTTTGCAGATCTGCATGTTCTTGTCACCTCACACTGTGAACAGCCTGGCCTGCTCATTTCTTATTGCTGTGACATTGTAGCACAGCACAAGACTGGACTATATGTGAAATTGCTTTACTTCCATTTTTTTCAGCAGAAGTATAAAAAAATCCATATGGAAAGCATACACTAAGGTGAGCATCCAAATATAGGAATTAGATAAAGCGATGGTTAAAAAATCTACATTTAACCCATGTGAATACGAGAAGAAGTGCAGCTTCCTGCCGCACACAGCTCAGTACTTAATGCCTCCAGATAATGCAGAGCTGCCCAAAGTCTGAACCTTGTGCTTAGGTAACACAGAGGCGAGGCTTGGCAAACCCTATCTTCTTTATGCAGACATCATGTCTGAAGCCAATTTGTATGCAACTTAAGTGTGATCCGAGTGTGAGCTTCAAACTTGAGTCGCCCTCCCTAGTCGTAGCAGGTAGAGTCGTCACTGGTGGGTGGACACCGGTTCGCACGGAGTGTCTGACACTTTCCTGACAAACATAAACTTCTCTTGCTCAGGGCTGAAGCAGAATATAGCAATCCAATCTTGGGTTATATTAAGAAGCTCCAATGTACTTATTACAGGAGTGCCTCACTGAAGCCTGTCTCCTCTAAGCTTGGGACGAGGAATATAGTGCATATCAGTGCAATCATACACCCACGGTGAGTTATATTAAACCTATGTGGTTAGTGTCAAATAATACTTTTCAGCAGCTCTGCACAATCTGTTAATGCTCTCTCCTCTCTTGAGAGGATATAATATTAGCCTTCTATTTGGTAATTATGTTATATATATTTATACATATATATACACACACATATATATATGAAAATCACGAGCTTCACTGTATGTTCCATGTATCGATGTTTGTTTGTTTGTCCCTTATTTCCATAATTTTCCTGCTATTCTTCTAGAATTTGCGAAATTTTCAGATGATCATATGAAAAAAAATGTGTTTATCTGTTTAATGCCCTACTTTATAATGATATAAATAGCAAAATATCAAATACACTCAATCGTCATGGCGGCAAAAAGCGGGGAAAGGTTAATATATGCAATATGCACAAGCAATTTATAGTCCTCAAACAGTGAGTCAGCATGTTTGACTCCAACATGCTGACTCACTGATCAAACCAAACCAAAACTATTCCGAAGTCAATTCCAGCCTGGGTCAGTCGGTGTTGACAGTTGGGAGATAAAATCATACAGTGTGTGGTGTTGAATTATTGAATTGTTAAAAGGAGAGTATATTGAACTCAGAACTCATCGGGTGGCCAGAGGCATGACTCCAAATGTATGCTAATGCTGCTTCATATCTTGGAATGTGTAGATAGGAAAGTGTTCGTGAAGACATCCACCATAACAACTTAATAAGGTAATTATACATTGATCAGCCATAACATTATGAATGTAGGTCCAACTTTTGCCACCAAATGACCTGTCAGGCCCAGACTCCACTAGAGCTTTGGAAATGTGCTGTGGTATCTGAGACCAAGACATTAGCAACAGAAGTCCTGTAAGTTGCGAGGTGGGGCCTCCATGGGTTGGAATTTTGGGCCACTGCCATCAGGGAATACCGTTTCCATGAAAGGACGGTCTGTAACAATGCTTATGTAGGTGGTATGTGTCAAAGTAACATTGACATGAATGACAGATCCCAAGGTTTCCCAGCAGGACATTGCCCAAAGCATCATAATGCCTCTGCCAGCTTGCTTTCTTTGCATAGTGCATCCTGGTGCCATGTGTTCCCAAGCATGCAGCCACCCATGTTATGTAAAAGAAAACGTGATTGATTAGACCAGGTCACCTTTTTTTCATTGGTCTAGTTCTGATTCTCACATGTCCATTGTTGATTGGGGACAATTGTGGTGACTGGCGGTTTGATCCATGGCTCCTCCAGTCTGCATGTCGAAGTGTCCTTGGGCAAGATACTGAACACCAAATCGCTCCCGAAGGCTGGTCATCGGGGTGTGAATGTGTATCCCTTCTCTGTAAGTCGCTTTGGATATGACTAAAATGTAAAAAAAAAAAATTCAATTTTTTAATTTAAAATTTAAAATATTTTCAGCAGTGGACAGGCGTCAGCATGGGGCACCTCATCTGGTCTGCGGCTAATCAACCCCATACGCAACAAACTGTGACGCTGACATCTTTCCATCAGAACCAACTGCCATCCATAAGCCTGTTGCCGGTTCACCACATTTTATCCTTGGGCCACTTGATTGATACTGACCACTGCAGACCGGAAACACCCCCCAAGAGTTATAGTTTTGGAGATGCTCTGACCCAGTTGTCTAGCCATCACAAATTAGCTCTTATCAAAGTTGCTGAAATCCTTATGGTTGCCCATTTTCCCGCTTCAAACGCATCAACTTTGAGGACAAAATGTTCATCCGCTGCCTGATGTGTCCCACCCACTGACAGGTGCAATGAAATAAGATAATCAGTGCTATTAAGCTCACCTGTATGTGGTCACGTTGTTATGGCCGATCGATGTATATATGTCTCTCATTCATTAAAAGAAAATGACGCTATAGTTTATCCATAATGTGGCTATTGTGATACTGATTCAGGAGATTCAGGGGAACAATGAGCTTTTTCAATGAACATGATTTATGCATGAATCATTTCAAACTTTTGTCCCCCAGTCTGAACAAAAGTCAACACAGGAAATTGCTTTTCTGGAATAACCATGTTATATACAACTACATCCAAGGCAACTTGCCAAGCATGCTGAGTAAAGGTTATCTTGATTTAAAATTTGTGATATTATTGGTCTTTCTTTGCTGCTGAGTTACTGAGCTTATTGTCTTTGTAGATGTAGAACACAGTTCAAGGACTGCACTGAAAATCTGTGGCAGTAACTCCAGGGGAGAGAAACTTCCGGGTGGGCCAATAGTACAAAACAACATCATCACCACATTATCACTACAATATTCTATTATAAACAGAAGAATAGCTGTGGGAAAGGCATCAATCTGTTTTACAAGAGAGACGAGAAAACACAAATCTAGCTCTAATTGAGTCCTCTAAAGTGCAGATGTAAATGCTTGAAACTTATAATTTCCCACTCTCTGCAAATGGGAGGGCTGAGCTCATTACAGTTTCCTCCAAGATAAGCTGTGGGCTGCTTATAAAAATTATATATTTTGAGATTCAACTAATTCCATGTCACTGAGTGCATACATTAGCATCTGAAGAGAATATTAACAGCAGGTCTCTTAACGGCTGGCCTTTGGCTCCATGTTGAGATTTTGTTCTGATACGTTACAGAACAACCAATAAAGACTAATGAAAATTAATAAGCACTATTTAATATGTGATGTATTGACATATATCATATCTGGTATTGTGCTCCTCTCCTGTGTTTCCATTCACCTGAGTTGAGAGGTGAAGGACAGGAAAAAGCAGGTCATGCTTTTACAGATGTTTTTAAAAAATTTGCTCTCTGAGAGTTCCCCCCGCATGCATCACTGAGGCGTCACCATTAACAGAACACCAGTAATGGGGGCTGAAAAGATGTAATTAGAGTCGCAGAGTATGAATTATGGACTCATAAATCATGTTAGTGGGCAGGCAATAATGCACACTAGTGAAGTGCCAACAAACAATGGTCTAATTACCCGCCAATTACCTGGTTAATAATGCTTTTCCAGGGCCAGTCTGTTGACCTGTCGCTAAGATGACGCTCACCATAATGAATCTGTTAGCCTCAACATGGAGGACAGACACTAAACAGAGGATTGGACTGTCTTGAAGAAGAATCACTGTGTGGCTTTTTATCACAGCACAGTTCAATATGATGCCATACAAGTCACTGATGACCATATATTAGATAACAGAAAGTCGGTACTTGTAAACTTCATGCAAAAACTTTGTTGTAGCATCGAAATTCAGAGTGACCTAAGGAATGAAACTCATCACAGCTTCATTTAGTTTGAAGCTTCAGTGAAGAGGTGCACCTATTTAATTTCCCATTTGTCTCTATTGTCGCACAGACACTATATGTCCCAAGACCAAAGTGCAGTGTTCACGTTGTGGTCACTCGCCTGCATTCACATATATGTGACCCCAAACAGCAGCTTCCGTGGCAAAAAGTGCAGTTTCTCAAACGTCCACTTGAGGCTGGCTCCAGAAGTCAGTCAGTCTCCATAAGTCCCCATGTTAAAATGTCCAACTTCACAGCAGAAATAAACATGTTTACAGCCTGGTACAAAAAACAGGTTTGGTCAGGTTAAAGTCAATTCTGAGATTTCTTCCAAAACACATTAAATATGTTGGAAAATAGTTGCTATGTGAAAAGACTTAACAATATATTACTGAAATGTGGAGTAAGAGTAGAAAACAGTTTTTCACCAGTTTTCAGTCCAGGATTTTGTGGGCGGTCCTTAAAGGGTGGCTCGATGACACGCTGAGGCCACCCTGAGCATACACTGTCTTCTATGGTCTGACAAACTCAGAACACACATTTATTCTTACTTTACACAGACTTTAAGGCTTAAAGTTGTGCCTCATGTAAGTGGATGATTTAGGTCTGCCGATTTTTGTGGAGGAAGAGGCAGGACTACCAATATGGTGACGGCCAGTGTCATGTATTCTGAGCTTCAAAACAGCTCTTCAGAAACGTGGGCCCTGGTATGCACTGTCCATTCTTTATACTGGCAGTGGTGTGGTATCACTAAGGCTTCCCGGACTTATACTGCTTCCTGTTATTGAAGAGACTGTCCACCTGCCATTCAAACCCTTGCCACCCAGTCCCCACCATGTGATCTTACATCTACACTCCAGCTGCAGCGTCTGCCAGCATTAATCATCCATTCGGTGTTTCAGTGTTGTGTTCTTGCTTAGTGCTTTACATCTTTGGTTTACTGTTTTACTGTTTGACATATGACATGTGATTAATGGAAGTCTCATCTAGAGACGATGTTGTCTTGATAAAGTCTCCCATGAGCACACACCTGTTTGTTTTTCTGTGTGCCCCGCACTCCAGGCAGAAGATTAAAAAAACATTCTCTATCTTCAATTACATGCATTTAAAACATGCATGCATCGTGCTAACAGAACATTTTATCACCACATTTCCTCCCATGTTGGCTCACTCTTTACACCAACAATCACATCTCTGCCACCTCCTCCTTCCCAATGACTGACCAGCGTGCGCAGGCTTTGACCCCGCCCCTCGTCCGGTCCCCATGGCCAGAGGAAAAACTGCCTGCTTATTAATTCGTATTTTAATTGAATTTCTCCCACCATTTCTCCGCTTAGTTAATCCCTGCACTGGCCTGTGGGCAGATGACTGGCGTGTAATTACCGGCTGCTGGCATGTGTGCTTTCTCTGGGCTTCTCTTCTCATTCTGCTCACCGCTACGGCAGCAAAGTCTCTTTTTTTTTTTGTTGATCTATCTCTCTTCTCCGCACCTCCTTCTCTCCTCCCGTCTGCTTCCTATCTTCTCCCTCCTATCTCCTCCCCGTTCCTCCAACTCTCTCTCTCTGTTCTTCCCGCTCACTCTATCCATATATCTGAGAAAATATCACTCCCCGGAGGGAATTTAGAGAGTGGGAGTCAGCGAAAGGGAAAAAAAAAAACCTTCTCTATTTTCTTTTCAGGATCAAGAGAAAAGGAATGGGGCCCCCTTTTTCCATTTTGTAATCATTTTCTGTGCTGGTCTATCGAGCGTGGCATCAGTCAGAGCAGGGGCCAAGTTAAGCTTCTCCATTCTTTGAGGACACATGTTAATAAAACAGCCAGCAGATAACAGTAATTACCTCTCAGTGGTTTCTGCTCCTCACTGGGGGACACACTGTGCGAGAGAGGTCTGCGTCTCCTCCAGCCTGTACGTCCAAAAGATTAATTCTGTTTTTAATTAGAGCACACCCTGAGTGATACACCAAATGTAGCCTTCCCGCCATCCTCCTCGCTCCTTCCCTCCTCTGCTTCCCTGCCGCTCTGTCACCGCCGTATTAGCATAAGTAATTAGAGATTCCTATTTGCCTGCATGGTCTCGCTGTTTAAATTGAACGTGTTGATCTCTTTTGATTCTTCTGTAGTTTGAGGCTGCTGCCTGTCTTGTACAATTAAGATAACGTGCAGGGAGGGTGGTTGATGCTGGGGGTTTTGGAAGCCTGCAACCCTGCTCTTAAAGCATTATCTCTGTTTTGTTGTAAACTCTCCAGAGCTCTGTGGAGATTTAAGAGGTGAGGAGTGCAGCTTATGCATGCTGAAACTTGAGGGCCAGACACACTCACTGCAAGATGAATGTTCCGGAGACTCCAGGCTTGTGTCATTTCATTGATTTCACTTCAGACCAAATTCAAATCCAAAGAAGAGGAATAAAACAAGAGAGAGAGAGAGACAGACAGAGAGAGAGAGAGAGAGAGAGAGAGAGAGAGAGAGAGAGAGAGAGTTGTGCCGACGAAAAATGATGTGTCTTTGAATAAAAGCATATGTGCAGACATCAGCTCGTTGTGTAAAACTACTATTTAAGTCCCAGTCCAACAGCATTATCATCATTCTGTGGTTAGCGCCCTATTGTAACTGTCAGGATTCAGCTTTCTCCACACATCTAGGTGATAAAGGATTCATGCATTGTGAAATGAAGTGAAATGCTAATTCAGAACGAGGATCATTGAGGCCACTTAATACTGGGGACGCTTAATGGAGGAGCCTCTTTTGCATCTGTGACAGGAGACTAGGGTTTAAAGCAATAGTTAGACATTTGATAAAATACACTTACTTCCTTTTATGATGTGAGTTAGATGAGAAGGTTGACACCACCACCTGTACACTAAAGCCAGTACTCAGTTAGCTTAATATAAAGATTAGCATGAGAGAGAGAGAGAGAGAGAGAGAGAGAGAGAGAGAGAGAGAGAGAGCTAACCTGGCTCTATCTGATTAAAACATGTAGAAACATAAGAGATAGAAGGTAGACAGGTGCTGGAAGGCAGATTTCCTTAGCTTTGGACAGAGCCAGGCTAGCTGAATTTATGCTAAGCTAAGCTGAACAGCTACTGGCACCAGCTTTATATTGAACTTACAGACAAGACAACTCCCAGCAAGAGAGCAAATGAGCATATTTCCCAAAATATTTGACTGTTGCTGTCAATGATTCTGTGGGGGTTAGGGTTAGCACAGTGCACAGCAAGAAGGTCTCTGGTTCAAACCTTCAAAACTCCAGCTTCCTCCCACAGTCCAAAGACCTTCACTTAATAGGTTAATTGGTGACTCTAAATTGCCTGTAGGCGTGAATGATTGTTTGTCAGCCCTGTGATGAGCTGGCGACTGGTGTACACTGCCTCTGACCCTAAGTCAGCTGGGATAGGCTCTAGTCCCCCCGCGACCGTGGTGAGGATTAGCAGTTCCAGAAAATGGATGGATGGGACACTCCTAAATCCTGACCTCACAAGACCTCACATGAGGTCGGTCGTTGCAAAGACAGTGTTGAATGAATGTTTAAACGTAGATTTACCCAACAAGCTGAAACACAACATGGGCAGATTATAGCCAAAGAAACAGACATGCAGAAACATCAGTTATTTGGAGTTTTGATTTTGGCCTCCTGGTTCAATGCTCTTTTATTTCTAAATGCTCCACAATGTTCACCAGCTTTTCTCTACCTGTGACCGTCTCCTGTTTGGTGCTGATAGTCAGTAATAGAGTAAGTAGTAGCCTTTTGTCTATGAGAGTGAGTCAAAACAATAAATGATGTTAAAAGTCTGTGGTAAGTTTGTGGGTTCATTAAAACCAACACCTTTCACACTACATGCTATCATATGATGCATTACTGTAACAGGTTTAAAGGGTGTTGTCACTGATTTTGCCAAAACTTTAAATTCGATGCATCGCATAAACTTTTTATTCTAAAACAAACAAAATGTTGCCTGCAGCCTGCATGATCTGATTGCTGTGTTTTTGTTGTTCTCCTGAGCATTTTCTGGCATCAAGCTACTTCTACATAAGGTCCAAACTTCATTCAAACTTTCAAATGTTCAGTTCCATTCAGGCTTTTATTGGCCCGCATGGGAAATTTGGCTCGCGGCATGGCAAACAGACACACCAACGCAGACTCATCTGTCAGTAAAACAGATTAAAGAAATTAAAAGAAATATGATTTAGAAAGAGCAACACACAATAACAACAAAAACAATAAGAAACAACACAGCAGGCCATTCCTGTCTTATTGTCTCATTGTTTTAAACTTGTTCTGTCTTTTTTCTGTCTATAGGATGCAAATTAAGTGATTTTTGTTGTTGCACAAACGAAATAAAATGTTTGCATCCATTCCTCTGGAGAGTTTACTCCCACCCTGAAGGAAGCTGCTCTGTTTTTATTTAAAGTTCCAGTTTGTCAGATTTAGGAGGCTCTGTTTACGCAACACTCATCCGTATCATTTTGAGCTGCCAGTAGACAGTAGACGAGAGAGAAAAGAGGTCAAACTGTGAGTCAGTATGCCATGGCGTGTGCTAAACGGAGGAAGGTTGACGCAGAAAGCTGACTTTTAATCCGAAGATTGCAGCCAAGTCAGCCAATAATTTATTATTAGTAGTAGTATTGTTATGAAAGTATTTCTTCTAATTCTCAGTTGAATGTCAAATTGACTTTGCTTTAACTTTTCTTATTTATTTGATTTATTATTTATTATTGTATATAGTTCTCCAGAGTCCAGAGTGTCACTGAAAATAAATATTGTTGCCACCACGTTGAATTACAATATAGCTTTGTGTTCTGATTTGAGTCGTTGACTTCACACAGTGCAGATGTTAGTACAATGACAATGCTGCTTCAGTATCTATATAAAATAATTGTTATGTATAACTAAATTATACTGCAACTTAAACACGATGATGCTGCCGACCTGAACATGAGGACATTTTCTCTACCTGGACTCGACACAAAATTTTAGGTGGTTTAGTAGCGTGCCTCAGATATGCCTCAAAATTTCCCCTTGTGGCTCTCCCTGCTTTGAAAATAGGGACAGAGTTCACTTGCTCTAATGCACAGAAGCCTCCGTCGTCACGTATTCTCGTGTGACATCTGTTCAAAATCTCTTGCACGGTTAAGTTCTGGCTAAGTGCCGCCAAGCTTCACTATGATGTCGACTGTCAGATGACTTCCCTCTACAAACAGTTGGTGCTTTAAGAGATCAAAAGGTACAAAGTGAATGCTGTGAGCCTTTCCTCCACACGCTGCGTTCAAGAGCACGCTGGCCCCTGTTGCTTTAGAGCGGCAGCGTTAGAAGCTGTGTCTCCATCTCTCATCTACTATGACTCTACTTAGCATGAATTATGTTGTCATGGCTAGAACAGCGGGACTCATCGCTGAGAGATTACTTTGCGTTTCATGCAGATGGGTTTCTTGCAGGAGTGTGTGAGAGGGTTGCTTATTAAATCTGCCCGAATGGGCAAGCAGGAAGGCAGAAGAAGATACTTTTTGAATGGCTGTTCTGACAACATCATTTGCATTCTGTAATTAACTGTCTCTGCGCACACATACACAACACACACACTGAACTGGGGTCACTGGTAAAACATTCCTCCTTATGCGAATTAGCTCTGTGTTGCTGTGGTGACAGGTCTTTATCACAGCAAACAGCGAGTGAAGTGGGAGTGAACGTGACGTCTGACAGACGTGGGTTTAGTTTGCATGAGTGAGACAGAAAGAAGAAGAAAAAAAGAGAGAAAAACTGAGAGCAAATATTGACTTTAGAATCTGTCTTAATGGAGGTTCCTGACTTATATATAATATAATATGGGATATATATATTTTGTTAAGTTGTGCACTTACATTATCCCAAATGTTTCCAAGAATATTCAGACCATCAGAAATCTAATATTTGAATCAGGTAACACTGCATTTCCTTGCATTCTTCTAGTTGTTAAAACTCAAAATACATCAGATATGTCAGAGAGTGACGAAGGAAGTGTAAATGTGAATAAATATAATGAATGCTTTACATTACTTTGTCTGTGAACAATTTCCCCAGATTTTTATCAGCAATTTACCAATGAAAATAAGAACTCCCACGATCCCCTGCTACTTCACAATGTCATCAAGCTACAGCTTTTGTTACCATTTCAATTTTAAGAGGACCCCTGGCGACTGTTTCAGGTTTATTTGTCATGTGTAAGTTAACACAGGGTCAAGAATAAAGAGAAGAACTGCTCAGCTCATCATAAGAGCATTAAACAGTGTAACAGTACTACACATAAGACTAAAAATAGGCTAAGAACAAAATACAATGCTATAAATAATATATATATATATATGTGTGTGTGTGTGTGTGTGTGACATGTTCTCACTGCACCCAGTGACAAATAATCCACCCAAAGTGGATATTATTTATTTATTTATTTATTTATTTATTATTATTTACAAGCTCTCTGATGATCTGACAGCATTTCTCCAAAACCAAATCCACACAGCCCATAATATTCTGAAGATGGAATTTATTGAATGCATTTCTATAAATCAGTGTGAGCTTCATGTGACACCAGGTTCATTGTGTTGTCCACTGGTTCATTGATTTGAGTTTAACTGAGGCAGACATGAGAAATTTAACTCAGTCCCTCAGACTGTCTATTTCCTGTTTGATGGTTGTTTGCTGATCAGTGTTTTTAAGACGAGCTATTTGTGCATTATCTTCTCCTGTAGCAGTCTCCTCTGTTGTTCAGACAGTCACACATTCAGTGGAAGCCACAGCTGACAGCTCTGAGGTGATGCAGCAGACTGTAGACTTTGCTCTGGAGTTACTACAGACGCACAGCTCATCAGTGTAAACTCTGTCTTCTCCCATCAAGGCCACACACACACACACACACACACACACACACACACACACACACACACACACCTATACTTTAAATCAGACCATCGTGACAAGACGTGACGTTTTGCAGGTGCAAAGAAAATATCTTCTTTCACGTTTGTTGAACACCTCAAAAGAAACCTCTACTTCACTGCAGGAAGGAGAGGTTGAGGCAATGGATTGCAATCAGTAACATATATTGTGTGTGGACATATAATAATGTTGTGGGGACATAAATCTGTTTGCACAGTCACATTGTGCAACTCAGGTTCCAGTAATGGAAATCTTGAAATTGACTTGGCTTAAGGTTAGGGTAAAGTTAGGTTTAGGTAGTGTCAGACAAACACTGACACACAAAGCTGATGTTGGTGTACTGGAGAAGAGTAGTTGTATTTTTTCATTTTTACAACTAACACCACCCAAAAGAAATGAGGAAATATATGAAAACAGAATGTCTCTTAAACAACCAAACTGGTTTACTGTATTAGTTTGTTTGCCAACAAATTCCTCCAAAGCTGCAGTGTACAACAAAAGGTTAGGGTTAGGGTCAGGCCAGACACAGAAGAAAGCATAGAGAATCTGGTGGATTTTCAAAATAAAATACCCTGTGCAAACCGCCTGTCGTAAAAACAGACAAAAGCGAAACTAATTAACTACATAGCATATTGACACGTGTAGAAGTATATTTAGAAGAACATATCAAGAAGAAAAATCGATCCCGGGGGGGTTTGAAGTCGCGTGCAGAATGGACCAAAACAGCGTCACAGTCACAGTGTTACAGAGACGTGCCCACTGAGATTTTTTGCTAATAGTAGTAGTTTCAGGAAAGTTATCTATTGAGGAGGTGATAAAAGGGTTAAAATGTGTGACAGACACGTCTCTGTTAGTCATAATTACTATAACTATGAGCTGGTAAGTCAAAATTATGAGATACAAGGTGCTAATTCTGAAAAAATAGGTCAAAAAATTTGACTCGCTATCAGTATTCGCCTCAGTATTTTGACAAAGTCAGTTATGAAAAATCTCCAGAGGTCTCATTTAACCCTTCGTGGTTGAACTCTAGAGAACAATACTCTGGGGTTTCTCTCTTCTCTGCTGATAAACTGTTCAATCACAGCACTGCAGTTGGAGGTGTTCTATTTAAAAAAAGCTATATGTCTAACATCTGTGTAGCCTGGCAGTGTGTACTATCGATCGATCAGCGCCGGTCAGAGAAAGGACCTGAGCAGCGGTGTTTTGAAGTTCAGGCTTTGTGAGTTTAACAATAACAGCAGGTTGGGGTGCAAATGAAAACTGGGCCAGTGGGCCATTAAACAGCGGCCAGAGGAGTGTCTCCATGTAATGACTATTGAACAGACCGCGTCAAACGAGAGGTAATCAAAGCTGAGTGTAATTACACACTCCTCTGTGCTTTTTCTAAAGCCAGGCCATTGTGCCCTGAGCTCTCCACGTCTAATGACACAGGTAAAGGATCAAGCGACGCCGAGGATGAAAAGTGGCAGAGCAGGGATGCAATTATGTACCGATTGCAAGGCGGTGTTCACAATTTAGCCTCATGACAAGGACAAGAATGATAAATGCAAAAAAAGAAATACCAGTAAGACAAGAGGAAACGGGCAGGCAGCATAGGACAATACAATGCATCTTAACTCTCAGGGCCCGATGGGCAGAACAACAAGGAGTCACTTGGATTTTCCATCTTTGGTCAGCTGTTCCAAACAATTATTTCTTTGCTTTTGTAGTGATCTTAAGGAAAAAATAGAAATAATGTTTTTACCTTCCATTTTAAATTCTGGCAGTTGAATCTTAACTAAATGCTTCGAGAGACTTGTTTTCATACACAGTCATGCTAACAGTCTAACATCCATTTTCTGGGTCTCATGTTTTGTCTTTTGTATCTCTTAACTGCAAATGACATGTATAACAGAGCAACCCATTTTGAAAATAACAGTGTAGTTATTTAATAATAGTTATATAGTTTAACTAGCTGGCTAACAACTTTCCATAAATTAAAATACAAGGATAACTTGTATTACGATTGGGACAAAAGTTCTTATCGTTGTATGGTACAACAGAACGGTATATGTTCTGTATGACAGGTCTGATCATCAGACTGGCCACTGCAGCGTGACGTTGGGTTGCGTGTATTTTTTTCTGCAGCTCGCTCTACTGCACCCTTAAAAACTATCGACATTAAAATAAATACAGACATTTTTGTTGCTGTGCCTGAGTTGGTCTAAATTGGTCCTTAGCGTTAAAATTGCTGAATTGGCTTTCTTTCTGTTGCTTTTATGTAACAACTAATTTCAGTATGAGGCAAACTGTGGTGCTTTGAGCTAGGTGCTAACATCACTATGCTAACATGCTCACAATGGCAATGTTAATATGCTAATGTTTCCAATGTTCATTAGGGTCGCAAAGGAGTGGAAAATTGCCTGTGAATTTCCAGAAACTTACCATGGGAAGTCGAGCTGGGGAATTTTGAAAATATTCCAGATTGCAAATTTTCCATGGGAAGTATGGAAATGAATGGGAATTTATGGGAATTATAAACGTAAATTTATAAACGTTCAAGGAAATTATGCCAGCCATAGCTTATTTAGCATCTAACTTTTCAGCTAGCTAGGTATCTACTGTATGAATACATTTTCATATGCTGTTTGCAAGTTAAACATTAATACCATACACTGAATATATTTACTCCCTTATATCATCAAAATGTACTTCACTTTATGTAGTCCACAAGCTCAAATGTGTGGCTTCAATAGTGCTCTGGGCTCTAAAGTGTACTCCAGGGTCATCTGTGCATGTAAGGGGCCTGGCCTCAATAGCCCTGTGTGACATGTTGTGCGTGTAAAGTCGACGTCGACTTCTTCACATCTATCTGATGACGATGATCATTAATGAGTTTCATCCACCACATTAATGCAGCGATAACCAATTTCACTATTAACTATGGTCAACGTCATAGTTTAGTAACCATAAAGGCTCAGCTGTACCAGATGTTTCTGACACTTAAAACCATTGAAGCAGTGAAGTGGTGACTTCAGACTTCGTCTTTTAGTGCAACATTACGTTTAAGTTGCCTGCAGTTTTTAAGCCTCGTTCATCCACACTGATATTTCTTATCCATAGAGCTGAATGCTCTTTAATTTACTTTGAATATTTTACTGTTCTTGTTGTTTGTAGTTTTTAATTCTTGTTGAATTGGTTCTTGGTCTCTATGCCTGGCTCTTAAACTTGTTTTAACCCATCTGTTTATTCTGTTTATTAACTGACTTTTATTTATTGTAACATTTTATCATTGTATGGCCAAATTTTATTTATGTATTTATTTTGTTTCTGCAAATTTTGATTCATTGTTGTCTATTTCTGTTTGTGGTTTTTGCTCTGTGAAGCACTTTGAGCTGCAGTTTTTCATGAAAGATACTATATGATATAATAGTTTGAAGTTTGAAGTTTAAGTAAACTAATGGCAACAAAGCAGCAAAAGGAGCATTACACCATTTATAAATGTAACGCTTACCAACGGCATGTACTGTAATCCCCTAAAGGCAAGACGCCTGCATAAGAGATGTTTTTAATTTTCATTTGTACTTAAACTGCAAAATAACAAACAAACAAACACTTGTGTGATTGCACATCTGTAGTGCTGTGAAATAAATGAATGCATTACAAACGTGAGACTTCTCCACAGGGAATAATCGTACCATCAAAATCTATAATCGTTGCATCTCTAATCCTCCATTTCCTTTTATCCATTTATCTCTTTATTGGTTTCAGGGACTAAGACTATCCCAGCACGCACTAGGCAAGTTCAGTCTATCAGAGGTCTATCAAATGTAACTGCACACATTCACACCTACAGGTAACACAGTTTTCCTCCACATACAGTCTTTGAAGTGTGGGAGGAAACCCAAACGCCTACTGGACCACAGGAACAACATGCAGACATCATATTCAGTGGTTTGAATAGATTCTCTGTAGCCCTTTATCAGCATTCCCTCTTTTACCCTCAGACACACACTAACAAATACGAACACACACACACACACACACACACACACACACACACACACACACACACACACACTTCTTTTCATGCTTGTTTGCAGTCCTCTCAGGTGGTGTTGTTCTCATGCATTAATAATTGCTTCTGGCAAAAGTTGATTGTTGTTAAAGTGTCAGCAGAGGTGATTGACAGCTGCTTTGGCCTTGACATTTACAAGCTGTTGAGGAAGACGTCCTGTCACCGAGCACTGATCTTCTTGCAATTTGATTTAAGAAAGAAATTGGAAATCCAGTGAGAGAAGCATCCTTTCATGCCGGTCTTCCAAGAATTGTTTTATCGGCAGTGATACTACGCTTGTGATTTACCATCAGTGGCACGCTGAGTGCCAACAGAGAAAACAATGTTCATAGACCACAGCAAAAATGAGGTGGCTTTGTAAAAGTCTTCAACCCTGACACCTTGAGATTGTATTCTCTAAAAAGCAGTTAACATTGTAATTTCTTCTATCTAACTATGACCACAAAGGTAAATGTCTTAATGAGGTGGCTTCATCAACACATGAGCTAACACATCATCAACTAATTTAATTGTAAAGTTTCAAAAAAACCTTTTTGATCTGACTGTGTTGAAACACACTGGCAGACTGGTGTGCCATCTGCAGTATTGCATGTTATACCAGGCTGTTGTGGGGACGACGGAGCTAAGCATGAAGGGTGAGGTGGTCCGGGCATTTGATCAGGATGCTTCCTGGGCACCTTTCTTTGGAGGTGTTCCAGGCACATCTAGCAGAAGACCCCGGGACAAGACCTAGAACCCAGTGGAGGGACTACATAGCCCGGGCATGTCCAATCATGGCCTGTGGTTTCATGCGGCCTGCAGCTTCATTTTTATAATGTATTATTTATGCTAGGATTATCAGATACTATATGGCTGGAAGATTTGTCTTATTTTTTTTGGCCTTTTCAAGCTTTATTTGATAGAGACAGCTGAAGAGTGACAGGAATGTGTGGAGAGAGAGATGGGGAGTGACATGCAGGAAAGAGCCACAGGTCAGATTTGAACCCTGGGCTTCTGCAGCAAGGACTGAGCCTTCGCACATGGGGCGGCTGCTCTACCAACTGAGCTAAACGACGCCTGTGTGTTATATATCTGTAGATGTGACACAAAATGTTACTTTCTGAATGATTTTGTTAAAGACAAGAGCAAGAGTGATGTGTTTGAAACTTAAATGTTAACAGACTTCGCATTACTCATAATAGGTCATGTTTAAAATGAACATGAGGTTCAGATTTGTATCAACTTCATTCAAGTTCAACATATTCCATACAATTTATTCTTTGTTATCTGACTCCAGATGTGAAAGAAAGGAAGAACTGTTGTTTAGATTTGTTCACGACTGATTGGCTTAGATTTGGTTACATTGCCATTAAAAAAAAAAAAAAAAATTGTAACAATGAAATCATACTGTTAGAACAATGCATTTGTATTTAACTATTATTGTTAATTTTTTCAGTTATTAAATGTTAGTATTGGCCCCCGTGCATTTTCACATTGTCAAATGTGGCCCTCTTTAAAAGCAGTTTGAACACCCTGACATAACCCATCTGGCCTGGGAACGCCTCAGGATTTGGGTACAAGTCCTTGTACCCAAATCCTGAGGTGTTCCCAGTCCCTGCTAAACCTGCTGACGACCTGACCCCGAAAATGTGGAAAGAAATGGATGGATGGTGTCGCGACATAAACAGCAGGAAATACACTCGGCAGACCAATAATAAACACTCCAAGTTTGGCAAGTTGCCCTGTGATATTCCAGCCTTCATGAATGTTTTTAAAGTTCAGGTTTTGGACAGATGTTGATTCAACTTCAAGAGGATGTCGTTTGTAGTACACCTTCTGCATCTATATTTGTATAACTAAACTAATTATCTGTATCAGTATTCACACTCATAATGGGCGGGATACTTTATTTTAGCTGAGTACTCGCTCAGTTTGGTGCTGCTGAACTTTATTACATTATACTGACAGGTGCTTCTATTTTTCTGTCTCCCCATTTAGAAGAATAAGAGTAGGTTAAATACCAGGATCACCTCTTCATATAATGTAATACAGTTCAACAGCTGCCCTGCTTCCTGGTGCTAAGCTGGGATAAACACATTCTGGAACTACAGTATCTCTAGAGATGAAATCACCTCGATATGTGCCCTGTAATCTCATGATAGTGAGCATATTTCACAAAATGACTGTTCCACTATGATTCTAAAATCACTGCTGGGTTCAAAGACCGCTGAGTAAATTCCCCTGACACCGTCACACACCTGATGAATACTAATAATTAAAGCATATCGATGAACTGGGTTGGATGATGTTATGTGGAAAATGCCACATCATTAATAACAGACTAGTATTGGTCTTGTATATTGGTCTAACCCTTGTGTAATGCTCAAAACAGTCACCATTCACTTGACAGCGTGATAACGGCTCTCCACAGTCTGCTGCAATAATCCTTTCCACAAAGAGTGAGCGTTGGGCAACAAGAGAGAGGCAGAGCAGTCTTAACCATGTAGAAAAAGGGCATTTTCCTCGACTAGTGTGTTTCAGCGACTGCAGGCTCTCTTATCGGCGAGTGTCAGAGGGAGAGAGAGGAGCTGAGCTAATCCAAAACAGCTCTTCTCAGCTAATCTCAAATGAGATGGAAATCCAGACGATTCACAGGGACAAAAAACATGCTGCCTCCGTCCTGTAAGATCTTGCTTTAGGGGAAAAAAACAATAATTTACAAATGTGGTAAGTCACAAAGCAGTGCTGCAAAAAAAGAAAAAAAAAAAGTCTAATAAGTTAAACAAGTTACATTCTACTTTGGAGCAAATTTATATTGTTTTCTTGAGGCATGATGTTCATAACATCCAGCCTGTCTCCCCACGGCATTAATCATTCACATATAATAACTGCAAGTATTGGAGAAAGCACTCTGACTTTATTATTAAAACAGTAAAATTTACCCTTCTCTATCACTTCATGTTTTATGTGTTCCCTTGACATTAGATGAAGAATAGATTGGGCTCTTCAAAACTTTTTTTTTTTATGCCAGCGGCCAACTGTCGCAAATATATTTTGGAAAATAATATGTGCAAAAAATAACCGATGTGCTGTCTCTCTGAGAAATGCAGCCTAATTTTATCAAGGTAAAAAAAAGCTTCTGAAAGAATGTAGACCGTCACTGGACACTAATAAATCTCTACTAATGTGTTGACGCTAACACAGTAATTCAGACACTAACAAGCAGATATCCTTGGATACCAATGATAGAATCTGATTAAAACATCTCATTAAATCAATTCTGTGTGAGGGCCTGAGTAAATCTAGATTAAAAAACAGACAGATAATGACATCCAATACCTTACCACCCATTCCTTTATCACTTTCTATCATGTAACATCAAAGGTAAAAACAACAAGCTGAAACGTGTTATCAGGTCTAATGACTCCAAGATTACTGTCAGATTGAAAACAAATTATAAAACATTTAAACTCCTCGCTGAAAGCCAGAACAGCACAACATCTGCATGGCTATGAAGCCAGTGTATGCTGTGCTGTACTTACACAGCGGCCCTTTGAGCTTAAAGGTCCCATATTTGACATTTTACTGGTGTTTTTTTTTTTTTTTTTTTTGATATTTATAGTTTTCTGTCTCCTCTCTCATGCTTCTTTCTGGCATAAACAGAGTGTTTCATGTTGCATTTAGTCTCATTAATATGAATGACCCTCTCGTCTGATTGGCTAACCACATATAATGCATTGCATGAGACCTGTAATGCAAACACTAGCAAAGCAATGCCAATGCCAACAGAGTAATGCTTATAATGATAATAATAATATCTTTTCCTAAATAATACATTAAAAGTCAATGCAGAATGAACGTTGTGGCACTCAGTAAAACCCATGCCACTGATGGAGAATGAGGAGTTACCAAGGCAGGACTGAAGGTTCTATTAGACACATAAGATTGAAAAGCTGGATCCCTCCACAAAGCCGATCCCTCAAACAGTTAAAATGAGTTTCATGATCTATAGTATTGAAGGCGGCGCAGATATCAAGAAGAAATATCTGCATCTGCATTTAAAGTAAGGTCATTAATCATTTTAAGGAGAGCTGTCTCTGCACTGTGTGTAAAACAAAAGCCTGATTGGAATTTATCTTCCATTTTAAACGGCAGTTAACTGATTAAAACTAGTTTTTGTATCATGTCAGGCGGTGTGGAGATTAGAAATGATTATACTGTTCTCTATAACACGCTGCTTCAAACACCTCCAACAAACTCAAACAGCAAAGGTGACATACGTGAAAATGGAGTCAAATATAAAACAAAGTGCAGAGGAAGATTCATTTCACAGTCCAAAAACCATCAACCGCCAACCTCTCCACAAATCTACCAGGTAAGTCTCATTCATCAAAGTCTAACTGGTAACACTTTAGGACTAATACAGAACCTCAGAGACCTGAATAACCATGTAAAGAAGACAGACAGACACAGACAGACAGAGGTAAACATCAGTCTGAAGGTCTGATTGGTCCCTTTTACACATCATCCCCAGATATGACGCAACGCCAGAGTCTTACTGGCATATGACACTTTTTGTGTGTGTGTGTGTGTGTGTGTGTGTGTGTGTGTGTAAGGCAGTGTCACAGCCATTCATCTTAGAGGACCTGGCAGAGAACACCCCTGTCTCACTAATGGTGTTATTTGTTATTCAGACGCTGGGCAGATGCATTCTCTGATTCGCCATACCCTTCATCTTTGTACACATTAAAGTGAGCATTCAGAAACACACACACACACACACACACACACACACAAATTTGTTATAGTCTAAAATAAAGCAGCAGAGATCTGAACAGCTCAGGGAAGAAACAAACCTGACCATCATCCTCCCTGATTGCTCAGGCACCCACGGGAAAATCATACTGTGTGGGGTGACCACATGGACAGAATACGAAACAACAGACACCACATGTGAAAGACACCACACCTCATCAGAGAAAGTGCCTAACTGCAGGTCAGCACTGTTTTATTTGGCAGGTAATTAGAAGATTTCAATAAGTTGTACATGAGTTTAAACCATATTCTAGAATAATGCATATAATAATAACAAAAAACATTGTTGAGGACCTCCTGGTGGCCCACACTTTGAAAAACACATGCTGTCCATTCACAACCAGACCTGTTGAAAAATGGATACGCTTGTTAGAAAATGGACACCGGTAGAAGTTGTACAGACTCACCAGCAATGGCAGTCACTTGACACATGGTGAACATAGTGAAATATCTTCATTACAGCGTTTGGATCAAATATGATGATAATAATGATAGCCTGCTGTCTGAAATAACTAAATGTTCCAGCAGATTCTATCAGCCACAGCTATCTAGCTAATTAAGCTAGCCTGAGCTCCATGACTCACCCTGTTGACTTTTCAGTGGTCGAGCTGACACGTTTTTAAACAAGACCACCGTAAAGTGGTCTTCACTGTGTGCTATGGTCACATTCTGTATATGACATCAGAAAAGGCTATGCCTGCATTAAACTAATTAAGCGTTATTCCCAAGGCCAAGATCGCTAACTAACAGATGTTTAGCAAATGTAGCACTGTCTTGGGTAATGTTGGTGTCTGGGGTATAAGCCATTTTCTTCTGGTGTAACACTGCTCACTACAACCTCGTGCTGCTTGACAGGCCTGCTGTACCTGGTTAGTGTTGCTAAGCTATACTTGGACAATTGCTGTTCAGAGGAGGGGTTACAATGAACATTCACTTCTGAGGCTAGCGACTGCACCTTTGCTCATTCACTTCCCTGTGCATGTTTTCTCAGTAAGTCCCGGGATTTGAACCAGCCACCTTCACTTTCTCATGCTCCTCCGGTGATTCATACTGAAATAAAGCACAACACAGACTTTCTGATTATTCATGCACTGTTTGTTGTTTTTGCTTTTGTTCTTTTTCTCTTTCATGCTGCCTCCGTGCCCTGCTTCATCCCGCAGAGAAAACACACCAGAAAATTTTATGTTTTGTTTTCTCAGAATGCAGGACTTGATTTATTCATGTATTTATGTATGTATGTATTTACATTTTGCATGTCACTGATGTGTATATATATATGTACACGTTTTTCTGTCATCTTTTTGTTTTCTGTCTTCTACACATGTTCTTTAACATGTGTAAAGAACACAGCAGTCTTGAAATGTGAAAGTATTTCTGGCTGCTTCAGTCAAAGAATAAAAACTAATTCAAAGTTAGATTTGCAAAAGCGGCAATTATGTATAATGGGATGGAAATATGCCATTTCTGTTTGTTTCATGTATCAGTTTGAGGAAAGTTACAATCTTATTTTTTATTTACAGTTTGTCCTAACATTTCATTTGCAATGAAATCTTTTTAACAAAAGTCGACTGTAACTAACAGGATGCCAAAAACAGCTGCGCATAACACATCATGATTTTGGCTTCAAGTGAGCAATACAGGAATACATGGGGGAAATATACCATCTACAGACTAAGACTTAGGACTCAGATACATTCATTTAAAGGCCCTGAAGACTTTTCATCATTGAGTTTGTTACTGTGAGTACACAGGCTCTGTAGGAGCTCCTGCCAAACATCATGTTTAATGTGAGAGACTTCCTGTTGTTGTTTTGTCTCTGCTCTTCTCAATGATTTAAAGTGGGTGGATCTCAGTTTGGAAAAGTTGATGTCACATATTTTTATCCTCCAATCAGCATTTAGCAACACGTGAATCAACATGTGTGACAGTTGTGGGGTTGGTTGTTTATGTTGCCGGCAGAGGTAAGCTGAGCTATTGACTGTTGACTGACTGATATTTTTTGTTTTGTTTGAATGAATATTTCATTTTTATTCATTTTTCTTTTCAGGAGTTTCAACCACCATTTTAATATTTAAGGCTGGTGGACTCACAAGGCAGATTAAAACACGAATGGGAAAAAATCTGAGCAGCAGAGACCAATATGTCCTGACTCGTCAAGATTCAAAATCCTGTATTTTCCACATTCTGAACCTCTGGTCTATCAAAAATGAGTAGTTTCTGAACATAAGCTGAAAGGACTCTAGTGACTTTGTGAAGTCTGAGAAAATACTCTCATGATGTCGTCACAGTCACATGAAACTCAGAGTTTGCATAACTCCTCCTTGGTTGGTACACGGCTTGACACCACTTAAGCGTAACCATCTTTATACATCAGAATTTGTGATTTCAGCACATCACCATGAGGTCTGCTGCTGTCATGTTTACCTGACATGGTTGACATATCCTGATGTATGTATGTTGAACTTTAGCAGAATCCCACAAATTTTCTATAAAATATTCTCGACTATCAGCTTCATCCACTGCTGTTCAGCCACAGGCAGATGTTGGACACTCCGTCTGGTCTGTCTCAAATGAATGTTTAAGGGAAGATGAAACAGAGTTCATGTCATATACATACATGCATGTTTCCCCAAGTTTTACTTCCCTCTCAGAAAATGTCACTCAGCCATGTGTTTAATATCAGTGTGATGCTGCTGAAGGTTGCACTTGTCTTCTGGACTAAACCAAATGTGCCTCTTGGGTCTTCAGCTCTTCTTGCAACCACCGGAGGGAGCCAGTGGTCTTCTCCTACTCCACCAGCAGGGCTGCCCTGTGAAGAGTGTATGTGTTTGCATGTTTGAGTGCGTGTGTGTGTGTGTGTGTGGGGGGGGGGGGGGGGGGGGGGGGGGTGTGTCCACATGTATATGTCTGCATGTTCCTGTGGGAGTCATAATGCTGGAAATCCCAGGCTTATGCAACAACCACAGCACAGAAAGGATTTTCAGTGATAAGTGGTGAGTTCAGAACACATCTGTGTTATTTTTCACATCATATAGTCCTGTATGGTGTTATTAACACTTTAAAATTTGAAATAAGACAAAGAATTACTGAATCTTCATTTTTTGTTGACTTTGCCTCACAGACTGCAGTGACTGATAAGTATAGTTCACAGTTCAACAGACCAAAATCAGTAAGTTAAAAAATGTTGAAGTCACCTCCCATCTACAACAAATAGGGCTTCAACCAGTTTGACAAAATAGGCAAATGATCATAAATTGTCATAATAAGAATATATTTCATGTCATTATGTCATAAACAAGCACGCGTTCCTTTTGTCTGTCAAAAATAGGCAGTCTTACTGTATGCTTGTGGTCAATGTATTTGATTTATTTAGTTGTTTATTTAGCAGGGACAATGTGTGACAGATGTAACTAAAAGCAAATTTTCACCTGCATTCCCTGGGCGGAGGCTGTTGGTGCAGTTACAGGTAAAAGATCAGTCGTAGTAAATCAGCTTGACAACGGTGTGTGCCACCCACGGTGCTGATTGGCTAATTGTTAATCCCCTTGTGGTGCTCATTGGATCAATACCTTTTCAACAGAGAAACCTATGTTTCATGTTGTGAATACATCAGAATGAAATATATCAATCAATCACAGTCAGTCACAATGTGGTGATGTAGCTGCTTTTAACCTTATTGTCGAGACATGTTGTTAGATTAAAAAAGCTAATTTAGCAGGAAACACAATCACTGACTGGATTATGTTCCACATTACACACTATTCTTTTCCAATAAATAAGCGATTTATTTACCAAACAAGCATCATAAAGAGGTGATCCAGGTCAATGGTCGGTGTACAAAGCTCAGGACTTTGAGGCTGAGACTGGCGTCTTGTGTCTTTCATGTGTTTAGATTAAGACAACAAAAGCACTTTGGCTAAAGTTAGTGAGAGTTCGTGGTTTCAGTTACATACTGTAATTGTTAATGAACAAGTTGTGCCTCATGCTGTACATCACTGTGTACCTATTCTATATTAAAACAAACCCACAATGCTGTGAGGGCATTTGGTTAAGGTTGCCAGCTATGTTGAAGTTTGATCTGGAAACAATTAAATTTCCTTCAAAGTGTATTTGCTGGAACAAATCAGTAGTATGGCTTCTGTAATCAATACACATTACAGCTCAAAGGTTTGGAATCACCTGCACAAAAGTTTGATTCAGTACAGTCAGGCTAACTGACTGAAAGGACTAATCTATACCTTTGAATGCTCTTTCACGCTTAGGTTGTAGAGAATCCTCTTTACAATCACGTTAGTTTATACGAATGTCTTTGTACATGATGACCAAAACACTGTGCATGATTCAACCAGGCTGACAGCAGAAAGACAGACAGAGACAAAGAACCTCATGGGCAACAGTTGAATACAAATGTAAGAAATCATCCAAGTCATTGGTGAAAGAAACTGAAGCTGAACATCAAAATTTGTGCAGGTTTAAAGAGGAGCCGCTCTGTGTCTCACTGCGAGTGACAATAATGTCTCTAACAACTGAATGAACAGATGTGTCACTGAAGCAAAGCTGCTCTCAAACCTTCACAAGAGAAATAGAACGTTGGTCTTCAGAGTTAACACTCAGTACTGAATAACAGCTCTGCAACATTGTGGTTCATCATTGTGGGTCAGTTACATTTTTCTGGATTGGGAAACAAATTCAAGATCACAGTAGTATTCTCCCATCATGCAACTCTGTGGAAACAATGACTATATGGAAGGTTTAATCATTTAGCATTTTTTCTTTTTAGGACAAAACAATTTCAGGTAAAGATAAATTATACATTTGGTGTATTTAATACATATTGGTGGATTAATCTGCCATCATATCACATCAATAAAACAGTCAAATATACAAATTCAAAATTTTAAGTTCTCAAAGACAAAAAATGAGTATTAAGTTTGTAACACGATGTTCAGTATCTTTTTAAAAACTAATGAGATCAATTAACTATGAGAATCAAACATAAAAGATTTTAAGAGTCCAGTCCAAAAAAATACATATAAGTAAAAATATATTCCCTGTAAATAAAAGTGGGAACACAACACAATATTTTCACTCTGTTTGAACACATTAGTTCTCTCAAAGTTATAAATTCTTTCTGTGACTTGATGAGTCATTGTGGCCAACGTGTTGAACCCCAACCAATTGTATTATGTTGTGTAACATCACGTGTTGATCAGAGACGAGGTGGAAGAATTGTGACATTCTAATCTTTTTGTTGTCAGTGAAGAAAATGCTCCTGCTTTTAGGCCATGGTACATTGAAATGTTCTCCGACATGCCACATGGAGACGGTTGCTGCTGTGGGATTGATTTTTGCTATCAGAAATGAACATGACTTGATGATGCTTGGCGACAGTCTTCTCAGAGTTTCATGGTGAGAAGTGGTGTCACAGGAAACTGTCCACGGGAGATCCAGCTGATCTCCTGAGGCTTTATCTGGGCTGGCTGTTGGGCTGCTGCTGGCTCATCTCTATCTCTGGATCTTCTCTGGTGCTGAGATGCCTCTGAGGCTTTCAACTCTTATCACAGTGAAATACATTAAAGACAAGATTAATATGAAAGAGAACACTACATGATCGTCAGCCACATCCCAGTTGCCTGAAATAGTTGATGGGCCTGGAAATGTGGATAGCAGAGTGACATAACGTAAAGCTGAACATTTATATACAGCAATAATTCATCATTCAGATGTCATTCAGCTTCTTGAAACAGTCTCACAGCAGAATGAGTATAGAACATTTACGATGAAATGCCATGCAATAAAGTCTAAAGGTCATGGTGGAAGGGGTTCATCAGTGGGGAAAGCATAAATTCCTTCAGGAAATGGTGCTAAACCAACCCAATCCTGCGCCTTAAAAGACAAACCATGAGTACTCAGGTCCAGTGCTCAGATGGCAAGACAACTTTATTTTTTGGGGCCTTCCAAGATACAAATGTTCATTACAAAAGTGTTTTATATGAATATTTTTTTTTTGTTCTACCGGTAGTACAACTGATTATTTTTTTGATGAGGTTGAGGCAGCTGGAGTTAGATTCTTGAAATATGATCATGGCTAAGATAAACCAAAAGTTTATTTTTTGAGGAGATGTAAAAAGTCTTCAGTGTCAAAGTCAGACACTTTGTACATACAAATATCCACCCCAGCCTTCACCTTATGTCTACCATACACTAGACGTCTTTGAAAAGACTTTGAAATTTATTTTAAAAGAAAGTCTGACACCCCCTCACATCTCAAGTCAGTGTGTCAAAAGTCAAAGAGTTTTTAAGATTTTGCAAAGACTGAGGAGGTCACTAGTTACAAGACTTGAACTGGATTCATTTTGCCATGCTGCACCTGGTGGAAATGTACAGGAAGAAAAAGTGTTGAACAAAGGGCAGAAACAAAAGCTTTTGTCCACAGCTGTCCTTGTGTGTGCATTTCGAAGGCTGCAGAGATTTCTGTCCACTTTTTCCTTCTCCATTCGATCGTGGTGGAAATGTGAGGACTCATCAAAGAGGCACTCACTCCACAGCTCCTATTTCCAGTTCTCCTCCTTTTCTACAGTCCAAGTGAAGTGAGACTTCATGGTCCTGTGCCTCCCAGGAGTCCCTTCCATGTTTAATACTCTGTAGCCAGTTTCGTGCTTCCTGATGGTGCTAGAACAAGCGTTCCTATTGGTTGTTGACACTGTTAACATGAATGAACATCACTATTTGTATGAACTAAGACTAAAAACCTGTAATAACATACATATCAAGAAATCAAAAAATTCAGGATTTCATACAGAAAATGGAAATTTGTCTGCGACAGTGAAGTCATTTGAAAACTTGTTTGGTGTAACCAAACAGTAAAGTTACGTGAAAAACAAGAGTTGACAAAAGACTGTAAAAAGCTCAGAAGATCGTGGGACAGCAGAGTTTGTGATTTGCCAATCCTCAATCCACTATCCATATGAAAACATCATTCACAGCACCTTGAATTGTTTCGAATAAAGTCCTGAAAACCTCAGGATTCATCCTCTGATGATCCAGAAGATTCTTATGAAAAGTTACCTTTCAAATACAAAGACAATTAAAAAATACTTTGCATCAGGTGAACGCACAACATTTAGAAACGCAATGAAAAAGAAAAGAATCAATCAAGTTCAACAAAATAAGATAAGAAGGATACATTGATAAAGTCCTGACACAAAGGTTAATCGACTAGAATTACAGTTTCAGTGATGTTACAGTGCACTAATAAGTTGTCCCACATTTACTATTCTCCTTCTTATCATCACTTTCGTCCATTCACCTTGAGTTGTGCAACATTTTTTCTAGCATTTATTCTGATCATTTATTTCCAGACAAGGTCAACTGAGTGAAGATGCACTCACTAATTATCTCCATAAATGATGCATGAGAAGAGTTCCATCAATCTCCTTAATTTCACACCATGAACCCATAGGGGAAAAAAGATCAAAACTGAAACATCAAAACCAATCGCCATACGCATCACCATAAATATTTAACAACACATACTGCAAACGGCAAAACAAAACATACGTCACAATAAAACCTGTCTGCATCATTAGTTAGATCTCAGTTTTATTTATTTATTTTATTTATTACCATTAGTTTAGGAATGCATCACGTCCACATTTCAAATTAAAGAAACATATTTTACACAGGTCAGGTGGCTTTATGTCTTCAGAAAGTGTGTATAGGACTGTCTTGTTTTTGGAATGTAATTGCATTCTGGGTGAGATGCTCGCTCACAAAACCATACTACATGCTATATATTTCATGTGAGAGTATTATGCCTGTGTATACTTGGCCATAACCAAGTGGGTGTGGGTTGCTGTGGGCGTGTCTATACCTGAATGAATGTAACCGCTGTGAAACAATCTGGAAATAACTTTTTATTTCTCTGATTAATAACAGCTTTATTGAGGCCGGCGCTCACTCTCTGTTATTGTTACTCTATGTCTCTCTACCAAAGCGCTCTCTCTCTCTCTCTCTCGCTCGCTCTCTCTCTCTAATCATCGGACACAAATCAAATTAAACTCCTTTGTGTCATTATTTTGCGGTGTAAATTGCGAGTCAGACTCAGATTTAGAAGCTGGTACATGAAATAAACAAAATGAGAACACACACACAGGTAGATTATCAGAGTTTAGTCAGTGAATCCACCTGGATAGTCTCTGCTTCAGAGACATTTCAGGCTGTCTGTGGAGGTTTGGCTGATCTGAGTTTCTGATTGGTGGCCGAAGCGTGACGTGGGGCTCCATTTTCCATTTTGCGGCAACACCTGCATTGCGGGCTGCCGGCATGGAAACACACTACCCCCACTGAAATGAACTGAAAAACACCGCCGGCGCACTAAGAGTAGAGATCCAACGTGAGCAGCAAGTGAAGGCGTCCTCAATCACCAGTCCAAATAATGATGGAATAAAAGCAAACACAGATGAACTGTGTGTGATGTTGTTCAGAGGCACAGTGACACATTTGGACGCCCTCTCACTACTCACATTGTGCTGTTATTAAGTTATACTTTCTCCACCAGCTGTGTGGATTACAACATACTGATATGAATACAGTTTGGCGTTAAAGTAACATACATGCATTTCCTAAAATCTATCAACACCGAACTGTTTTCAACATTACAACCGTCGCCATCTTTGCAGTCCTGCTTCCACCACCTCCCAGCCAAAAATGACGTGGAGTGTGGGTGGACTAAGGCGGACTGATTTAAGCCTGGTCGGTCAAACAAGCCACCTGTGATGGCACTCACCTGTCAGTCAAAGCAGCCACAATGTTGGCTATAGGAAATTAGCTATAGAGACCAGCTGTGAGGTTGGACATTTGAACATGGCAGCTTATGGAGACGGACTTGTTTTTTAGCCAGCCTCAAGTGGCTGTTTGAGGAACTGCAGCTTTTGGCACTTCACAGTCACCTGTCAAGTAAAGTTGCTGCTTGGTCTACGATAAGCTTCCACAGATGACAAATTGAATGATGGCTGAATTCCATTTAGCTGCTTCAGTTTTCAGGGTCTTGGTGTTGTTCATGCTGGCTCACTCTCATACTGTCATGACTTCTCATGAGTCAAAATGTCACACAGGTGTAGAGGTGCATCAGGCTCATGCTGTTACTTTTGTGTCATACTGAAACTCATTTCACAGTCTTTTCTGTACTTGTTTGCTTTTTATGACCATCCTGCATTAAATTAAATATTCTTATTCAATGTTTTTCCCCTGTGGCCGCTGCGAGCTAAGCCAATAACCCACTCTACATTTACCTAATGGTAAAATCACCTCTAGTGACGCCATTTGTACACTCATAATGCCATCCTCTATTGCTGGCCTGTTAAAAATCTGTCTAAAAATGTGTGTTCTTCTCTGCGTCAGTGGTAATGTCTAGAGCAGTTGTGGAGTTTGTTCGAAAACAGATTATGGGCTGCAAAGTGGATTTTGAACAGCCAGAAATCTCAGCAGCTGTTGAGTCACTGGTATTGATCATGACCCTATCAACCGTGCTCGATATAATGTGGTCATTTTTGTGCTGGGGGGCAGGCAAGACAAGACTAATGAAAGCTGTGATGACTCTGCTCTGAAGCAATTACTTTTTGTTTTGTTTTTTATCCGAGGCTTCACAGAGGACAGAAATAGATGAATCATGCCGTGTCACCCCACATAATTTATACCAAGCCTTTGCAACAACGATGGTGAAGTTGCTAGAAAGAATAAACTGATTTCAGTTGAAACAGCTGCTTGTATTCCTGTGGGGAACCTCAATAATTCCTGCTGGACTCCCAGTCACTCAGCGACCTGCTACTGGGACTCCCCGTGCTAGACCGCTATGATCCTTCTAATAAAAACATTATCTGCAGACTCTGCACAGCACTGATGAATGGCTGATGTCAGGACTGTGTTCCTCTGTCCAGCTCCAAATATCACAGTGTTCCTCGGTCATGTGGCATCTCCTCATGAATAACTTGTGACTTTGCATCCTGTGCACAGAGTGGCTTTTCTTGTTACCACTGAGGAGAAGGAGGCTAAAAATTTCATGACTGCTAAATTATTCACACTACTGTTAGATGAAAAAAAAAAAAAAAACAGCTACATCCTCAAAAATATGATCTATTAGAAAAGGAAGATCAGTTGATTATTGGCGGGAGACAAAAGAAGATGAAAATGTCAGAATTATCATAATCGTCTCTGTGGGCAGTGTTGGAGGATACTTCTGTAATTGGCTTTCACACTGAAACGCTGGAGGATAGACGGTTAAAAGACAGTGACTGCTCTGTGGTCACAAAGCTTTGGAAGAGAAAATGTATAGGTGAATGATAAAATCATAAGCCAAACTCATAATTGGTTTGCTGTAAATGCCCATTAAAGTTTACCAAATCTATTAGCAACATCACAGTACACTGTGCACTGGTTAAAGTAACAAGATACATTGAATGAATTTAGGAATAGGAATATTTTTTTAACAACAGTGCAACAGTGAGCCAGGCTAGCTGTTTTCCCCTGCCTCCTCCGCCTTTGTGCTGAATTAATCAACTATATTCCTTTAAGGTTGTGGAAAGATCCATGGTTGAAAAACACAACCACGAATGGCAGTTTTTCTGTACGAATGTTGGACTCCCTACTTTGCCACCCACCACACTGACTTCCACACTTGTATGTCTCCATGACAGGAACAGAACTTCCTGCATTGGCACTGAATATTAGCATTGGACAGCCATGCTGAATCATCTAATATGAAGTTTATTCCAAGTAATATTGGGCTAAGTTTTGGGCATGGCAAAAACAACAAATTCTGTTTTTGTCAAATCATGGTCATACTTTTTTTGTCCATTAATGGTAAATAACTTTTTCAAACCACTATCCACTGACTTTGTTTTGTGTTTAAGAGATTACTTTGAGAATACTTTGACTGGGCCGGTCTATAATGCCCCCCTGCTCTTAGTCATGATGCGTCCACATCACAGTAAACTAGCTCAACATACGTGGTCATAGAGGACAAATGTGCAAATGTGAGTATCTGCTATGTCCACTTTTTAGCTATTTTGTAACAGAGCCATGATGAAGTCTATCAGTGCTGATATACTGTACTGTCAATGCAAACTAAGCACATTTGCAGCTACTTCACAAAAAACAAGAAAGCATCAGAGGGCTTTTATTGAGAGGCTGCTGCAGGCAGTGTCAACATAATCTCAGAGGTTAATGATTGACTGCTAACTCCTTGCCGAATAAATGCTGGTCACATCTGGGGCATCCTGGTGACCCAGTGGTCTGGAACATGGGTTCATGTCTGGTTTAGGGACCTTTGTCCCTCTCTGCCCATGTTTCCTGTTGCTCTCTGGTGTGAAACTATCCAGTGGAAGTAAAATGTCAGACAGTAATTAACCTACGTAGAGGTTGCACGTATCACAGTGTTATGGAAAAATCAACACAAATGTAGGTGCACAAGAAACTTCATGAGAACTTTTAAATGGAGCACAAAAGTTCATCTTAGGCTTGTCATCAATAAAATGTTTTAGTAAATACATTTTTACATCCATATACATTCCTCAATAAAGGGGTGTTTAGTTTGCCCACTGTGCCCATTTCATCGACCCTGGAGAGTCAGCCAATCAAATGGTGGGATTAAGAATGGGGTCGTCTTCCTCCATAGCCAACAAGCTACCTCAACAAAATGATAGAAAAATGTGGACAAGCATAAGATCCAGCTGTGCAGGTTGTAACTCCAACGTAATTCTTTTATCATCATGAAAAAAACAAAACAAAACAAAACAAAACAAAGTTTAGAGAGAATTACTTTGTAGCAGAAGTTTAACTGCAATGTTGATGTGAGAATTTATTAGATGATCACGCTGTATTGTTTGGAGTAGGTCAAACATAATCTCCTAAATTGCTGGGCAAACATCCGGCTTTCAAGCCTGAAACAATGGAAAGCTTTGAGCAATGTTAACGCAATGATCACTTAAATAATAAACACTGATGTTCCTTTCTGATGAAGTTTTCACTATGAGCAGGAGCACAAGATATTTTCACAATATGACATTACAGTCTGAATATAAATGGATATTAAAAAAGATAATAGGATTTACAACATTGATTCAGTCTGTCAGTTAATTTCAACTCAATTTAATTTGATTCAGTTCAGTTCATTTTCAAGTCAGTTAATATGATTTAAATTCTCTTGGCCTAAAAATGTTATGTTTGCAGAGTGCAAAGAAAATACAATTCAAATCAGAAGGGCTCATTTTTATGGCAAATTGCTTGAGAAATTATGAGGAAAGACATTTGACCATGGGTGGTGCTCCAGGAAATCTCACGAGAGTCCAAAATATGTTCAAAATAGAAAAGGTTCATCCTTTAGCAAGCACAAATGTTCCAGATCCAAATCTTTCAGCTGGAAATGTCAGCGGCCGGCCATTTTCTGTCATATGTTTGTGTTCTGGACCAGAGTGTGACCTCCTGTCTGTGTGAGGATCTTTGCCTAGGTGCTGATCAACCACAGCTTATAGCTGATAGCCTACACCCTATACAGGGGCGTAACATCATTTTGGAGGCTCATATCTCCCCAGAGCATTTGGATGGTTGGTTGTCCATGGTTGTGTGTGTAGCCTAGAATGGCTGAATTGTTTGCCATGGACAGGTTTCCACAATCCCCTTCGCTTGACAAATTAGATGCACAAAAGCTGACTTATTGCTGATTGCCAACATTTTTGATGTGTCACAATTGTGGTCTACTTAAATGAACATAAATCTGAGACTGTGTCCAAAGCTGCTGTACTTGCAGAAGAGTTAGCGTTGTGCTCACCGTACTGTCTTTCCCTCTGTCCTGCATCAGTGTATGCCTAGCCCTAGGCCCGAAGGCTCAGGTCAAAAACCTGCCTGTGGTCCCTGCATATGTTGCAACCCGTGCACAGGCGGTTTTGCTCCCCTGTCCCAAATTCACCAACTCACCTGTACCATTCAGATATGAAGCCTGTAAAGGTCCCCTTTGCAGTTCCTGGTTTCTCCATATTTCACTGGCCCATTGAAGCTGGGGGTGGATGCCAGTGCCAGTGGAGCCAGTGCTGGCTCCTCCAAGAAGACTCTCGAATGCAGAACGCAATTTCTCATAAATAAGGGACCAATAATGTGCTGCATGATGTGCTCTCTCATTGGTTATGCGTAGAACACCTCCTGGGAAGATGTTGCAGATGTGCATGCGTTTTGCTATTCTGTACGTAAGTGGGTGTATTGGCCAGATGATGCTAATGGAAATGTCACAGGACCAGATACTGTACATGGAGCATGTGGAAAAGTGTATTCAAGGAGAACTTTTGACTTGGTGGGGTTTAATACATAAGGTCACACCACTGGTCATCCATCCAGTTCTTGATGCTTATTCTGGGTTGTGGTTGTGCTAACATCAACCTGATTAAACCCAACCCAATTGCCAGACAGGAATGTTGATATTGAAGGATTCTACAGAACCCCAGAAAACATGGATTAAAAATATTGCCATTAAACATGGTGATATATAAAATGTTGTCTTTCTGGTCATGTTATGTTTTTTTTTTTTTTTTTTTTTTTTTAAATGTCTGTACCGGTCATAAAAGGGTTGAGGTTAGGAGATATACAGATATACATACTATATGTTTTGGGTTCACTCCTGGGTTTCCAATTTGACATGCCAGCAAAAGGTCCAGAGGGAGGCATCCCAATTACGTAGATCCTCAGACCTTCTCAAACCAATCTCCTTTTAATGCCAAGAAGCAACAGTTTAACTTTCTAATGTCTGAGCTACTTTCTAATGTCTGACTTCCTCAACCTTGCCTGAGGAGAGCCCAGCCACCCTATGTATGAATTAAATTCTGGCTTGTATCCTCAATCACATTCTTTCACTCACAGCCCAAAGCCCATAACCATGGATAAAGGTTGGAACATAGACTGAATACTAGAACGAGAGCTGTGGCCACCTGTTGATCCTTTAATCCATCTCAGTCTGACCAAACTGAACTTCTATAGAAATGTGTAAAAAAGTAACTTACACTATCATTCTTTTCAAATCTCTCATTATATCAGTTCAGAAGAACTTCCAGAATAGTCAGTGCCTTGTTAATTTTTCATTAAACACCTAACCAAAATTTCTTCATATCCATCATATGTAAGGTGGATGACACTGACTGGACCAGATTTAATAAAAGGCTAATACAGGCCCCTAATATCAATGCACTGCTAGTACAAATACGCCCAGGGACAGTGCGAACACTCCCCAGCCGACGTGGCTATTTGTCTAACTGTGGGAGGAATAATTGAGTTTAAGCATTAGGCTGAGCAGCGGGAGACAGTGTAATATGTAACAGGATAAAGGAGGAGGGAGAGTTTTTTTTTCCCTGTGGGCTGAATCTCCAGACTCCTCCACTCCTCAAGCCACCATTTTGATGAAATTAACAATCCTCTTCACCCGTCTTGCCCTCCATCCTCCAGCTCTCTCTGTCCTAAAGAGATTAGACCACTTCAGGAACATTATTCAGATTGTTTATCACTCTCAGCTCCAATTGAAATGAAGTGGATTCTCTTACACTGAGGGCTTCTGCAGAAATCTAGATCACCCTCTGCCTCTTTCTCTTTTTGCCTCAGTATTATTAAGTCTCATTTTGCCAGATGTTTAATGATTTATTTGTGTATATCTGTGAATCAGCAAATTATGTTTTATGGTATATTTTCCACCTCCAATACAGACTGTAATTACATTAAAACCATAGAAAATAATCTGTCTCTTATTCTTTCATAGCCTATGTACAATTTAATGGCATGAGCCTAAAGAGTCAACACGTTTTAAACCATGTTTTTTTGTTTGTTTGTTTGTTTTGTTCTGTTTTTAAAATAAAAATAATAATTTAAAAATATTTTTTAATTCTACTTCAATGGCCTAAATAATAAGTTTGATCCATTAAATACAAGTAGAGGTTAATCAGTAAGATCAGCAGATCTCTCTGCTTCTCCCCATCTAAAAGAGTATCCTGAAAAATTATGCACGCAGTATGATCTACAGGTTCCACTGCAAGAGAGTGTTTGACTGACTGACAAAATATTTTAACTCAAGTTCAGATCTCAAATTACTCAGTGAATACTCAGAGGCTTATTTGGAAGTGGTTTAATATGCCATGGCCATGATCATATGATTTGTACAGCTTTATGTATTGGAGAGAAGGAGTCCTATATTATATTACTACTATATTTTACTGCAGTTTTCTTTCTATGATGTTTGTTTCTGTTGTGATATTCACTACTTGTCCTAAGCTGAATTGCTATTTAAAATAATTCCAAAACTAAAATATTTAAGAATCACTCATTAAAATATAAATGCTGTTTATACCGAGGTAACCTCATTGATTAATCACTATCTGGGAACCCATTAGAAACTGTTTAGTCATGGAGGATACTTAAAACTGATACTACTGTACCAGCACCTCTGCTAACCTCTTCAGCTACCGTTGTTAGCAAGCAGTCACTTCTCACACATGACACTTCCCCTATGGCAGCCCCAGCAACACCGTTAGACAGAAACTGGTTCACCCTAGACCCTACACCTCACACCCAGAAAAGCAATCTGGTGTACACTGTCCAGTGTAGCGAGGAGTGCACAGACCTATACATCGGGGAAACCAAACAACCACTCAACAAGTGCATGGCTCAACACGGGAGGGCCAACTCATCGGGACTAGACTCTGCAGTTTATTTACATCTTAAAGACAAGGGACACTCCTTTAATGACAATGATGTTTGCATCTTGGACAGGGAAGACAGGTGGTTTGAAAGAGGAGTGAAGGAGGCTATCTATGTAAAAGCAGAGAAACCTTCACCTAGCATAGGAGGAGGCCTAAGACACCACTTACAGTATCCCCCACCTACAATGCTCTCTTTTCATCCCTCCCCAGGAGACTGAACAGCAACTCATGTGACTCTAATGATCATCGGCCACACCCGAGCTCAGGTGACCTGAACGACTGTTGTTCACACCAGACCTCATGCGACCATCAACGCCTCTGACGACAGTCCAGAGTGAAACTGTGGGTGGATCTACAAGTTTTCCTAGTATAAATACACAGACTCCCCAACCGTCAGTCAGAACTGAAGAAGCTTCTTGGATGAGAGGCGAACAAATCTACAAATCACAGATCTACAAATAGTCCAGTTGCCCCAGACTTAACCTTTTTGAAGAAAGATGACCTGGATGGCTAGGAACCATGAAGGAATGATTATTTACCTATTCTTTATATATCTATTCTCTCAACTAAGTTTACTGTCATTAGACAATACTTAAGAAGGGGTAAGAAAAGCTGTTTCTACTTCTATGTCATCAGTGTAAAGCAAATACAGTAAAAAAAAGTTTTCAGAGCTTCAGTAGCTGTTTCAGAAGGGTAATTTTTATTATCTCACTTGCACGGCCACTCATATGATCCCTGGAGGGTCAAGGACACCCTGTTGTGATTCAGCCACCTGCATATCAGTGTGCTAGAATTAGATCAAAAGAGATTCATGCCACAAAAGCCGTGAAATGCAGAAACAAAATCCATTCATGAGATGCTGATAACACAGATGGATACTCGCAGCCAGTCATGTAGATTAATTTCGTCACATCCTTTGTTAATTAGTGGAGATTGGGGAGAAACCATGATTATCAAATGAGCTTAGTGTATTTAGCTGGGACTAATCCCTGGCTTCCCTTGTTTGTGGGATTTGATGAGGAAGACAGCGGTGAGTCAGCTGGAGAGGTGACATAACAACTGGATTTACACAGCAAACCCACATGCAGGGCAGGACTGAAACCGAACTGAAACACAGATTAAACCTGTTTCACATCTCACCATGCTTCCTCATTAGCATTAATGAACACAGTCAAGCAGAGCTATCGCATTGTGATGCAATGCCTGTGTTTTGAGATGACATTCGGGTTCTTTTTTGTTGCACTCAGTAATGAGAAGTCACTTTACTTCCAGAAGACAAAATGTTTTTTTTTGTTTGTTTGTTTGTTTCAGTAGGATCTTTTCAGTACAGAGGGTGTATTCTTTATTTACACTGTAGGAGCATATGGATTTCAAAAGGTATACCCATGATTTGCTTTTCAACAGACCACCATTGTGATGCATTGCAGTTTTGTCCAAAGTCTAAGGTTGCTTTCACACCAGGATAGTCCGGGGGACTTGGTTCAATTGAGTGGGGAATGCCAGAAAAAAAAAAGGTCCAAACCGTCTGGACAACGTCATGCAGTTCCAACAGCTGCTCATTTGGGGATGGTATTGCTCAAAGCAAGGAAGTAGAAGTAGAAGCAAGGAAGACTAGGAAGAAATAAAGCACCAGGAAGAAGAAAACCCTGGCTCATCGACTGGCTTTTGGTTCGGACCAAGACCCACATTTTCAGGCGGACCAGATGCAGGAGCTTTCACACATGCCCAAACGGACTGGAAACAAATCTGGTCCATTTAAAATGGACCAAACAGCGCTGGTGTGAAAGCACCCTAAGTGTCCTGCAACATGTGAGACAAATAATTAATAATAATTAAGAGTTATGGAAGGATCAGTACACACCATGGTTTTGGATCATATGCGGATTCTTCTGGAGAAATCTACATTAACCAGACAATTAAATGTGTTCCTCTTGCATTGGAATTTCAAGAGCAGCACCAGAACAAAGTCATTTCATCTGTGTGTTAGCTGAACACAAACCAGAGCCCAGAATCAGTAAAAAACTGTTTATTGCAATATTCATTCATTCATTCAACACTCAAAGGTTCAAGGAGCAGGATGGATTTTGAGTGAAGGTCAGGAAGGGTGCAGATCGGGTGGTGGCAAAAATCCAAAAACAGGTGAGGCAATGAGACTGAACTGGACATGGCAGGGGAATGGCTGGCAGAGTTCCCAGAGCACAGAGAGGTCAGGGTTAGACAGGCATCACACAGCTGGTTTCATTGGCTATAACATTACCACAATCAGAACTGGGCAATGTGGCAGCAACTGGGAGGCTGAGCTGGTATTTAATCCTCTGCAGGTTGATTGGAGGATGGGACACAGGTGTGGTGGTGATTAGGCAGGTGAGAGGGGGAAACGCCCCACAGGACACTCGACAGACAAGACACACAAACACACAAGGGAGGGGAAAAATGGCAGAAAACAATGGCCTCATCATAACACTTTGTAAAACTATAGATTTAATGTCTTCAGTACATTTATCTTATCAGTTTCAGAATGTGGTCTGATGGGTTTCTCCTTTCTGTTGAGCAGATGTCCTCATTCTTTTTGAAAACTTACTCAGCAGCTGACTTGAGACATGTTTCTGGAAATCCCTTATCTCCTTTAAATGTTGTATGGTTTTACTCTTCCTCCCATATGGTCTATGATTTATTTTTTCTTAACTACACATTCTTTCATGTTTCCCAAGAACAACAGTCTTCATAATACTTAACAATTGTCTCAATCTGTATATTTAATCTAAAAATACCAATTAGTCACAGTAGAGTTTATTCAGTTATATATTTTGTCTGAGAAAAACTGTGTCCAGAATTGAAAGTGGTCATCCATGGACAGATTCTGAAACAGTAGGCCTCTGGACACAGACATGTAAAGGCCGCTGCCCACCCCATCTCTCCTACATAAGACAAGTGAAGCAAGACTTGTGTCTGTTTGTGGTTGTTTTCTGTCTCTATGATAATGATATGACCATCAAATTTCAAGAATTCTTGTTCTAGGTCAAATTGCTGGATAAAATGGCAAAGAAATGGACAGACTGAATAATTGGTTGACCATCTGACAAGAATTCTAATGTCTCCTGCTTTGTGAAATCAAGTCCAAATGTCTCATGAGCACCAATTCAGTTTAGATTTGCCATCAGTGACATTCTGAAGAAGCTTACAATCACTGAAATCAGATCTGTGGTTTGACTGACGTGTGTCTTATTCATCATACAGTACACATGTAACTTATCTTACTGTACTGTATATCCACACCTACACTGCTCAGTCCAGTTGACAGCCCAGATGGGGCAGAGTGGATCTGTGGTGTGTCGTCATATTTAATATACAGTATGTAGCTGTAGATGAGTGTCTGAGTGCATTTCAGTGCCGTTTATTTAGGGCTGTTCTCCTCCATCTGCTACAGCAGGCTCCAGGGTGTCACCTCGTCACAGTCGAGCTGCTTGATTGGCTGTTTCTAGGTGATGGACAGTCTTACAATTAAGCAGATGGCACCCTGTTGTATTGGCAAGCAACTGCAGTTTCCTTCAGAATGTGTTTGTCTGTGTGTTTGTGTGCACCATTCAGGAGGTATGGTTACTTTAGTCTTAACTTAGGCTGAAATTAAATATCTATATGTTTAATTTCCTTCAATATTGTATTCTTCACATCTGCAAGAATGTTTCACTGCAACCATCAAACTCAGGACCCTACAACAAAATGTGTCTGAAATCAACTCAAAATTGTAGTGGTTGGGTTGGAATTGTTTGTGTTCCATTGTGAAAATGTGTTATGAACATGTTTGTTTCATTGGGTGTCAAAGTCCCTTTGATACAAATTGCTGATTTATCTCAAAACAGGAGCAGGATACTCTGATTTGCTGACTTACTAAGATTTTTCAGATCTTTCAACTGCATCTCGTGGTCTTCAACGGTATGGAATGATGGGGTCCTTGTCTTCTTAAATCAAGATTATTTTGTCTTACACACTGATCAACAAAGGTCAAGAAATAACTCATTTAAGTTAACTTGGGGCCTTCTTATCCAGTTGGAGTGAAGGGAGTGTAGAGGGTTAGAGTGACGGCATCCTCTGTTGATTCGATCTGTATGCAAATTGCAGTGGGTCCAGTGAGACGGCGAAGAAGGACATGATGAAAGTTTTGACTAACTGCTCGAAGCACTTCGTGATGATGGAGGTGAGTACTACTGGGAGAGAGAGAGCTCCAGGAGGCTTAATAATCATAAAGTACCCCACAATGAAAATGCTGTGATCATGGCATCTATGGTGTTGAAAGGTATGGGTAGGTGTGCTATGCACTGGAATTACTGCTCCGCATCCTGATGAAAATGTCTATGGTTCAGGCATATGTGCATACGTGAATGTATTGTGTACTCAAGGGTCCTGGTTTTGGGCGCATGCAAATATGGTGACCCTTCTTTGATTGGACTCATTCTCAACAGCTATAGGTAGTGGACAATACAGCAAATACCCCATAGTTTCAGGTCAGGGCTATTAACAAACCAGGCTGCGGCTCTGTATACAAGGACTCTGCTTTCCATGGTCAAAGAGCAGAGATAAACAGAAAAACAACCTGAAATGTCACACCTCTGAAAACATTTGGTCACATTTTGTTGCTGAATGTCATGACCCGCAGCAAATGAGTCACAGCTTGTTAGTGAAATTGTAAAACGGAGTAGCGATACAGCATTGCTCTTCTTAGCAAAAAATGATCTATAATGTATTTTGAAGCACGGATGCATATTGTGAGATAGTGACTGGATTTAATTTTTTTGGAATCTCCTCAAGCTCAGCTTGGCAGATAATAGCTTTCTGGGGACAAGTATGAGAAACAGGGCCGCTAATGAATTCTTGTATCACATCTGCTGAGGAGCTCTCCACATGCCAGCTATTTACAGGAGGCTGATGGAGAGCTGCACTATCTTCACACATTAATTGTTAACGCTGTCAGATGCAACTTCTGCCTCCCGGTGTGATGGGCTCTATAGATTGCTTTTGTCTGAAAGAGGAAAATACAGTATTCTCTAATGGACACTGCAGTGATCACTTGTCACTGTCTTCTAACTCTCACACAGTTTTCTTTTTATTTCACTTCTTCTTTGATGCCCTCACCAAACATTATCTTCAACTCTAAAACCCAAGCTTCTATTGCAGGAACATAAACTGGAAGTGAATATGTCCATTTTACACGTGTCATTTTTTATAAGAAAAGCACGTCTTTGTCGTGTCACTTCCATCTGACAAGACTGACACAGTGCATAGTGTCTGTGTTATAGTTCAATCAAATTGATAAATCTTTGGACTAGCTGGAAATTTCTGCCTGTGATCTCAGTTTTTCTGGCATCAGATGAAGTCGTAACTAAATAGCTAAAATAATGGTTTTCTGCAATCTCTAATCATAAATTACAGTGTTCTATAAAATGATGCCTCTGTGTAGAGGTAACAGACAGTGACTTGAATATGGGAATATACAACATAGTCTGTCATTCAGGCAGACCATTAGGCCTCATTATCTCCCACCGATCAGCCTCTAAAATGAGCAGCAGGGAGAGAAAAAGGCCAGAACAGACGACAATAAAGGGCGATTAGGAGATGACTTAGTTGTTGGAGAATCTGGAGCTGTCACATCAAGTCTGCAGAGGCTGAAAGTAGGGAAGGGCGAAGAAATGTGGTTACAGCTGAACACTGGTTTTGCTTGATCTAATATCTAAGGATCATTTTTTGGAGTTAAGTGGTGTGACTAAATGCCTGATAATGTGCATGTAAATGGATAATTTCTGTCAACTATCAAACCACAAAAGACATGACAACACTTTCAGTTTTTAGAGGTTGATATTTTCAGACAGAACTGAACCTGGTAAGTATTCGGAGACAATGTGGTAGAGAAATAAAAGTAATGCTAAATAAAATAGTACAGTAAATTAATTTAACATAGTATAATGTTCTTGAATGTATACATCTGATAACCACTACTTTAGAGTACTGTGTTCATTATTCATACTGTGACTAAATAGCTCAAAATTTGTCTGCTCAAAACTCCATAATTTTGTCAAATCTATTATGTGTGATTGTCTGAATGAATCTCTGATAAGCCAACAGTGTTTACTTGGAAGTGAACTTGCGATATGAGTCTGGCCAACCAGCTGTCAATGATGTCGCATACACAAAAAAGTAACGCTATCCTCCAGAATGAGGAACAGGAAATTCATTTTATAACCAATATATCTGTAATGCCTGGTATTTATGACTAGCAATATTTTCCACCATTCTTATCTACAGTAAAAATATGTCCGTCATAAGTAAGTAAACTTTATTAATAAAGCACCTTCACTTTCACAACCAGCTACAAGGTGCTGTACAATGCAAAACAGGAAAAAACAATAAACCAACTACATTAAAACTGGAAAGAAGAAAGATTGGACTACTTTCCTACGTGCGATTCAAAGTTCATATATTGCTTAAAGAGAATCCTTGTTTTTCTTGTGGTTTCCTTTACATTTGCTGCTATGGGATCAATACACTGCTGTGATTTTTGGGAAATACTCTAGACTTCTATTTTGTTAAAGTTAAGTTGAAGGAAGTTGTCTGACATCCAATCTGTGATAGCTGTCAGTTTTGCAGGACAGAGTTTTGGCTAAGGTTATTACAATTAAAGAAAAAGCATAGTTAGGTATTGTCTGCATAACATAGATACCTAGTTAAAGAGGGGAACATGTAGAGTAATAAAAGGATAGGACCAAGGATTGAACCGTGTTGCACACCACATGACTGAGCAACTGAGGAGACTCTGACTGGCCACTGATAAAGTCCAGTCTGGCAAATAGTTGACCAGTCAAAGGCAGTCCCTGTTATACCCACCTACTGCCTACTATGGGTGCTTTAACACCAGAGCTGTTTGTTTACTTGGATAGTCTGCTTCGTTTGGTTGGCCTGCGAGTGAACCCTGGTGTGGTTCGCTTCCAGTGGGAAAGCAAACGGACTACCAAGTGAACCAAAGAGAGGAAGTGAACCAAAGCCATCTTTTTCGGTACTGCTGCATTTGTCTCATGTGCAGACCAACATGTTGGATAGCTTGCTGCCTCACCTTGTGAAAAAACATTAAGGTTTGAACACCAAAGTAAAAACAGAAACCCCAAGACTGCATAAATTTGGTGCTGCACCCTTGTTGTTTTTTGTTGTGAACAAGTTGGCCGAAGGGGATGGATTTCCATTTTCACTCCTGGCCAGTTGATGAGCCTGGTTTTCTTATTCCTCATGCTATTTTTCTTTCTGGTCAGTGTACATTTTAAGCAATACCGCCCCCAAATGAGCAGCTGTTGTAACTGCATGACATTGTCCAGGCTGTTCGATCCTTGCCCAATTGAACCGAGTCCCCTGGACTATCCTGGTGTGAAAGCACCCTAAGGAGAATGAAATGGATCAGTCATGTCAAAAGCTGCACTAAGATCAAGCAGCAACAGGGCCATGATTTGACACCTTGAGGTGGGTGGTTTCAGCCTTGTGCCTCAAAAGAAAACCCTATTGGTATTTTGTTGCTGTCCAGAACCTGTAGAAGTTTTTACAAACTATTTTTTTCCAAGGACCATCGGAATAAAAATACGTTTTTGATACAGGTCTATAGTTACTGGGAAGCAAGTGGTCTCTGCTTTTTTCAGCTTGTTTAACAGTGGCTGACCGCTCCTGTTGATCTTTAAATCTAATTTGACATGTATTTGGGAGGTCAGTGTATTGGGGTTCAAAGTTCAATCAGCATGCCACATCAGCATGAGTGCACAGATGCTCTCTCCATTGGAAATAATGGCCTTGCACAATGTCAAGCCTGCACTTTTGCTGTGAATGACATAGATAGTGCCTTCAACAGGAACAAAAGATGATGGACGAATTATGATGAATTGGGTTCCTTAAACAGTACACATACAACCAGAAGTAATGAACTTTAGGCTATCTGAGTAGTATATTCATTCTTTTTTAAATAGATGATGAAATGAATGAAATTTATTATAAGATCTAGCATCTGTACCACAGAGGTGACTGACGAATTTCTGGATGAATGAGCAGGAGTTTTACACTGCTCTGGTTGGAGATGATGAAGAGATTGCAGGTGTTGATTGCCAGTGGACAGGAACCAGGAACCACACCCAGCAGCACAAACAGACAACCACACACACACAGTGACAGACTGGGAATAAACATGAAATATGAGGAAGAAAAGCAGCAGAAGAAAAACAAACTGTATCCGCTAATCAGTCTAATTCTGAGTGTTTGAAGATGCTTTTATTCATTCTTCTGTTACGTCTCAACAGGAACATCTCAGAACTGCTCATTGGGACGGAAAGCCAGAAACTGGACATGGAATACAAAACATACATTTACAATGGAGTTGCAGAGATGTTATTAAGTGCATTGTGTGACTCATAAAAGGGATTTTCTTTTTTTTTGTCCCTTAAGTTTATATATTATGTAATGGCAGGTGGAACCCTGTAACAAGTGTGTGGGATGACTTACTCCCTTCCATGTCGTCTCCATCAACTGTCATATTCTGTCTTTACTAACTTCTTCACAAATTTGGTAAGTGTAAGTAAGTAAGTATGTCAGTTCGTTCCAAGCATTAGGCTGAATGTGTTAAACATTATTAATAGTTCATCACAATTTTGAAGAGATGTTATGATGAAATAAAATTTCATCATTTGACAGCATGCAATAGGACGCACCACAGGTGTATGTGTGTTTGCTGTGTTATTATCTGGCAGAGCAGATTCCCTCCTGACCAGCAGGCTAATGCCTCATAACAGTGACAAGCAGCCAATTTACACATCGCATCTCCACCATGAGCGACAGCAAATCAATAGACACTCGGAGTGATCACGGCATCCAGCAGTGTGTTAGTGTGAGTGTGTGTATAAGAGTCTTTGGCTGCCTTTTCAGCTGGCTTGTGTGTGTGTGTAAGAATGTGGTGGGAGAAAGAAAAACAGATGTGCCAGTGTGAGACTGTGTTAAAAAGAAAGAGTGTTAATGCATGTAGTTTACTTTAGTGCTATGCATCTTTGTGTGTGTAAACGTGTGTTTTTGGGGTCCGTGTCAGTGTGTATAAGCACCATGTGTAATTACTAACACTGCTCAAGCTCTTGGTGTGGACTGTGGGGAAAATAGCATTAACCTCTGTTGCTTCACAGCTACTAAAGGAGGAGGAGGAGGAGGAGGAGGAGGAGGAGGAGTGCCAGGAGATTACAGCTACTGTTGTTGGCCACTGGGAGCTGCCTACTACAACTGCAGTCATGTACTGCTGGCCACTGATCAGCTCCACTGGAGGTTTCCTGCATGTAGTCAAAGTGTGTCAGAAGGCTTTTTCTTGGACGGATAAGAGATGTCAAACTAGCTGATTCAAATAAAACAGTATGTAACTCATTATTAAAAAGTGGTTTTCAAGGTGGCCTTTAAAGGATGTGCTACTTTGTGTAAAATTCTGGTTATTACAACATTGCTCTCAATTTTCAGGCTTTGTCGATCATTTCTTCCAGTAATTGTTAAGAAGACATCTGACCTGCAACCTCCTTACTGGTGAATCATAATAATAATGATGCTTGAGCTGCAGCAAGCACTACTGCTGCTGTTAATATATCCCTACTTGTTGGCTCTGAGTCTGAGTCTCCTAGGAGGGCAGCAATTATCACCACTCCCTGCTCTGCTGAACTTGGCACTTCTTTGTGGGGAGTGATGAGGTCAGAGCCTGGACGCCAAATATAATGATTTCAAAAATGTGTATTTCAGTAAGAAACACAAAGATTTGAGCAATTCTTGGAAATGGTTGTATGGTTGCGTTTGGCAGGAGACACCCTCGCTGTTCATCTCCTTTGAGAGCCAGCATAAAAAAAGTCATTGTGATTTTGCTGGGAAAACTAACCTCTTGCGTAACAAACATGAAGATTAGATCTTGGTAAAGTCAACTATATCAAAAGCTCAGCACAAGAGGACGAGGTGTGGGTGGTGGAGGACTCTGCAGCTGCAGTAGCAGCAGTAGTGTTGGCAGAAATATGACTGGCTAATGTAATCTATAATTGTTCTGACTTAACAATAATATGTGTGTATGTCAGGAAAAATTCACTCAGCTATTGTATTTTTGTTTCTAATTAATGAACAGGGAAGTCGTAAAGGACAAACAAATGTAAAGGCCATTCACCCACCTCTCCAAATCTGACACTGAACCATGCAGTAATTACACAAGTCAGCAGGCGGTCTTGACCTTTTTCTCTTGTAAATACAGCCTTCTTTCTCCACTCCAATCACAGTATTCCTCATGCAAGCACACAGAGCAACCATCGAACGACCACACACTTGACCAAGGTTACGCTGAGTGAGTTTAGAGTGTCCTGATCCAATCTAGCACCAAACCACATTAACACATCCATTGAATAAACTCTTGGGTTCTGTCCAACCACAAGCATTAAGTATTGTCGCACACATTCCGTCATCTGAAATGGTGTGTTTTGTGACATGTTGCATTTCCTAAAATGTGTTTTCATCTTCAGGGCCGCTGTATAAAAGGGAGCTTAATTTGAATGGATATGCAGTGTGTGGAGTCACATACCCAGTCACTGAAAGCGACTGAAAAAGGGACCCAGGACAAGAAAGACTTTGAAAAGATGGTAATAAAGGGAACACTGATATCTGTTGGGGAGAGGGAAGAAACTGATTTTAAATCTCATCTCTTGGTCGAGTGCATCTTTGGACAGGATATTACTTTCTGCTGCTTAGAAGTATACATTTCCTTTCTTGAGTTCATCTACAGACTGAAGATCCAGCAGCTTCTTATCTCAGAGAGATAGAATTAGATATTCCTTCATCTGTGATGGACCGAGAACTCTCTCTCTCTCTCTCTCTCTCTCTCTCTCTCTTTCTCTCTCTCTCTCTCTCTCACACACACACACGTGGTATCTCTATACTGAGTGCAAATGAGACCTAAAACATGCCCTCTTAAATCGTCCAGCAGACCCCTTCTTGGACCATTTGCCAAAGAGTAAGAGGTGTCCCACTGAGTTGGTTACTCAGAGAGTCCAGAGGTCCGTCAGTATCGGCCACTACAGGCTGTCTTCTAAAGCAGGGTCAAAGGCTTTTTAGAAGGGAGCATGTCTCAGGAGCCTGAATTGAATTTGGGCTTTCACCACGAAGGAGCAGAAGTGATATTACAACCTGAGGTTACCTTTTGTGACAGACTTGGCAAAGGAAAAGAAAAAAAGTGCTTTTTCATGATGTTTCATCATGTTTCAACCTTGTAAGACAATCTCCTGCTGTGGTACTGTCGATTCCGTTTTTGAATTCATTTTATATTTGCTGTTGAAAGTGCAATGTTAGACATTAAAATGCCTATGATTAACACCCCTGTCAGATTTGTGGTACAGATTTTAGTATAACATCAGTCTATCCAGATACAAAATAGCCTCTTTGCTAACTGGCACATTTACAGAAATATTTACTTATGTGCACAATCTGTGTAAGGAAACCAATAAATATATGAATATTGATTATCCAAAATTCATCTAAACATACATCATGTTTCTTACACAATCCCTTCATTCTCCCTGCTGTCTTTTTTTCCCAATGTATTTCGATAGCTATGAAGAGTGACCATGCTTTGAATTAAACTAAATGTCAGAGATACAGATATATGTGAAGCTTAATATAACCATGGTTGGATCGCTTAGGATGGTTTAGAAGGTTTTCTCATGGTAGTCATGGTTGTTGGTGGTAAAGACATCACAAACAAAAAAGCCATACTCTTTTCTTTTTCAGTAACAAGAAACATTTATCTTTTGTAATTCAGCAACCTCTATCACCATCATCTTTTCTAAGAAAATGGCTGTTTAATCACAGAGGTATACCTGACCTAGTAAGGATCTCTTTAGAAGTGCCAGACAATGTGACTTATGTTTACTTAGGTGGGCTAGTTCCCTGTTTTGTTAAAGTGTAGCCAGAGGGAGCAGACTCTACACTTCATCAGCGGTTTCACCTATGCTTCTTCTGTTTTGGACTTCATAAACACCAACATCGACAGTGTCGTCACTCTCAAACAGGTCACAACATTCCCTAATTAGAAGCCGTGGATGAACTGAGAGGTCCTGCTTCTGCTGAAGGCACGCGACGCTGCTTTTAGACCTGGTGACACACAGGCCTACAGTGCATCCAGGGCTAATCTGAAGAGGGGCATCAGGAAGGCCAAGCACAGCCACAAGCTAAGGATTGAGGTGCACTTCAACAACTCCAACCCCTGGCGCATGTGGCAAAGCATCAGGCCATCATGGATTACAAACCCACTAACACCACCCCACAAACTGACGACGTCTCCTTGTTAGACGAGCTGTGCTCCCTTCTGACCACCAACCCCTCACACTCTCCCCCGCCGACATGTGGGCTGCACTGAGCAGGACCATCGCACGTAAGGCTGCTGGCCCTGATGGAATCCCTGAATGTGTGCTCACGGCCTGCACTGGACAGCTGACCGAGGTCCTGACATCTTCAACCTGTCCCTGGCCCAAGAGCTTGTCCCTACATCCTTCAAGACCACATCCATTGTGTCGGTACCGAAACATTCAACTGCTACAAGCCTGAATGACTTTTGCCCTGTTGCACTCTCCCCCACCATCATGAAGTGCTTCGAGAGGCTGATCCTGGCTCACCTCAAAACCAGCCTAACATCCAGACTGGACCAGAACAGAAGTACTCCACAATGCTTCCTGGACAACAACAACACCTAAGTGAGAATGCTGTTCATCGACTTCAGTTCAGCATTCAACATCATCATCCCCTCCAGTCTCATCACCAAACTGTGCAACCTTGGCATCAACTCCTCCCTCTGGATTCTGGACTTTCTGACCAACAGACCCCATCCTGAACACTGGTGTCCAACAGGGCTGTGTGCTGCGCCCTCTCCTCTACTCACTCTTCACACACGACTGCGACCCTGTGCATGGCTCCAACACCATCATCAAGTTCGCAGCCAACACGACAGTGATTGGACCAATCAACAACAACAATGAGATGGACTACAGGGAGGAGGTCCAGCACCTGGCATCCTGCTAGATATCTGCTGTCTGTTCACTTGAACTGTTTCTCATTGATCAATGATACTTCTGTGTCAAGACATGAAGGACTCCTGAAATGTCTTTAAATTACAAGTTAACCAGCTCTGTCTAGATTTCAATCACAACAGACAATGCTGCTGCTTCTTGTTGTTGTTGAGTGGCCAAATCAGTAAGCCTACTACAATAACTGATCTAAGTGAATACGCAAATTGACCTAAAATGCACAAGGCACTCATGCAGTGTTTCTCTACAGCTACAGCAATTTATGGATTAAAGTCTACCCTGCACTTTAAAAGAGTTCTCACATGGTAGTGTGCTGAGACCAATGGAAGACTTCTAGTATACAGCAGGGTTCCTGCCAAGTCTGACATCCCGGCATACAATCTAAAAGCTGGCATTCATGATCTCAATAGTTTATGGTAATAAGACAATGTGTCAACACTAATCATTTATTTTAATATGATACAATAATAAAGGAGTCTCCCCTTGGGAGCATGAATGAGCTCAGGTGGATTGTATTGCAATAGATTAGATTATTTAGCTGAAGCTTTTATCCAAAGTGACTTACAATAAGTGCTTTCAACCCACATAACCCAGAATTGAAAGAATCATGCAAGTGCATCAACTTCATCAAATAAGCTGAAGTGCTTCAAGAACTACATTTAGAAACAATGAGATGAAGATTTTTTTTTTTTTTTTTTATGGGCCAAGAGGCAGTTTGAATGGATAAATTTTCAGTCTGTGACGTAAGATATGTAAGGGTTATGCTATCCAGGATCTGGTGAGTGAGTATTGTGGAGCCAAGACATAAACAGTCTGGATTTTATTGAGTGTACATGGGCAGTCGTGGAGGGACTGGGGTTGGATTTGAGATGCCGCCGACACCCAGTGCAGGGTTGTAGTGTGGGAGGTATGTTTTTGACTGAGGTTGGTGCTCAAGTGCGACGAATGACCAAAATGGAGAGATTGTATTTGTATTCTCTGGTGAACGCATCCTGGGATGATCAGGATCTCACCAAGGAGCATGGTGTCACAGAAGATTCTGAATATCCACAGTAGCTTTCATAGATATCTTGTGAGGTGATGGAATGGTCCAACAGAGTAAATAATCTGAAAGAAAATGTTTGCAGAGTTTGGACAGTGATTAGCTGTTTGCCCAAATCAACAGCTCAATCCAACAGTGTTGTCACAAGGCTTGTTTGTTTTCTGCAGAGCTGTATGGGTATCTTGACAAGCTGCAGTTTGGAGCAGTAGCAGCGGCAGTCTATGACAATTATTTGTCCACTCTTGAAATACATTAAGTTATATCTTTTTTTGTAGAAAGAATATTGTGTCAGTTTATCCCAGGGTGTTGCTGGCTATCCTCTGACTAGATAAATGATATGCCTTGTTGACAGCACATCAGCTGCCCAGATGATGGTGTCACACACACACAGTTATTGTTTTACTGTACATCATTCATGTCCCACCTCACTTGCTGTCATTCTTTATACAGTTCCAACACATTTCAATACAAGGCGTAAATGGCAGCAGAGAGAAAGGAAAAGAAGACACGTCAATAAAAAGATTAACAACACATAAGATATGATAAATGGGCAATAAACAGTTGGTAGACATGAGTCATGGAGCAACATTCATGGCATTTACACGCCTTTGCGTATTTGACCGTCACATTATCAACACCAGTATCTCAACTAACGTTACACATGTTGCTTGTCAACTACTGTCGGAGATGTCCAAAAAACAACAGACATTAAGCAGCTTCTTTGGGGTTTCACCGCCTATAAAGAAATGCCAATCGGAGCCAGAGCCAAAGAAAAGACTTTTCTTGGAAAAGTGGCTCCAAGATATGCCGTGGCTTGAAGCTAACGATGAGTGCCCTGAAATGTGGTGCAATATTTGCTGCTCGCATCCACATCTAGTGCGTTTTATAAAGGCTCAAAGAATTTCAACCATCCTTTATTTGACAAACATGAGAAGCGTAAGGAGCACATGAATGTGGCGCAAGCCATTGCTAGTAAACAAGCTAACCGAGAAGAAATGTCCAGTTGCCCACTTGCTAGGTGAGACAAACTAAATGAAGAACAGCGGCAAGCTCTGTTTAATATTTTTCTACTCGCCTTCCATAAAGCTGAACACACACACAACCCATGTCTTCCTATTCTGAGGATATTCCTTTACTGAAGCAGCTAGGAGTAAATGTTGGAGGTGCATATTATGTACGTGAAGGGGGCAGTCAGATCATGCAGTGTATTGCGCACACCAAGCAGGGAGTTAGGAACCAAATGGCAGTCTGTTGAATTTGGGGGGGCTGCTTTTTGATGGATCTGAGGACATCACAAAAACTGAGCAGGAACTTGTTTACATTGTGTCTGTGTCCAGCAACGGACAGGAAGTTTACCTTGGACTTTCTAGGACTGATTGAACTGTGCAGGCCATAACAGACAGACTTGTGAGTCTTTTCCAGGACACAGGCTTGGATGACTGGACAACAAAATTGGTCACTGTGTGCACAGACGTGGCTGCTGTCAATGTCGGTGTGTACAACGGTGGCAACTTGTTGCGGTTGGAGACTCCTTGTGCACATTCTGAGCACCTCACACACACTGGAGAATTGTGCAAAATAAGCTGATCGCAGTGTTCCTCACTGAGACATTTAATCGCTCTGTGGTCAAGCTGCTGCAGTTTTATTTAGAAAAAGGTGGAGCAAAAAAAAAAAAAATGCTGTACTGAAGAAGTTGTGTGAAGAAAATTGGATCTCCTTTGTGAAACTGGGTAAGTTTCATAATATCAGATGGTCTGCATGGAGGCATGAAACACTGTTAAAAATATCAAGACTACTGCCAGCCATTACAATGCAACTGGCTACAAGTGATAACAGAGACTCACAGCATATCTGCACAGAGCGTTTTCAGTGCTTTCTGTCAGACATGCTTGACATTGGCAACATTTTGAAGACCACTTCGATTAGGTCTCAGAAGGAAAAGCTGACCATTGGAGAATGTAAGGATGAACTCATGGTGGTCACTGGACAGTTCACACTTCTGCTTAATGGTGAAGGCCACTACAGGGCACACACTGTTTCTAATGCTGATGCTGACAGAGACAAGACACACTTACTCAGGGGGTTAATTGAAGAGTTTGAAATCAGATATGACTCCCTCAAGTCATGTGATCATTTCTTAGTATTCGATCCTTCAACATGGCCTCAGGAAATGCAAGACCTCCACAGTTTTGGAAACAACAGTTGCTTGCTTATGCCAACAGCAGTGCAGCTTGTGAGAGGGGACTCTCACATCTCAACATAATAAAAACCAAGTACAGATCTTGCCTGTCACATGCTTGTCTCTCAGCCCTGATGCACATTCACCTGTCAAAGCAGAACACAGAGACATTTGACCCAAAGCCAGCTGTTGACCTGTGGATGGAGACAGCTAATCGGAGGCTTTGCAGAGTGGGAGTGAGTGAGAGCGACACTTATTAACACCACGCTACATAGTGGGTGAGTACCAAACATCATCTCCTGGTATCCATTGTGTGTGTGTGTGTGTGTAACTAATTTTTTGTCATGGGACTGTTTTACCCTGGTGTGCTTGTATTTGGGCAATTTGAACCTAGCAAGAACGCAATTATGTATGGTTCAAAATAAACAAAACCAACTGTAGGTGCGGGTGCTCACTAAGATGCTAAGCCGTGCATATACAGAGAACACAGACTGGAACTGCAGGACTGCATCTGAAGCTTTATTGAGGCAAGTTAATCCATGAGCTGCAGGCCTCAGCTGCCATTGCCAGTCCGCCAGGCTGAAAATAATTACATTTTAAATGGCTGTGCAAACAACAGCTACCACATTAGTGTGTTAATTCAGGCCAATCACTTCTACTAAAGAAAAAAAAAAGATCGAAATAACAGGAGGAAACACTGCCTTCATTCTGTCCCCCACAGACTGATGAATGCACAGTAGTCTTCCATGCCCCGGGTGACCATTTATAACATTTGATTATTTATTTATTTCTGTAAATCTGCATAATCATTTTGGCTATAGGTCATATGCGAACAAGATGGGGAGCTCAGAATAGCATGCATTATTCATGATATGCAGGATACAGTAGGTGCCAGAGGTTTACAAGATATGTGAGTGAGATTTACCAAATTCATTCTTTTCTTTATCGCACAAAAGCTTCTTGGACTGGGAGTACCTGGGGCACCAGATAGAGCACAAAGTGTGTAATGAAGAAAATGGTAAAAAGATGAGGTAACCTAGATAAATAAATCGCTGTACCCTATCCACGTTGTATGCTCACATAGACCCATTGGAACAAGAACGTTTGACTTCATAGCAAAATCTCCCCTTGTGTGAGGTGGATTTATTGCCTGAAGTGGCAAATGATAATAGATAAGTTGTGTCATAATAAATTTGTGAAATAATACATTTTGCTATCTATCTATCAGGAAGTTAAAAATATATCCTATATGTACATCATGTTGGGAGTCTGCTATAACGAAATGTTGGTGTAAATCAGTGACAGGGTGAGTCGTATCATCTAATTACACATATAAAAATCACTTAGACAAGGTTAATATTAATTGCAGACATCAAAAAGCATGGAGTCATCTATGCTCATAGTATTGCAGTTGTTCTGACTCATCCTGCTATGTACTCAAAGGACAAGAGGGTGCTGCTTGTGTGTGTGTGTGTGTGTGTGGTTGTGTGTGTGTGTGGATGGATGGATGGCGTGAAAGGAGAGCCTTAGATCAGAGATAAATGACTTCATTAAAGTGTAAGTCTCAGAAAGCTGGAATGAGCCACATCTCCCCCCTCTGTGCCACTGTAGATTATGAACTCCATAAATCAATACATTTCTGTAAAAGGATAACGTTCCCCTGCCTGCTACATTCAACCTCCAACAGTGGGGCTGACACAGCTAAGGACTTCACATTCTGATGTGATTTCTGGTTTGAGAGGACGCTGGGGATGTGGGGTTGTCGGGTTCAGGGACATGCAGGTTAACACAGCATTATGTTTGGAGTGAACACATACTCGATGGGTAGTAAGATGTGATGACTTGTCAGGTCAGGTTCACTTATGAAGGAGTTCAAATTTGGGGACTTATCTTCAGATATGAAATGGCTGGGGTTCCCACATGAAAACAGGAAGCCTGATTTCAACATCTTCAATCAAAAACTGATAACCTCTGCAGGAAATAAGACACAACAGTTATACTGTGGAAGCAGTGAAAATTAAAACGACAGCAGCTGTAAGCAAACATGGAGTGCTGAATGAGCGCTGCTCACAGGCTCCGGACTGCATGTATGGAAGTGTCCTGATTATAAAACTGTCGAGTGAGCATCCAGCAAGTTGTAATTACGCCTGCTTTTCTGGCACATGAGTGCGTGAGAATGTGCATGTGACCAATTTCTAGCAAACATAGTTAAAAGGACACACTTGTATAAATGGTACTTGCTCTGGCTCTGATTGAGGGACATTTGTGTGGGGACATGAGACCCACAGAAAGAGGATCCAGGAGCTTGGCCTGCAGGATGGGCAGTTCAAGGCCTATTTTAGGATGATTTGACAATCTGCCCTCAATCATTAGACCTAGCATCACAAAAATGACTAACGAATGCAGTCTGCAACAGAGAGTCCTGTAGTAGTGACTAAGGATTTGTCACGGTATGCTGTTTTAACGTCAGCGCTAGATTTGTCTTACAGCTTGCCATGGGAGATGTTGAAATTGTACTATTATACTACTTAACTGTACAGATTAAATGAACGAAAAGAACTAATGTGTTTGATGAGTAAGTTTCATATTTACATCGTGATAATCATGCATGGTAAAATCATATAGCTCCGGAAATTCAACAGCAGTCATTACTAGTTTGTCCTTCATGATAATTATTTCCAAGCAGCTGTAAAAAGTCGACTCATTGCATGAATTGCAGTTTTATGCCACAGGGACTGAAGGTAGCCCAGCGGTCAAATAACTGGCTTACCCCTCAGGTGCCAACCTTTGGCTCACCCTCAAGCTACAAACTATTACTGACTCCATCCTCCACTAAGGCACTGTATGTCAACAGCTGGAACATATTTTTGTAAATGGTTCAGGACCCACAAAGAGGTACCTGAGAATTCCTGTGTGTTTTTTGCAGTCTTTGCTGGAAAGGAAGTTCTTGGCGTCTATTTTACCTTCAGGGTCTATGTGGCTGTGATTTCAGCCAGGTGTATTAGAGTGGTTAATACTTTGTGGTCTTACAATCTGGTGACCCCATTTCTTAAAGGAACGCAACGGCCAAAACCCTGGATGCTGTTAAGGTTCCCTCATGGGAGCTGCCTCTGGTGCTGGAAACCTTCGTCTTACCCCCTTTGAGGCTCTAGAACAGTCTGGCCGTCAGCAAATGTTTTTCTTTGGCTGATGCATCAGCGAAGCATGTGAGTGAGCTTCACGCCTTGTCAGTAAATGTAGTGTACGTACGCTGGAACTCGGATGGAGCTGCCCCGCTCTGTTCTACATGGCATCTCAGTCTTTTCTGTTATACTACTATAAATGACAGAACAATAACCACTTACCAATTTCATCAATTTCTTATTGATGGTTTGTTTAATGTGCTAAAGACCCACACATGCAAGAAGTGAGATAGATAGATTATAGATTAGTATCTGTAGTATCTTTGTACTTCAACATGAGCTGACAAGAGCAAGTGAACAGAGCAAAATAAATGAATACAACACCATGTGAGTAACAGAATGTGAACTGGCAAATAAAGATTAATAAGGCAAGATTAGCCACGTGAGAAGGCACCCCCATGGTGCCCCAATTTCCAGAACTGCTCAACATGCGTGTGATTCTTGAGGATAGTAGAATGATCTAATGACAAACCTTTTTTTCAGTTCACTAATTGTAAAAACCTTTTCACATATATTTCTGTAGACAAATGGAAAACACTGTATTGCTGTTAGACAGACACTTATTACACTTATTAGGACAAAATCAAACTGGTTTTTCTCTTCTCTTATACACGTTGGAGTAAGTAAGGGTACACATTACGAAAGATGAGTGCATGAAACTTTAAGGGACAGCAAGAAAAAATAAATCCCATTGCTGACTCAAACACTGTAACACCATTTGTCATTATCCCACCTCGTGAGCCCACATGTGCCTCTTGTGACTTAAAGTTGACTTGCAGATTGGTCCCTCAATCAAATTATTCAGTACTCTCTCAGTTATATTGACATTCATGAACATGGGAACATACCAATAGCTGACAGAGATGATAATATCAATAGTCCTGTGAAGGCAATGTGGAACTCCTTTCACACCCTGAAGGACTTGCCACTGCTGGACAAACATTTTAAATCGACCAGAGGTTTTCATAGTCTGTGGTTTATGTCCCGTGACTCAAGGCCAGGTGTCTTGTAGAATTTTAGGACAATCACAAAGTTTTATTGACATATGGCTCCCACAAAATGCCTGACTGATTTTTCTCATAAGTACGTTCCTTGGGCCAAGAAAGTTTGAAAACTGCTTTAGTAGCCACTAATAGACGTAGGATATTAAAACTGCAGCACTGTGTGCTTGGAAGCGCCGCTGATCTGGTCAGTTTCGGTTTAAGAGCTTCAAGGGAATATGGGGCATTTTAATATGAGTGGTGACATTCCTGTGAATTATATATATATATAAAATTATTATTTTCTTCTAGTATTGTTTTCCTTTGGTTGGTGTACAGAATAATGTACAGAAAACTAAATTTGTCATAACCCCCCCCCCCCCATTCATACTCAACTAATATTCAAGTTTATATGCTTCACATAGCAAAATGCACAGCCTGGCTTATCCTGATTAGATAGTTGCTGACAGCACCTGCTCAGTAGCTGCACTGTAGTAGCTGTAAGAAGCAGCAATGGAAGATCTACAGAAATCCAGGGGCCTGGGGGAAGTGTCCTCTTGAAGGTACAATTCCAATTTGGCCCTGACACCCTCCCACTCCGAAACAAGTGTAACCCTCACATTTGCCAGGGTCTCTTTGGGATGCCCTCGCCATTCTCTGTCAGAAACAGGAACATTCTTCAGCATGTTGTCCAGTCAACATCTGAGCACAAATCCATTTACATTACATTAACCTTGTAATTTGTTTTCAGGGACTCCCATTTCTTACCCCTATAAACTCCACCATACACCGCTCCATGACTGTGCAGCTGCGATGCTGTTTTGGTCCACATGGCTTCATATCCTACCAGGAGCCTTTCAGAAGCGTTTTGCACAAGATTTTCATGAGATTTCTGTCATATTTCCTTGGTTCATGAGCTTCTATCATGAGCAAGTAGCCTATGTAGTTAAGTAGTTTCCTTTTAAGATCAAGGGTTTTGCACAGGAGGTTTTATTCTAATGGTCTCTTCTTGCAGAAGATCGTACCTGCTCAACCCAAGTTACACAGTGCAAGAGCAGCAATGAAAGAGTACCATCAAATACCACGTACCATCAAATGACTTTGAAGCTGTTATTATTATTTATTTTTATCATATTGATTTAATAAAGGAGAATGTGATTTTTATCTTTCTGTTTTTACTGTAGGTATGGTCAGGACACAACATCCATCACATCAAAAGTGCATGTTATCTGATAACAGGTAGTTATTAATCTATTGCACTGGTAATTCTGCATATGGGTCAACTCCAAATCAGTATATTTGCTTCATCACTGTCTACGTTGCATTTTGTAATGAAGAAAATTTGAGAAGCATGAAAAAGTTCAAATAGATAAATGCTGTAGATCATTTTGCTTTGCATCAATTTGCTATGTTGGCTTTTTGTTTAGATACTAAATTGACTTTATAATAAAAATCGATGGTCAGACTTAAAAAAAAAAAAAAAAAAAGTATCCCCAGAGACCGGAGTTCAGAATATAATTTGGCAAAGGCAAATTCATTTAGTAACGCTGCACTTCATACCATGAAATCCTGATGAGAGTGCCAAACCCAGAGCCCTCCTTTCCCTAAACTCCATTCCTTCAGGCTTCCAGCGTGTGGTGAGCACTTCACCCGTAGCTATCCGCTGATCGAACACAAACTCGTGTGTAATTGTATAGAGCTCCTCTCTCGACCTTCTCTGTCAGCAGAGAAATAGGGGCCATCATTCATCCTTGCCATTACCAGCCTGCCTGCCGTGAATAATGCAATTTGTATCCTCTATGGAGTGCATCCAGAACAACAGGCACTCCAATAAACAAACAGCAGATCGCAGTAGAAATCCACTTACAGGGGCAGCCTGGCAAACGCCACGGCCATTAGAAGCCCACTCAGGTCCCATCATTTCAATCCGATAGATCCCTACCTTATCTGTTTTAGAGTAGGCCTATGATAATGAGCCTGCCAGCTTCGTTCTGCGATAGTGCTAGATCACACACACACAAAGTCAGGAACACACACACACACACTCGCAGTCATGCAGCGAGCTGTTCAGTGGAGATTTGTGGTACCTGAGAGTAGAGGTAAAGGTCAGCCTTTGACCTTTTGTGGGCACTAACAGCAGCTAGTCAGGACTGAAATGGATCAGTCAGGCAGAGAATGAAGTGTGTGTGTCCGTGTGTGTGTGTGTGTGTGTGTGGTGATGAGATCTGATGGATGTATATTAGAGGAACACAGTTTAGAATGGGACCAGATCAAGTGCTGTTGTAGAGCGATGTCACACTTCTTTCACTTAACTCCTTCAAATGTGTGTGTTTAACGTAATTATTGATTTTTCTGGAATTTATTTTCTTTGATTTACTTTTTCCTGTTGCTTTATCATTTTGTTTTTTAGCCTTCAGCCCGAAGCACAGCCGTCGTCTGTTTGGTGGTGGAGGTGTTTCATCACTGGCCGGAGTTGAGGGGAGCAACGCAGATTAGCTGAAGTGTATGGTCACGACACACCCCTCTTGCAGCTAATACCCTGTCTAATAATTTTAATTAATCTTTTTAGACCATGTGATGTTTTACTAGAATACTTTTATCTTTCTGGATAAACAGAGTGACTGCCTGCCAGTGCCAAGATACAGAATACCCTGGACCCCAAGAGGAAGGGCTGTTTGATTGATGAAGACTTAAGGAGGGTTTTTGTTTTAAATTTTTAACTCTGCTGATTGTAAGAATCTGTGCAGAGTCCTGTGCTCTTTTCTTTAAACCAAGGTAGTGTTGTCTGCATTTTAATCAAATTTAATGCTTGTTTTAAATTAACAATTTTTAACTTCACCTAACGAGCCCACATAGGCAGCAGGTTACAATGCAAAGAATGCATGTAACAAAACACAGCACGTTTGAGAACTGTACAAGCTCTCCTCTCCACAGACAATACATGGCTGATTTTTGATGGTTCTGCGTCCATGTTGAGCGCCACAGAACTGACTGTGTTAGCCAAAAGTCAGATACAGAAAGGAGAAAGTTCAGGACTAAAGCTGAACAAGTTAACAAAGTCTGGTGTGCAAAATGCTTCTGAAATGCTCTTGTTGGGAGCAGACCCCGATGTCACAGTTATAGGAATGCTAGTTCAGCTAAGTACTCTGTTTTATGATGACTTAAGTATTTTTCTGTTCTACTTTCCATCAGATTTGGAAGATGTGGAAGTGCCAAAAACTTCTCAACCTCCATAAGTCCCCATGTTGAAATGTCTGACTTCCCAGCAGAAATAAACATGTTTACAGCCTGGTACAAAAAACAGCTTTGGTCTCTATAGATAATTTCCCCGTTCATGACAACTGTACTGAGGGTGAATTTATATACAACTCACTTGTTCAAATGATATTAAGGCTTAAAGTTATGCAGAATTAAAAGCATGTACACTTTGACAGGTAGGTTTAGGCACCCGGGCTTCATTCAGCCTGCTGATGATCCACATCTCTGATTAGTCGGGAGGCAGAAGAGCCAGTACAGCCAACATGGCAGCAGGCAACGTTGCATATTTCAATCTTCAGAATGGCTCTTCAGAAAGAAGTGGGTGATGTTACGCATACACTGTCCATGCCTTATACTGTCAGTGGCAGTAACACACAACAGAATTTGACAACACCCAAAAGCAAGTCTGCATGTTTAATATGGGCATGTTAATGCTATTTAAGTTTAGTCGCAGTACATTGACTAAACCAAAACACTAAATCTCAGTCACATACCTAAAGTGACACATCTGTTGGTGAGATGTGTGTAAAACTTTCCCAGATGATGAATTGGAGTATATATTCTCAGTGTCTCAGTGTCAAATGTTGTTTTTCCTTGAGGCTTGGATCCTCTAATGACCACTCGAGTCTCTCTTTATCATTCTGGGGTTTAAAATCAGTGGTGTCTTTTATGGCTTTGTTATGGTGAGCGAATGCTTTATCGCCATTCTGTGTGTTTGTACAGCATGTATAAGCTTCCATGATTGTTGGCTCAGGCCTCTTTCTTTGTTTGCTCTGCTCTGTTTCAAACCATTTTCCGACAGCCTCTCCATGCTTCGCCTGCCACAACAAGATAATCCTGCCGTCTCCCATAAAATGGCGGCATCTGCCATCTATAATAATCCGCGAAAGCTGGCCGAGGAACAGTCAACAGGAGGGAAAAGGGGGAGAGGCGAGCCCCGTTCCCAATGCGTTAGCCAATTAGTGGGTGTATTATCTCCTCATGTGAAGAGGCTTTTAGCCCCCCTGACCGCTCTCCAGCAGGGGACGGGGAAGGGCTGCAGGATTGGGAAGCGGAGACAGACTGTGCTGCGTGACACTGCCAGGACAGGAAGTGGAAGTAAAGGCATTATTTCTCCTTCATCGGGCACAACATGATAGCTCTTGAAGCGAGCCAAGGCTTAGCCCCGGAGGACAGAGATCCTCGGCATGGCCTCATTGCCTCACAGTATTTTAAATTCACATCTACACTTCATAGCTTAGAGTGTGATGGAATTTCTTCACCCCTTATCTGATTGATTTTGCACATAGTGGACTCAAATCACTGCGCTGTGTGTGGAGGGGTTGTACCTGTAGCTGTACCTTGCATTCCTGGATCTTTTTGTTTGCTGGTGTATTCCTCTTGTCACTTCAGCCAAAAGATAAAGGATGTAACCTAATGGAGAGGGATAGTGACTAAAACAAACATGTTTTAGTGGTCAAAATCAGCAACAGCTGTTAGTCATGGAAGTCAGTCATGGAAAATCACAGGATCATTTAAAGGACCTGAATTCCTATTTCCTTCTCCAGCTTCTTACTTTCTAAAGTGTAAAAGGTTCTGTGTAGACCTAGTACTTGTTTATTTTTGGTTTGTCTGTTCTGGGCTACAGTAGAAACATGGCAGTTCAACATGGTGGACTCTGTGGAAGACGACCTGTGGTATCTGCAGATATCAAAGTCTCATTCTAATGTACAAAAAACAATGATTCTTATTTTCAGGTGATTATACATAAATGAAAACATAGTTTCCGTTCATGCCATGTGCTGCAAAATCAGACACAGTGAACCGTTAACCCATTGAGTTGAATGGCTATTTGACATAAGCAAACTAACCAGAAGGGCATCTGATTTCCAGAATTAGATTTTCTTGGTGATCGGCCTCTCGGTCCTTTTATACAGCTCACCTTGAAGAATAAGACATTTAAAAACTTTTTATTTTAAAACTCAGTGGAGTTGAAAAGACTATCTGATCTTCCTCTAGGCTACTTGTTCATACTGCATTTTTGTATGTACACAGCTGGCTTCTGGCATATGCTCCATGGACACTAGCCCAGTCAGTCCAGGTTAACATCCCCGGTCAGCTACAGTGACAGTGGTGCAAATATATAGCTCCAAACTATCCAACATGAGGAAGCTATCATCTTAGCTGCGTCACACCATCCAATGTGACTTTTACTCAGCCTGAGCTCACCATGGTGATGGTGCTATGTAAAGATATGGAGGCCAGCAACTCCCTCAGACTTCACGACCCTTTATTTTACTTCTTTTTATGAAGGGATTGGATTAAGACCAGCGAAAGACAGCTGGGATAAGAATAAATATTACCCTGCTTAGACCAAAGGCTATTCCACTACCCAGCCAAATGTTCAGACACCAGATAATAAGATGAATGAAATAAGGCTAGCTCATGAATGGGAAATCAGAGGCTGTTGTACATGCAAAGACACACACCCCTATCTGCATTCGTGGAGCTATGGTCAAACAGGTGAACAGTGTTTGGGTCCTGGGACAGAGAACCTGTCAGTGACATCAAACATCTCCACCCTGGTAAGGACAGCTCAGAAACAGCAGTCATTCTTAAGTAAACTTAACAAGAGTAACTTCCTGTGCCAGGTCCTTGTTATGAAAGCATCTTGACTGGAAACAGTACAAATTGGCATGGGACAGGAGTGCTCTGCAGGAGGTGATTAAAACTGCCTAGAACACCATACACCAAGCATCAATGATATCAGTGAGGTGAGGTGCCAGTACAGAGCCAAAAGGATCCTAAAAGGCGATCCCCAACCCCCAACACAGCCTGCTCACCCTGCTGCTGTCTGGAAGTGATACAGAAATATCTGCTGCTGTACCACCAGACTATAAAGCAGGTTCTTTCCTTTGGCTGGGAGACTCTTCAATTCATCCTCTGCACTCCACAATAAATAAAAGTTTTTTTTGTCTTGCTTGTAGCATTCCATTGTAGAAACCTGTGTTGTAGAATGATAAATAAATTCACCTTCAATCTTGTACAAAACTGCACTTGTTGGAACAACTGTTGCTGACATTTTTTTGAGAAGTAGTATAGTTCTTAGTCACATGAAAATGAAATTTGGTTTTGAACTGTTGACACACAGAAAACCAGAATCTGAAGACAGTTAGCATGTTCATTGAAAGATGCCACTGTCAATCAAATTTGACCAAACTACAATCAGGACATTCATTTGGGGCTTTGACTGTTAAAGTCACAAATATTTATTTTTGCAGACAAACACTTTCTTAATATGCCAATCACTCAGCTGTAGTCAATAACAGTCAACAGACCAGAATGCAGTTCACCAAAGAGCTAGACAATGAAGATGAACAGCATGTGTGTCTCAGCTTTACAATACTGAGCTTTGACATTTTTTTGTCATTTGTTTACAATGATTGACATCAACCACGACAACCAGCTTCTTCAATCAATCCAGAAGTCAGACTTAATCACTAAATTCTCTGTTCAGCACAAACCATCCTTATCCTTTGCTGTTTCCTTACTTGTGAGGCCCATGCTCAACCCCAATCCTTTGGCTTTCTCCATTCTGAAGCCTTTACTCCAGACCTTCCTCTGCCCTCACACAGGTCAATTCAAAAGCCTTAACAGCATGGCTCCTCTTATCACATATCACACACCATCACTCTGACTTCCTGTTTCCCTCCACCATTTCTCTCAGTTTTCAATTTTTCCTTGGCCCTTGTTCATTTTTATTCCCTGTGACCCACCCAATCTCACTGTGTGTCCAGGGCAGCCTGCCCTCCATGTGTAAATGCTTCCTCCAACAACCCATCATTGTGTGCACGTTTGTCTGTTTGTCTATGTGTGTGTGTGTATGAGTGTGTGTGTGTGTTGGGCACAGATAGCAGTTAGATGGGTTTCTGGACCTCACCACTATCTCTGCAAAACAGGCACAGGCAGAGCTCCACAAAAATCATCTCCTAGCATCGCCTTGTAGTTCATAATGTGTTAAAGGAAAACTACGTGAGCATCTGAGGAGGGCTTTGAGTTGATTTGTCAGTTATTTCTAATTAGAAATATCAGTCTGAAAGTCGGATGAATGTGTGAGGCATTAGCAGCATTGTGACTGATTTCACAGGAGGGCTAATTGTGCCAGCGCTCTACACTGCTGATATACTGATGTGTTATGTAAGTGCATTAGCAAAATGAGAAAAGGATGTTCCTTCTGAGGAAATTCACAGCTCTTTAAAAAAAGAAGGAGATTTGGACTCTATTCATCTCTCTCATTCTGTCTTCCTCTTTTTCTCTGACTTGAAGTTCTTCATACAAATGAGTCTAAAAGAGAAACTATAACAAATTAAATTAAAAGTGCTCCATTTCTCTCACACTTTCCTACATCCTCTTGGCCTTGGAGACTCAAACACTGATTTCAGTGGCACCATGTTGTTCTGTCATGTTGCTTCATTCAGCAAGATGAATGAAGCAGTTTGGAGAATTCCTTTTAGGAAGCTTTGTCAGGGAGATGCCCTGAAGAGGATCTTATCAGATCATGTGTAACCCTGCTTGGACAATACCAATGCAAGAGCATCACAAAGCAACACCCTCATTTTCAGCATAGTGTACTTCTGGTCAGCTGGAGAGCCATAGCATCTCTATTTTTATCCATTTTGATCCCAGTGTTGGTATATCAGCTGTTCGTTCAGACTGAAACTACTACTTTTCTAACCATTGGATTGATTGATTGATGCCATTCAGTACAGGCTGATCTGACTTTTCCATCATGATATTAATAATTTTGTTTCTTGTTGAAATATTTCAATAACTATTGAATAGATTGCCTATTTTGGTACAGGGATTCATAGTCCTCAGAGGATGATGTCAAGTTGAATATTTAGCAGACCGAAAGTGCCAAAAATAGCCAAAGATGTTTAGAAGAGTTACTGGAAACACAGGTGAATGTGTAGTGGCAGACTGAGCTTTTGTAGAGAGAGAATCTGTCACACCGTGGTGAGGTTTTGTCTTGTCCTGGGTTTGTCTTTTATTTTGAAAATTTTGTGTCCACCTGTTCCCCATTACCCTCATGTGTTTTATAGTCTGTGTCTCCCTCTGTATTGTGCCATTCTTGCCGTGCACCCCAGCCATAGTCCACGTTTTGTCCTTGTCTTGCCTTTTCTCGACATAAGCCTGTATTCTTTACCTCATTTGCGAGTGATTTTTTTGTTTGTACTGTTCATAGTGTATTGTTGTAGTTCAGTTAATTTTCATAGTCCTTGTCAGTCTCCTTTGGAGTGATTTTTTTTTTTTGGGTTAAATTTCATAGAGTCTAGCTGAGCCTCCAGTTTTTAGGAGTGTGTGTTATTTTTTGTCATTCAATACCACAGAGTAGTTTTTTCATTGGGAACGTTTTGAGTTTTCGGGTCATAGCCTTTTGTTTTCTGCCTAGTGGAGCGATTTTCTGTTGATTTATTTTCTCCTTGTTTAGTGAATTCTTCCGTCCCGAGTGTTTTTTTTGTTTATTAGTAGTGTTATCTTCCGTTTTATATTTTTCCTTTTTCTTAGTATTCATTCATTCATTTACTATCACTTTGTCTAAGAGGTTGAAGAGTTAAAGTTAAAGTTAGAGTTAAAGTCTGCCGGATCTATTATTCCTCTGCGTCTGAGTCCTGTTTGAGTCCAGGTCTGACAGAATCTAACAGTGCATGCAGGATGTGTGCAGGTGGTGGATGGCAGGGAGATTTCCATAAGGGAAACTAAATGATCTGTTGAAGGCTAGGAGGTTAAGCTGGTCTTTTATACTGCAGGTGTTGATTGGATGATGAGGAACAAGTGGTGAGGTGATCAGCCAGGTGAGAGGAGAAAAAGAAGCAACACATACATAGAGATAGGTAAAACAGGTGGAAACACAGGCGAGAACACACTGGGAACTATAAGCAGACAGCCTAATCATATCAACAGATGGATTTTAAGAACTTTGATCCTCCAACCTTTTATTTACTGACAAAATTAGCCCTCAGCTTTACTGTCTGGTTCAGGCTCCAGATTCTTATAAACCTCCTCCTCAGGCAGGCATTTAAAATCTCTGATGACTGTACACCAGGACCAAACACCAGTTACATCTAGGTGATGAGCATAGTGGAGCATTTGTGGAACCATTTCACTTCCATCTCCCACTACTGCTATGCTGACAACATGCAGCTATATGTGGGTAATGTTGGTACCCTCTGACTGCCTAGCTACTACAACAAAGTTGTATGTTTGCAGGATACTGGAAGTGTAAATAGGCAACTTTTTGCCAACATGTTCACTTTGTTATTATACAATTATTTTGTAGGTATGTAATTGATGTGTTTACAACTTGTTATACTGAAAATATTCCAATATTGCAGGTTTAGACAAAGACCACGAGAGACGAGCAATGCTATTGAAATGACAAAATAAAAAAAAAAAAGTACAGTAGATGAAAAGAGCATAATCCAAGAGAAAGAAGAAGTAGATTAAAAAGCAGTGGCAGATGTTTAGTTGATGTACAATTATTTCTGTCTTGTACTGATTAAGCTGGAGAAAGGACACAATACATCCAACATTTAATTTCCTCTAAATCATCCTTTAGGGCAACCACACTTCTAGTATCATGATGGCTGACAGGAAGATATAATTGCACATCATCTGCATAAAAATGAAAACACATCATGTCTACTCATGATGTGACCAGCGGCAAGCATGTAAATGCTGGCATTGGGGAGTTCCCTTACATGAATTGCTGTATGAGTACAGATCGAAAAGCCCCCCGAGGAAAACTGTGAGATGTGATTTTGGGCTAGAAATAAAATTTGATGTCAGAGAATTACCAAAGTTCACCAAACATGAATGTCTTCACTAAATTGCATGGTAATCATCAAACAGTACTCAAAAGTCAACCTGCTGATGAAAAAGTCAGGCATCACCAAAGGCTTAGAACACATTGTCTGGGAAATATAAATGTCTTCATCAAATTTCAAGGCAATTGGTGGAGCAACAGACTGACTGACAGGGCATTGCTGTTCATAGTGTCGCATTGCTATTGTGGCTGAAAAGCATGGCACATATCTATCTAATGGGCATAGAAAATGAATATATTTTTATGTCCTTGTAGATGTACATACATTCAGCCCTTTGCATAATGTTCCTCATCCCACACTCGACACAAAATATGCACCTTTGAGCATTTTATGTGAAACAGAGGTAAAGACCGCTTGTCTATGCATGCATTTTCACGACAGCAAATGCCAGCGTGCTGTAATTACATCTATATAGGATTGAATGTATTTCTCATTTATGTGCTGAGAGTGAGGCAGACAGCAGCTGGCCTTGTTTTTCTTCATCTCTTCTACTCTGTTGGACTAAATTGTTGCTGCGTTCAGCAGACTTTCTGTTTTCCTAAATATGCAGTGTTTTCTTACCAACAAAGCCTTGTCAGAATCCATCAGGAATTCCCACTTATCTGGTTTTGGAGTTCTGTCTCAACAATCACCTGTAATTTGACTCTGTTTCTGGACTGCTGGCTGTGCAGAAGAGCAGGCCCACATTTGCTTTTATATTGGTATTCCACAAAGAAACTTTTTGCGTCTTTTTGTTTATCCGTACTTAGCATCTTGCCCCCGTGGGTCTGAACAGATGAAATGACTGAGCTTGGAGTGAGGCAGCATGACGATGGTTAGGAGGAAGATGAGCTCGGCGATGTAGTGCTAAATGAAAAGGAGGTAAAAAAAACCTCCCAGTTCCTGATCACCATAATGTAAACAAGCAGCGGCACTGAATAAACAGGTATTTCACAATGAGTGTTTCGGCAGGAGACTTATTCTGGTAGCTTCAGCCTATTACCAGGTTTCATGAAACAAGATTAAATTGACGCCAGTTATACAATTTTCTGGAGAGTTTGTAGTAAATATATCACTGCACAGAAAAGATGAATCCCCAGGAAACAGGAAATAAACACCGTAAAAAAAAATAAAGAAAAAATACTGTATTTTCATGTGCTCTCTGTCATTCTGCTTTCACTTTATAAATTAATCTGTGGAATATGAGTTCTTAGTATTCTGTTTTCATGCATATTTTTGCAAGTGTGTTATGCATTACTCTATGACCAATAATAAGTATCACAAATCACAAAACGCTTGATCTTCCATCTTGGACCCAAGATGCAGACATGAACCAAGAGACAGAATCAGTGTAAACAGATTACTGTGTTAACTAATGGAGAATGTGCAGCTGAGTAGGTGATCCAGAGGAAGGGGGTGTCCAGGTTTTGGTGCAGTTCTGGTGGTTACAGGAATTCCACTGTGTAGACGTGAAGACAAACCTGGACATGGCAGAGGAGGTTTTCCTGAAGCAAAGGGCGAACACAGTTAATCACAGAGAAGACAAGTCACAAAAGAACACAGAACTGTGTTTGTTACCACCTGGAAGACTGAATGATCTGGCAGAGTCCAGGAGGAAGAGCTGGTGTGTGGTCGAATAGTCAGTTTTGCTTAACTGAGTGAAATGATCTGAAAGTATTAACCTAGACCATGATAAGAACTGTTCGAATTCTCTAACGGTTTAGGAAAGGAGCTTCAATGCTTATCTCCTTTAGCATAGGATACCGGACTATCCTTTATGAAAGGAAAGGAGATAGTGCTGTCCCACAATTCCTTGCAGCAGTGACAAAAAATCAACGTGTCGTTTGGTAATTCACAACCAGAAAACGCATCATCAATTTATTGATAACATTAATAATGAAATCCTATCTATCTATCTATCTATCTATCTATCTATCTATCTATCTATCTATCTATCTATCTATCTATCTATCTATCTATCTATCTATCTATCTATCTATCTATCTATCTATCTATCTAATTAGTGTGGGGCAGTGTGTTTTTGTCATGTCAATATCTCTTTCCTCAGGCTTGAAGCTGGGATATATGCTGAGATGTGCTTCCTTCACAGAAAATAGAAACACAGGAGCCAAACTCTCATTTCCTTTAACACCTTTACAGAACTTCAAGATGACTGCATCCCTTTGATACTGTTTGCTATAATCGATGCGGTGCCTCATAAATATTTCTGTCAGCCTAAAAAGGTGGCAAAATCTATTCCACAGATCAAATGAAAGTGTTTACCTCAGATTACATCCCTTGATGTGCCGTTTGCCTCAGCTTTTCACTGGAAGCTGTGCTTGTGTGTGTGAGAGAGAGAGGTATGGTTTCAGGGTGCTGGTGTGAAATGATTGATGACTAGGCCCATCACATTACAGGCAACATTAAAGGCACACGTCGTGTTATGAGTGAATCTGACAAAGAAGTGCCATGATCTGTTCTTCACACTCACTCTGTCAACAACAGAATGTTAATTCACTTTGATTTAATTGCTTCTGTTTCACTGTTTTATGTATGCATGCTGCTGTTAGTAATGGAACTGTTTAGTTTTATAACTGCCACTGAAATGTATCTCTGACTGTAAATGTGTCTGTCTGTAGAGTCAGGCTGAAAATATACTGCTTTATAAAAAAAGAAAGAAATCCAAGTTCAGTATGAAAATTAGATTAAAGACTTAAAAGCAAAAACACTGCACAGGTTATAAAACCATCTATGTTTACAACTCTGGAAAGTTGTCATGGTGACAATCATTTCCCAAATGAATCTAGAATTACCCAACAAGGCCACGATACACGTTTTTGGGTAGACCACTGCATGTTTTCTCTTTCTTTTGGTTGTTGTTTGCTGAGGCTCACTTAGTGAGTTAATGGAGACACAAAATCCAAAATTTGGGAATCCTGGCTGGAGATGGAACAACACATCAGCTGATTGTTATAGACTGATACAGCTGTCAATCATACTTCATTTTAGCATAACACCTCTATGAAGCTGGAGGACTCCCAAGAACCAAGTGTTCAAATCAACTGCAGAGACTCCAGAACACCAGATCCCTCACCTACCATAATTCAACTTGATAGCAGTTAGCTTTTATATGATAGCTTTTGTTAACACTTTATTTGAAGGGACATGCAGATTGACATGACACTGTAATGACCATGAATCTTAATGATCGTTTATGATTGTTGTGTCATTCATTCAGATATATCATTTTCAATGAAAGGCTGATGCATGCCAGCCCTAATTATCAAACTTGAATAAACTAATTAGCTTTATGTGTTAAAGACATTGTAAAATACAAAATTATAACATTACTAATAATTAATAAACATAATAAATCGTTACTTGATATTGGTTAACGTTAACTGACATGACATCTGTCATAAACATTATGAATGTTTGTCAACTTGACATTAACTCAACATTAATATATCAACCTGTTTTTATTATTAGAAATTGTAACTCGTGCCTCAACTGCTGCTTTCACAGGCTGAGTAACATTATTAGTAATATATCTCTTTCATTTAACAATGATTATAAGCTGTCATCATTTGACACTTCACAGAAGTAGTTTTCAAACTTCTTCTTGTGTGCCACCCCTTTCAGAAGCCCACTCCACAATTTGTACCATTAATCATGCTAGAAAATAATAAAAAATGAAAGTCGAATCTTTCTGAAATAAAGGTCAACTCAACACCAGTAATCAATATCAGCTTCATATTAAGTTTTTCCTGCATGCACTAAATCACAATCATTCATCTTAGTTATTTTGTACGTGAGAAGAGATTTAAAGGCTTTTTCATTTCATGCACTTCATGTCAATCAACAATTGTGTAACTGACACGCAGCCTAACAGCTCTTTGGTTCACATTATTTTATACTTAACATCTTATCCTCACTTTGAGGTGTATAATTTATTTTTTCTTTAGTTATCATAGTTGTAGTTTTTAGAGTTCATGCTATTCTAAGGTCAAAACAACATCCACCCCATTAGTTAGAATTCAAAATGGAGAATGATGTGTTTAAGTTGTCTGATCTGTCAGTTTAGATGTCTGGCTTCTATGTCACTTTTTTTCCTTTGCATTGATTTAAATCCAATAATGTGTTCACTGTAAGAGATGTTTTTGAGGAAAAGTAAACTTTACTGTCTCTTCCCTGGACAGTTCCCTTGTTATCCCTCTGTTATAATTGGATTGTGCCGCCTCCTCCCCTGTCCATCACAGAGAAGAACAAAGCGAGAGAGGGAGAGTAAGCAGTGTGTCAAGTTGTTACTAATGGACCATTAGCTTAAATAATTCCTATTTAATACTTGATTAATCAAGCTCAGAGCATCCCATGTTGCGTTTTGGGGGGAGAGTTGCACACAGCGTTTCTAAATTGAGTGAAGGAGAGTGCAAGAAGCGAACTGGGGACTTTTTTTTCCCTTTTTGCCTTCCATGGTTAATAGATTGGAGCCATTACAATCCATTGCTTATTGATTTAATGTTGGCTAACATTAGCGCAGACTGCATCAAAGCACTGCACCAAAGGTACAGAGCCTGTCATACCTGCTGTGTGTTCATGAAACACGCAGGATTGTTTTATCATATGTTCAAATCTGATTGGTTTCTAATCAACACCAGGTTTTTTTTTTTTTTTTTTTTTTTTTTTTTAAATTTTTTTTATGTGCCAATAATGTAAACTGTCCTTGTTTTGGTAAAAGCGCTAATACGCATTTACTCCATTACAAATTTTTACTAACCAGTTAGTAATTGACTTTACCTGCTCAGATTTTTTCATTAACACAGCAGAGGGTCATTTTTTTGCCCTGCTGCAAGAGCGCCACCAATCGTAAGAATGGAATTTTGTGAAGCAAAAAATTTGTATTCTTTTCTCTTAGTTAAGTAAAACTTCACAAAACAACTGTTTACAGTTCAGTTTATGGTTTTATTTATTTTACAGTGTCACAAGAAACTAAACATGTCAAATAAGTTTTAAAATTCACGGTCACACACACACGTGGTCACACACACACGCGGTCACACACACACGCGGTCACACGCAATGAGGCAACACGCATGATTAGTCAGACCATCAGACAGGTGTTTAACAAATCCCTAAGATCCCTAAGAATCAGCAGCTAAAATCATCTGTCTGTACACATTTCAGGTCCACTTAAGTTTTTTAAAGTAATTTAGATAATTGGTTGGTTATTATAACCAATAGAAACTAAATTTTACCTAAATTTTTCATAACATTCTATCCGTCAATGTGTGTTATTTTGTGAATTTAGAGGACTGATTGCTAATGCTACGGCCACAGCTAAGGTTACTGAGTTATTGGAGAGTTTTATTCTGCTTGCTGGCCTTTTTGTAACCTCTTACAGGAGGTCATAATTTCCCGTTCTTCTAAATCACCACTAGGTTGCTGAAATGAACACACATGCTCACACACACACACGCACACACACACGCACACACGCACTGAAACGAACACACATAGGAGGTAGACACCTCCACAAAACAGGCACGCATGCACTCTCCATTAAAACACTAACCCGCCTCCATAATTAAAGAGCCTGGTTGGCACAGTTGTCTGGAGGTGCGGTGGGATTGTGGGGATGGGATGAGGCAGGATTGGAAGTGACAGTAACATTTTGTGTAACACATTTAAACACACTGTGGCTCTTTAAAAATGCATCTTGTTGTGCACCGACAGTGTGGCTTTACAAAGCTCCTCATTAATGACATTTAATGAGACCATGGGACATTACACACATAAGGCAGCCTGCACACACACGTACAGTACAAGAAAATCAGTCACATCCACTGCCTAAAAAAACACTACAGCTCCAAATGTAGATTAATCCGCTGCTGAATATAGTCCCCAACACTACTTTCTGTTTGAGTAATGTTTGTCGAAAAAAGAACAGTGCCCAGGTACATATTCAACTGAAGCTATATATTTTTGAGCCATTTTTAAGATTACTTCTTAAAATAAATGTTCTGTCATTGTTTTTCTCTTTTCAGATTCAATGCATCTTTTCCTTTTAGTTAATTACGCTCCCTTCTATCTTCGCTCCTCCATCCTCCTACCCGTGACCCATAAGTTGCCCGAGGTCCGCCATCACCGAGGATGTTCCAATCACTTAAATGCCTCTCCGCGGAGATGAGCAGCGAGGAGAAACAAGACTTCCAGTGGGGATTGGAGAGAGGAAACGCAGGTGTACCCATGCAGAAATCCTTCAAAGGGACTCTGGGAAATCTTCAGATGGTGAGTGTTCATTGAGTGGTCACTGCAGCTGATCTGTTCGGACATAACATTACTGCAATATTTATATCATTGCATTACTGCAGTGATGCAGTGGGCGGCCACCTTTAGGGGCATGGAGAATAATTAATCAATTATAGCTGTAACATTAACACTGTTTTTCATAAGGGAAAACCATGATGGGTTATTTGTAGAATCTGAGTAATGAATCAGTTAAAGGAGACAGTCTGCCGTTTCTTTATTAGTCCAATGGCTTCTTCTATTTATATATTCTTTTTCTTTCCAAGTGCATCTTAGATCATTTAGTGAAAATGAGTCACATTATATAAGCTGTATAATATGTAGCCTCAGCCTGAAGAGGACAGATTTACTACACCTGCAGCTTTACAGTATAGATTTCATTCAGAGTATTTATGGCTGTTTATACTGCTGCCTTCTGTCTGTTGTGTTCACTAATAAACAGATTTTATTCATCTGTTGGTGTTATTTCCTTTCAGTCACAGTTTATGATGCTGGCAATAGATCTATAATTGGTATTAGTACAGCAAACAGAATGCAATAAATTATTTATGGAAAATCCTCAATAAAAACATCATTTAGACATGAAACCAATAAAATAAGATTATCACTACAAGGCAAATGCATGTTCACTATAAAAGACATTTTTCTGCTTATACTTTCATGCAGGCTTGTTAAAGTTCTGAGGAATCTCAGTGCAGATCTCAGTGCAATGGAGGTGAATGCAAGTCTGTTCTTTTGCACTCACACCAAACGTTTTCCACATTGTTATGGATAATCCACAGATCTCACCAGGAACAGCCTTCACTTGAACTACTATATGCAAGAACAAAATGAATCATCCCTATGCAGAAATTCTGAGGTTTTGCAAAAAAAGAAAAAAAAAACAAAAAACACACACTCCAAAACACACAGCAAAATCTGTTTTGGACATGCCCTTTAGAACAACGCAAGTGTTTCGAAATCCAATGCCCCAGTCAGCAGAACGACATCGATTGAGCTTCCCAAAACTGTTACAAGACACTGTCAAAGACATAAATGTGTTTTATTATGTGACATCATCATGGTTAAGGTTTGGTTTAGATTTTTAATTGCTACTTTGTGTTTATTACTGCAACCTTAATAAAGTTAAGGCTACGGAAACATATCATTTATGATTTGTGTCCATTCATATCCACTACTGGGCTGGTTACTTAATGTTAATTCCTGTTATGTTTGTCTTTTGTGCATACCTTTGGATGCTTCCTATCCTGGCATCACCAGATTAATTCTTCAATTCATTTTTCATTTCCAAGAGAGCACAGATCAAAATGCCTCTGGACAGACCTAGAACCAACCAGAGCATCAAAATGTGTGATGTAAAGTAGCTGGTAAATTAAACTCCCTAAATCCTGCCAGAGGTACAGTGAACACATCTTTCTTATCAACAAAAGCTTTAAATGCAGTTATTTTTTCTTCTTTTAGAGAAATATACCATTTAATTGTGACATGATAGAAGATGGAACACAAACAGTACCTCATCAGTAGCACCATCTTGATTGTTTAAAAATACATCAACACGGGGTGCCGATAGCTCAGTAGGTAGAGTGTGTTCCCCATGTATGAAGGCTCAGTCCTTTCACTTGCAGCGGCCCAGGTTTGAATCTGACCTATGGCCCTTTGTGCATTGTCATTCCCTGTCTTTAAACCCCCGACGGTTGTGGTCCTCTGTACAGTCATTGTATCAAACCTGCCCCCTATTATGTAACTGTTTTGATTGGATGGAAATCTGTCTGAAAGGAAGTAGGTATTGCCAGGGAACCAGATAAATCTGCAAGCTCATGTTTTCTTTGTTCTAGAAAATGTGTCTGGTTGCTAGATTGCCCAAATGGATTTGCAAAATGTTGCTGCAGGCACACTGACACCAGAACAAACAGAATCTCATATCTTCAGTACAATAAGCCTACAGTAAATGCTTGTTTGTGTCAAAGACAAAGCTTCTTTACTGATTTGCTGGTTAAGAACTCTAATTTCAATCATTGCTAGTCAGTAATGGAAAATGGCAAAATCCCTATAATGTTATCGTGTCACATTGCCATATAATGCTATTGTGTCAATAGCATGTACTTAGTATTATTAGACAGAAGGTTTATTACTCAGTCTTTACCGTGGTCGGGGTTTATCAAATATGGTGGACCAATGACAGTCGTCATTATAGTGCATTTAAAATGATGAGTCAAGACAGTGTGGTCCAACCTCTTCAGTTCATGCCTCCTATGTGGAATACACAGAAATCCCCTGCCTTGCCTGTGCCCTGTGCTGATCCACCTTCATGACTGGTTGCCTGCAGGGTTGCCTGAGCCTGATTTGCTCCAAACATCAAGCTGGCTGTTTAATATTTCCAACCTAGCTCCTCCCTCCTGCTTAATCGACTTAGCGGCTGCTTTTCCTGAACCTACATTAAGGGTCAGGCAGAGAAGAACCCCAGTTAACCCCTAACCATGTAATAATTTGAAGGTGGTCAAGCTAGTGAAAGAATAAAGATTTGAAAATGTCCACCAGCAGATGGTGATGCTGAGAGTCATCACAGTGGACAATGTGGAGTGGCGTTTAAATTCCAAATTACTTGTTAACAAAGACACTTCATTATCAAATATGCTTGTCTTCTAAACAATCAAAATGTACACAAAGAAAGAGTTTGTGCTTCATTCACACATACCGATTAATATATTAATGATTATGGTAACTATAAAGTTGTGTAGTCTGGAGCGACACAGTGAATTACCTATTCCCTCTGTAGTGTGCCTGACCAACTGAAACAATCTTGAGTGTCACTCCTTGTAAACCAAAACCCAATTATAATGATTGTTTATCAGACTATTAGAGGGAAGACTGCTGTATGCTGTCCTCATACTTCCCCTGAACCAGGCCTAATGGCATCAAGCCCACAGTGCAGAAGAGAACCTCAGTTTGCGGTAGACTACAGTACAGTATGACCCAAATGTGTGTTTTGTGTGCTTGAGTTCTGTGCAATCACTTATGGTTGCCTGCGAAGTCTCACATGTTGTACACGGATGGTTGGGAGGGGGTGAAGGAGAGATGTGTCTTTTCTCATCTGTTAGGTGCTCAAAAAGAACGACATGCGATAGAAAGAGAGTCACTCAATGTACATGTGGAAGGGCTATGGTGTATGTTTGTTATTTGCATAAATGGTGTATTAAAAATGACTGTATGCTTTAAAATCAGTTTAGAGAGCAGTTGCTAAAACCAAGAAAACCACAGATCTGTGAGCAGAAACACTGATGTTTATTCACAGAATAAAATCAGGTTAAAAACACGGCTGAAAGACTGAAAATGTTGAGATGAAATTGCATCCTGACTTAGGGAGTAAAGGTGTGGTCAGCCTCCAGAGCCTTAAAAAAACCAACCAACCAAACAAACAAACAAAAAAAAAAAAACAGGCACCTCCAGTGTCAACATGGAGGTTCAAGCAGCATCGCTCTAGTCCTTGTAATGGGGTGATGATAGTCACAAGATGTTCAATGCAGGAATAGCTGCCATGACCTATAGTGAAAAAACCTATAGGTAAGATAAGTATGATCCAAAATGATAAGTGAGCTTGAAGTGCGGCACATGATCATGCATCTTCATAGACAAACAGTCTCATTCCAATAAGGCATTGTTGCATTGACACAAAGCTGCAAACTGTTCTGCTTTTGTGGCAGACTTCTGCAGTTGTAGTAAGTCAATTTAATTGACAGTGGAGAGGAGGAAAAAAGACCCTCATATTGATCCAATCTTCATGGTTTTGTAAAAAAAAAAAAAAATGTTTAGGGAAAAAATGGAAGATGAAAAAGATGAAAAAGCTCAATCTAATCAGGGAGGACAAAAACAAGCACAACATGTTCATTTACATCATATTATATTATCTTGGCCTGAAGTCCAAAAACAACAGTTTAGGTTGTAACAGTGTGTTATGGGTTTATGGGTCACGCTTAGATTGCTGCCACTGACAACTCTTTTAATGAGAAGGCCTCAAGGGAGCCTCATTAAAAAGTGAAACAATAATTAGCTACAGCCAGCATCCACTGGTAAGTCTACAGTCCCACAGGCTCACCATGTTTTACCATCCAAATGAAACCATTAGTCAAATTGTGTTGGGATAAATGGTTATGTAATGGACAATCCTTCCTATCCTCCATCATGTTCATCGCACTGAGGAGTGGGCCATCCTCAGCTTTAACCATGGGTGGTACATCAGGTAGTTTTAACTTTAATGAGTGGACGACTATTATAATCATTAAATTAATCAGGAATCTACAGAAGCCCACAGCAACTACCAAAGAAGGCAAGAGAAGTTTTTGTATTTTTGTATCTTTCTTTTAAAAGTAAGTTCTTGTTAAGCCTCCTATCTTGCATGTGGTATTTGTTTTAATTATGATGCACAATTATCTTGTAATTAGAAAATCCAATTAAATCTTTTGAGGGAGAGGGTGCCAGTTTTTTCCACATTTTAGCCCACACACTTTACGTCAGAGCAAACAATTTGCAAAGTTAGCTGCTGTCTGGTAGAATTTGAACTGTATTAATTATATCATTGCAGTCATCAGATGGTTACCATTCATTACACTATGAAAATCAATTTGCAGGTTCTTAAAACTTGCCTGAGTTAGTAAGTAAACACTCCATTACAGAAACCTCAAGTCTGATTTAATGTGTGTGCAAGAACCTAAAAGTGTACATGAGGGAGCTAAACTTTGCAAATACAGTGCCCAGGTTCTTTAGCTGTTGTAAAATCATGTAATCCTTATGTTTCTTTTTTTTATTATAACCTTTCTGCAAGCTGTTCACTGACAAGTCAAACTGTCCATCGAGTCTTCTAAGCTTTCAGTCAATTATTTTAATCTGTTCCACTACATTATTGTGATCCCTGATAACTAAAACATGATTCTATGAAGTTGAACAGCAGTATACCCCACGTGCAAACACAACCCTAGAGACCAGAATCAGCAGAAAACATGAGTGAGATTGAGCAATCTGGGGGAATTTGTGAGCCAGTCCTTTATAGTGAGCAGGTTGTTGGTGTTACAGTGAATGAGCAGGTTACAGGCAAACTGAAGGCCACACCCAGCAGTCACAACACAGACAGAAATAACACCAAAGGGGAAAACGATGGAAAAGGTGAAGCAAATAGCCTCAATCCTGACAGATTTGTGAATTTATGGTTATGCTTTGTTATCTCAAAGCTCTTAAGCATGTATGTTAAGATTAGGTTGGAGGTCTTTGTTAAATATAAAAGTCAACACTGACTTGAAGGATGGGATCACATTTTCAATACTTAAAGCCTGAATAGTCTTCATGTTTTTTTTTTATATACTGCAGCTGTTTTGTAAATTATTGCCATTCTTCAAAACAGGATAAAAAACATTTTTGGACATATTTGCTGAGACAGCATCTAAGCTTCAAATGAGTGTCCTCAAAAAGAAAAAGACAACCTCCCCAAACTCCATTCATCATGATGAGAACAAAGGAGGAAGTAATTGTTGTATCTGTTAAAGGTGACACTACGGAGCAACAAAGTGTGAGTAGGGAGGTTGAGGTGGATATATGGAACAACAAAACATCTGACAAGTGAGAATAATGTTTATTTTCTGTTTCCAACAAACAGTGAGTGTGGCTTTAGTTATGACCATAACGGCCAAATTTCACCGGCAAGTTCCCTGCTGGAGCTGATCGCAGGCGTTCTAGTCAATGTTTCAAATCCCATTTGGTAAAGGAATTTTATTGTCATGGCTACAATAACAAAGAGCCATTTTAATCCAAACCCACAATACTACCCTAAATCTCACCAAGTGCTTTTTGTCGCTAAGCCGTTGTCCAAATGCACCAGAGCATCACATTGCATCACATCATACAACATGTGTTATATTGGTTTTGACAGACACAGTCAAATGATGTCCTTTAAAATCAGAAAACACATCTGTGTTGTTCTGTGCAGAGATAACCAACACATTTTCATTTTATTTAGAATTATTGACTATTTCCCATATCAGCATTCAAGTGACACTTGAGAGCAGCTGATGCCAGGAGAATTCCCCGTCAACTTCCATTGTGTGCTACATGCAGCAAGCTATATATGATACTATGTGGCTGAGGTTTGGGTAGAGTTGCATATCAGCAGTATCATATCAGAAAATGGCTTTATTTGTGAAACAGCTCAATAAGCTGTTGAAATGTTGATCTATGGACTATCTGTAGGCAGATGAAGTCCAAATGAAGTATTACCAACATTTTGAACCATGGATTAGCCAGATTAGCCATGTGACATTTATATCCGCTTAATGTTATGCATCCCTTGTCACGTAAATAAAATACATTAATTGAAACATGCTTAAAATTATTCCAAAACTAAAAAGAACTCCAAACAAACTTTTTAGTGGCTAGACTCTCCACTGCAGTCACAGTTTTTCCATTTCGAAGCAGAAAACTAAAATCAATGATAGATCAATGATCAATGATGATTTGCATTTGAAAGTTTGACTTAAACCAAAAACACTACATTTCTCTACCCTCACCAATGCTGAATATTGTAGCAAAGTCACAGTGTATAAACATTTTGTGGGAACACCATGACCTTATTTATAATGATGACAGCGATGTCAATGAGTATTTCACAGAGATGTTTAAGGTGTTCAGGGAAAAATACACGAGATCCCAGTCATTGGCACTGCTTTGACTAATTGCTTGATCCTTTTCCAGCAATTATGAATCATAATTAGAAAAGTTGGGGTTAAAAACAGGCTATAGACAGCCTGTATATACGCTCAATGTAAAGTCAGAATAAATAACACACCAATGAAATCCTCTGTCTCTGTAGCAACCATGCCCTTGTGGAGCAGTATTCTTCTTGCCAGTTCTGTATTTACACACAGACTTGAAAGAGCAGCTTTAGACAAAGAAGCCTCCTCAGACTGTTGAGCTGAAATGAACAAAAGCCATTAATCAGAGTCAAAGTTTCCTCCAAGATTAAACTGTCGCAGAGTACGCCGAGTCTCCTCCATCCCCGCTTTTCGCGGCCTCGCCATTATAAAACATTTATTTGCAGAGATACCGCAGGAGCGCAAGTGTATAAAAATAATTACAGGGAAGGAGCGGTGGCAGTGAAGGAGCGCAGCCCATCACAGAGGACTTTTCCAATTAATTGACTTTAATGCACCATAATGTGGTGTTTTCCTCTCCCACTCTTCATAATGGCTGCCACCTGACTGCTGTACAGTCAATTAAAACATAATACAAATTGACTTAAGCAGTCAGCACTCAGTGATTAGGTTTCCTCAAGACAATTAAATTTGAGAAAGAAAGCAGAGAATGGTGCCCTAATTCATGAGATTTTTCCTTCATTTCCTGCCGCCACATGAATTCTCTTATATTTAATGGCATTTCGCTTGTTGCAACGAATAGCTTACAGATGTTCATAATTATTCAGGTGTCTAGGATGTCCTACGTACAGTATGCGCACCAGGGAGGCTATTCCACGTGTAGAGCAAATGTGTTTGTTGGGAGTTTTGGCTGTATTATCTGTTTGGCAGTGATTGAGTGTGGCAGTAAAAAGGCACTGAGAAAGACACAGGGATGTGGGATGATTGCCGGGTGGCTTCGCAGAACGCTGAGGTAATTTCCCTCGCCGCCAACTCAACTCTGTCGTTTGTCAGCCACCACTTGCGCCGCTGGCAGCTATTGTGCCAACAGCAGTCAATCACGCAGCTTATGAATCTGAGCTGCAGTCAATCGCCCTGCTTATGAATCCGAACAGCAGTCAGCCGCTCAGTGTAGAAATGCATTGACACATCTGGTGGTTCCAGCTGGTCACATGAATACCCAGCAACAGGACATCCTGGAGGCAGGCAGAGATTAATCGCAACAAATACCTTGCATGGAAAAGCTACCTCTGTTTATCTTGAAAATCACAGACAGAGAAATTTACAGATTTGCAACTACAATCAAAACTAACAAGGCTTAAATAATGTGTGCAGTTTTGGCTGCAAAATCATCATCACATTCATCTTTTACGTACATCTTTTGTCAGCCAGTTGAAAAAATAGACATTTCCATTTGTGTCAAAGTCCTATTTTTTAAAAAAGTGATCTTTATTTTTTCACCAATTACTCTCAGTCATACAAAGAGCAGTACATCATCAGTTAACACATGAAGACCAAGCAGATTCTTGGAGAATTCTGTATAAATCAATGACATTTACTGTGATTGCAGACATGACAGACAGGAAAGTATCGGCTAATTATTATTAATTTGCAAGCGGGATTGAGAATGGCTATGTTAATTTGCTTTACCTTTATGAGAAGACTTCACAAGCCTTAAATGACATATTTCTTTGACTGTAAGTGATCGTGACCGATGAGGTCCATTATCAGGAATTAATGAGTGGTGGGACTCCATTAATGATGATGGACCACAGCATGTGACGTGAAGCCAATGTGGAGTACCAAAAACTGCACTTCCTTGAATGTCCACTCGAAGCTGGCTGCAGAACGAGTCTGCATAATCCCCATGTTAAAATGTCCCTTCACAGCAGAAATAAACATGTTTACAGCCTGGTACAAAAAACAGTTTTGGTCTCTATAGCTAATTTCCCCGTTCATGACAACTGTACTGAGGGTGAATTCATATACAACTTACCTGTTCAAATGATATTAACACTTAAAGTTATGTATAATTAACATCAAAGGTGGTTTGTTTGAGCAAGCAGGCTTCATTCTGCCTGCATCAGCTCCACCCATACTGGTTTTATGCAATGGTCAGGACAATTACTCCAGGAAATAGGACGTGTCTAGATAGAAGACAGGAGATAATTCAAGTTGCTCAGCTCATCAAACCTTCTGTTTCAGCTACGAGCCAGAAAACTAATGTTGTAATAGCCTGATTCAAAGTCAATGACACTGTGTGCGTTTGACATACAGTAAATATAATTTGACAGACTAGCTAGTGATCTAATCTGCTGAGCAAAAACACAAAATGAAAGTAAAGAAAATTGAATGAAATGTCAGTTCAATCTGATTTTCCAGCTAAAGAGTACCAGATACATAAAAAAATAAAAAAGTACACGCAGTAGTTGTTTGATTGTAGCAGTTTGATTTAAATAGATGGATGTACAACCTTCCTGTGTGCAGGGGACCTCCTCTTGTGCTTCGAGTAACACTGCAGTTATTGAGTGAGGTTAATGATGTAGAAATTGGGGTGATGAGTTGGAGAGTGGTGGGTTCCCTGGCCTGGGAAAACTCGCCTCCACCACCTGTTAGCTCTGTCTCGGCCTCTTCTCCCGCAGCCTGCCTGTGGAGGATAACACTGACCTGGCTGGCTCCCCGCTGCAGTGGTTGGAGGTTAAATGGATTCCACCCTGCCGCTCTCTTATCATAACTGTCTGCCATTCTGTCAGAGCAGACCGCAAATGCAATTCCCTAACCTTGGGGTAGACCGAGCAAGGCATCTGTTACACTTAATAAAGTGCTGACCTAAATTTAACTCTACACTACCGCTACTTATGTGGTCCAGGGGGACCAAGGAACCAGCGAGAGGGGCTTTCTTTTGTTTATGAGTGCGGTTTCAAGTGCTCGTAAATTAATATAAAAAGGCACGATTTAGAAATAAACGTGGTTTCATCCATATTTTGTGTGGCAGAGTCACAGATGCTGAGCTAAAGGCAACCACAAGCTCGTAAACTTTTCACTATAGAGAAGCAAATCATCATAGTATCATATTATATTACAGGAAAATGGAGATACAATATTTTTCCAGTTTACTTGACAGCTTTGTTAGCTTTGTTAGAAGTGATCCACCAAAAGCTGCTGGCCTTTCTATTGTCCATCTATGAGAAAGACTTTTTTCCCTCAAAGCAAAAAAAAACAACAACAACAACAAAATAAACATTCTTGTGAGGTGTAATTATTTCACTTGTTCCTGTGAAATCTGAAATGTTTCTAGAAATGAGAGTCAGTGTCTTAAAACAAAACAATGCAACTCTGCCTAAAAACTAGAAAATGACAAATGGTTTGTATTGGAAAGAGACATAACAATCTAAGGACGCTTTCACACCAGCGCTGTTTAGTCTGCTTTAATGGACTAGAGTTCGAACTCTGGCTCGCCTGAAAAAGTGGGTCTCTGTCCGCTTGAAAGTGAACCCTGGTGCGGTTTGCTTACAGTGGGAAAGCAAATGGACTGTCCAGCGAACCAAAGATCAGAAAGCTAATCGATGAGCCGGGTTTTCTTCTTCTTGTAAGTGCATGACATTGTCCAGGAGGTTTTTACACTACTATCTCATTCACACACATTCATACACTGATGGCATTATCTGCCATGCAAGGTGCCAACTGCTCATCAGTTTGAGGAGCTAACCATTCATACGCGCTCACACACCGATGGCACAGCCTTCAGGAGCAATTTGGGGTTCAGTATCTTGCCCAAGGACACTTCGACATGCAGACTGGAGGAGCTGGTGGTCGAACCACCGATCATCTGATTAGTGACGACCCGCTCTACCTCTGAGCTGCCCCTATTATCTCACAGATAGATTGACATATTTACCTTTCAGCTTGCACCATTTGTATGTAAAACTCTATGTCATAGTGCCAAAAACATCAACACGTTCATGCTCCAAACACTAAAATCATAAACCATTTGACTGATGTTATCAAAAGCCTTTGCTATGCAGAAAGTGACATTTGAACACTTAAAACTAAATTAAGTTATTAAGATTGATTTTTTAGTGTAGGCATGTAGAAGTTCAGTCTTGACTTATAAAAACAATAACGAAATGACATCAGTCCAAACGTCCATTTGCTGAATCAAGACACGAGATGTCGAAAAGCGAAAACGAAAAGCCTGATACCTGCATTTACCCTTCATGTGCTCTTGAGTGCAAAGAAAGGAGAAAGTGGAGAGAAACCTGCAGTGGAGAAAGAGCATGGGGCAAAGAGCTACCACTCTCCTGTGCAGATTTACTGATCTGTCACGACTTTATGTGGTTGAAATGGAAAAGAGAATTGGGCTATGTTTACAGCACCATAAACCTTTCTTTTAAACCCAAGGACTTGGCCACCCTGAAACTGTAGCGTAGTACCCATAAAACTGAGGCTAACGCTGTCTTTTAAATCTGATGAAACATTTATCGATTCTTTTTAGATCTTGTTTTATTTGCTCCTCCTCTCCCACCTCTCGGTTAATAGAAGCGAATCAAAGGACAGCACAGAGGATGGTGAAGGTTTGCATGCTAACAGCATGGAAGACGGACAAAAAGTAAAGAGCGGGAGCTGCTGGGAAGAAAGAAAGCTCAGTTTAATGGCTTAATTGGGGTTATCTTCAGAGCTTTCTGCTGTCCTTCCATTCAGTCTTTTATATTTTACACTTGTGATGCATTTGAAACGTTTAAAAGATGAGCTTGTCGTTGGTGGACCAAGACCAGTGTGTCTCTTACTGTAAACATCTCTACCCCAATATTTTTTTTTAAATCAAAAGTTCAGTAATTTCACTGCAGTCTTCAGTAAAAAAAATCCTCAAACAGGAGGAAATGGTGCATTTTGGGGCACTATTCACAGTGCACAGTAACACATGTTGTGCTCTAGTAAGTATTTCAGGCAACAGGACACAATGGACACATTATGTGGGACTGAGTCAAAATAAACAGTGTGTGTTCATCGTAATGAAGGTACATGTCACCTAGTGTAACAGTGTGGCTCACTGATGTCTTTTTAATAGCAATGCAGTTCTATGACACAAGAGTACAATTTGTGGTTTGGGGGCCTAATTTATAGGTGCAAATTAATTACATTTATTGTTCTAGAGAGTATTTAGAGCACCAGGGAGCAGATATATATAACTCTTATCTGCAATAATTAACAAAGTATGCATAATTGTACTTATAACTATCTTATTTTCAGATTCTATGCCTCACATATACACACAGCTGGGTACCACACTGAACTGTACCTGGTCTGAAGTATGAAATGTGCACATTGTTACTGCATGCTTTCCTTTTATAATTATCACTTCATGTGTGGATAATGGCTCATGCATACTTTGTGCAAACCTATTGTTAATACACCTAACCACTGGATGGTGTATGTGGAGCTGACTCAAAAAAAAAAAAAAAAAAAAAAAAAAATGAAGGCACTTGTGTGACCTGTCCATTTACACCACATATGGCAGCCACGCCGTCACTGGCATTTTTAGTCAGATGTCATTGGTCAGTGTTAGTGTGCGATTATCTTCCATTTTCACCTCAGTTTCTGTTACCAAGAGCAATATCACAACTCTCAGCATCTGCCTACTCACATAGATTTTGCATGCACTGCACGCTGCCTCTAATTTTTTTCCCTCTCATTCTGTCTGAATAGAAGAGGAGACAATAGAGCTGTCTGAAGAGGTTTGTTATGAGAAACAGGGAGGCAGGATTGGGCTGTTAATTTCAGGAATTTCAAAATGAAGTTTACAGCTTCAGACAATTTACATCCCCAGGTCTTCTTACCCTCATTCTCATTTTATTGTTACATCTTACCGACGTATATTTCATGTTGCAGACACTAATAGCAGCTCTGTGGCTGGAGCCCTACAGGTGAGTTGATGGGTGACTGTTATTCTCTTCTAATAGACTGTTTGATTCAGTTTTAAAAAGTTGAGTTCACTGTTCTATTTAGATTGTATATTGGGTATTTTGAAGCTATCATGTCCACCATACTAATACTGTGTAGGTCCCCTTTTGCCACCTTTTTCCTGAAACTGTTCCTTGTGGCAAAGTGCATTTCCTGCTGAAAAAGGCCACTACCATCAGGGAATGCTGTTTCTATAAAAGGATGTACATGGTCTGCATTAATGTGTATGTAGATGGTACAGACCCATTAATTCATTTGTTGTATCTAGCCTTAGTTCCCTACATGTATCAGTGGGCCTTGACCACCCATGATCCTGTCGCTGGTTTACCACTTTTCCTATTCCATTCACTTTACCTGTCAGTGGTCACAATGTTATGGCTGATCAGTTTAAGCTGAAATAAACACACTGAATCAAACATCAATATCATTAACTACAGTATAATCATGCTATCAAAGTATTTGATTATTTACCTCAGACTGCTCTGCGTGGGGTAGTGAATATAACAAGTGCTCATTTCTCTGGGTCACCTTTTGTTTGGCCTTTCTCTCTTCAGTACCATCCAACAATGAATATTTGCATCCCTCAATAGACTGATAGCCTCTTTTATTAAGTCTGAGTCCTGTCATTTAGATTAGTACTCAAGTCCCTAAGAGATGTCTGCAAAGGCTTGACTTCCATCTTTGTTGAGCCCCTCAGAGAGGATATAAGAGAGGGACTGTGGAACACTGCCTCTGGCCATCTGTCTGTTCATCTGCCCATCACATGCAATATCTCACATGGATTTCGACCAAACTTTAGGGAATTATGTGTATCAATTTCTCATTCTATTCATTTCAAAACAATGATTGGTCCATAAGGAGTGCAGCAGCGTTTGTGTAACAGTCTCTGACTCACATACGCTATCTTAGAAGCACTTATGAGGTTTTCATTAAACTAGAGGGACTAGTGTGTCTCCTTGTTGTGCTTTGACAACCTTTCAAATGGTCCTCTGTGGGACTGAATCATCTGAGGGTGACTTGGATGACATTTTTGCTGTTATATGATATTGAGTCTCCGTCTTTGGTGGCAAGTGCTAATTGCTGTGGGGCCATTTTTTTCATTAAATGTTGATCATAAAGTGAGAACAAACACATTTGTCTTTCATGTCAAGTCTAGATGAGGCTGTACATAAAATAAGCTGCCGTGGGTGTTCATGCTTACTTTTCCCACTAATTGTTACATGATATGAAAAGCATGAATCTGAAGTTGAAATGTATCTGTTGCCAGTTTATTTCACTAGGGGCAAAATGAATATGAGGTAGCACATTTCAGTGTATTGTATTACAATTCAAGTACAGCATGGAAATGTGTGCAGGTGAACATTAGAAAAAAATGACCAAACTGGCAAGCTGAAACACGGTGGTAGAATGTATTACAGGGCTGTTACACCATTTGTATTCATGAAAATAAATCAGGAACCACAGTGGGCCTGCATAGACTATGACCTCCTAAAGGCTGACTAATATGGATTGAAGCAGAATGTTTGGTTTGAAAATTCATGTTTTTATCTACCTTTTCTCAATATATTTTCACCTTTGGACTTTGCAACACTCTGGAGTTATTGTAAATGTTTGGATCACATCCTCCATCGGCTATACAGTGAGTTGCTGACGCAGTACTACTAGCTTAAAATGTGAAATTCACAGACATAGTGGCTAAATCTTTCCTTTCCTGAGTCCTTTTTGAGTTTTCAGGTCAAGTTTAACTTTTCTGAACTTTAACATGCAAATGTAATTCTTTACTGTGTGATTGCTGAGAGGGCAACCATGATGGAGTCCAAACAAAGCAAGCTATCCTGAGTATTTCTGCTGTGACTTAAACCTTAGAGACTATTTAATGGGCCAAAATGCTGCAGAGCTCCAAATGTGAACAGAAAGGTCAAGTGGGAATCAGGGTTGAAAGATTTTTGCCTGCTGGTAAACTTTGTTCCTTTGAGCCCATAGAAAACAGTGTCAGCACTGTTGTTCTCACCAGAGGCAACACCAGAGACAATGTCAACCATCAGTGGTGGACAGTGATAGCACCAGGGGCCACAACCATTGTACTAAAGTCTCGGCTCTTTGTCTGAGTGCGACACTGAGCTCTACATCCCTCATACACATTTTTGTGAAGCCACTGCTCTCACAGCCGGAGAACGTTTTTCAATGCCACTGATTTTTTTATGTTAATCCATTTCACTTTCTTTAATGCTATTTCGGTCCAAAATATTCTGTTTGTGTTGGTTCTGTGTTTGCAGGCAATGCCATGAAGTTGATTCATGATAATTAAGGTCCCATGAACACACAATCCATCTGCAAGTGTTTGGAAGCCATTAATGATCTAAATCCATTTATCCTGGGAACAGAAGCTTATCCCAAAACACATTGGGCCAGAGGCCTGGTACACATGGTACATGGACAGGTGTTTTCCCAAAACAGCTGGGCACTGTAGTTTAAATCAAACATTATTCAAACAGGAGGAAATAGTGGTTTTACTGGGGACTGTTTTCAGCTGCAAATCTGGTGCTCAAGTGAGTATTTGGGGCAGCAGGGCAGTGTGTGGAGGACTGAACCAAATATACGACAGTGTATGTGCCAAAATCTCTCCAGAGTACATATAACACCCATTCATTGTGTCAATTCAACAAGTAAGAGTAGTATTTTACAGGAAAAGTGAAAACGTTAACCTGTAGGTGGCACTATTGGAGGGACATTAGGTTTCATCCTCTGGGTGATGGAAGTCTGTACAACATGCAAAACATTTTAACTCAGGTTTGTACCAGATTTCATTGTAAACCATGTGATGTTGAGCTATTTCAGTCTGACATTTCCATCCCTGAAGAGTCTTGTCAGCATTATAGCTAAAATCGGAGCTGTTGTTTACTTTTAATAGCTCTTTTCATTCTTTGGTTTTATTTTTTCAAACTGATATTTTGGCATTCGAGAGGCCAGAGAAAATAAATGTTAGTCACAGCAGGTATTTCCATCTGAACAGCGTGTGAACAAGTGTTACTGATCAGCACTGATGATTGCTCCATTCTACTTTGGTGTTCTGATGAACCATGCACAATTACCAGGGCTCTGCAACTGCAACACCTTCACAGAAAGCACCTATGTATGTTACCAATTATACCTGTGCTTTTCATGCTGTCGCAGTCAAAGTCAAAATCTGTGAGAACAAGAAAATAATTCATAAGTACAAGGGGAAACGAGGACACTTTTACAGTTGCTCTTAGCTGCAAAAGTTAACTCTGACTGTTATATAACAAAACATGCAAACAAATGAAGTCAGGATGCTTACATTACATTTGTTGAATAAAGACCTGTAACTAACCTGTCATTAAATAATACTACAATGCTTTTGTTTGCAATTATCTTCATTGGTAATTCCGCTAACAGGTATTCTTTCACTGTAATTGCTATGCAAATATGACAGCAATTCAAAATGAAGTAATATAATTTGTTTTCCGAAAGGTTGATTGAGACATTAATTATTGTGCATTGTACAAAATAGAGCAGGCTAAATTGGGACGTAATTATGAGCGGTCCTATAATAGACTGTTTTAATGACACAGAGTATATTTTTTTGCAGGGGGCTATGAATGTACCACAGAATTACACTCTGATAATATGAAGAGGAAGGCCTGTTTGCATTAAACAAAAAAAGATAACTTACAGTGTAGGTCTGTTTGTTTTATTGAGTAGCAAAGCAACGACTGAACATGAAAAATTCAGACATGATAGATAAATATTTACAAAACTAAACCATTTGTAACTTTATTACAGCATCTTGCTCTAAAGATGGCAGAACATAGTCTGGCAGTCCACCATTTTAGTCCAGACGTTTAGCACAGACATTCATGATACCAAGAGGATGACTTTGTGTGTATTGCTGAATAGCAGTCTTTCATCGCTGACAGGCCTTTTCAGAGGGTGGGAGTAACACATGTTTCTTAATGTGACATAAGTAGTTTTAAAGACGTTCTCTGGCTTCAGACATAAATGTTGATACTTGATCTGTCTCTGGTCGTCCCCTTCACGCTGTGGCTGGTTTAGTGTTCAAGGACAAATGATGTCATCTGTTTGCTGCTGTTCTTTCAGTCTCTCGTCCAGGGTCTTTCCTCTTTCACTGATGTCACAGCAGTCACATGTGATGTCAAAGAGATGTCTCTCCAGAAACTCTCCAGTCTTCTTGTGAAGACCCGTGTGACCCTCTGTGTTCACAGACACATTAAACATCCAGCATTTATCTCACAGGAAAGACATCTGTGCCTAAACATTTCACCTCCATGAGGGAAATGACTTCTCTCTGGGTTTTTTGTCATTAAGTCAAATCTTTAGAATATGAATGTTAATCATTTTTTAAAGCACTCTGTAAAACATTTGCACAACAGTGTAAATACAGGGTATAGGTGGTGGTTGAGAAAAAAAGATTTGAAAGATGAAATTTTCTAAATGCACTTTGTCAAAATAAAGCCAGCATTGTGCTCAAGGTTGGTATCTACCTCCAGTGTGTATGTTCTGGTGATATGTCTGCTGAAATGTTATTGTGCATTGTTGTATTATTGTGAAATGTCATATTTGTATTTGATTTGTTTCTCTAAAATGTTCTAAGTTCGTTGTTTCGTGGACTGTTTAATTTTGTTTGTTAATGATCTTTGTGAATGTTTTTTCTAAAATATCGTTTTGAATTTAAAACTTTGAACAGTTTAAACAACAAAACAAATCAGATACTTCCAATGCAGTCTGACAGCAGAAAATAAAAGTAGGTGAGAATGAAAGATCTTGTTACATCAAAAAAAAGATGCTCTTCCTCTATCCTTTTTGGAAACTGCAAATTTAAAGAATCACTTCAAATGAGCTAGACATGGCAGACTGAGTAAAGTTTACAGGTCAAGACTAAATATTTAAAGCAAAAATTGGGGAAAAAAAAAAAAAAAAAAAAGCACTGATCACAAGATCAGTGATGTAACAGAAGAGCAGATGGCCTCAGCGATTATTTTCCTTTAAATGATGAATTCATGATAAAGCACTGGCAATAGAGTACAGTGTGTATAAAGAATGAATAATCTGCTGTTGAATTTCATTTAAACAAAACCACACAAGCAAACAACTGCAGAAACACACATCCACCATTGCAGCAGCAACAGCAGTGGTAAGACTAAATGTGGGAATAGTAATCAGGGGAAAGCATGGAAATCAGAGCATATCCATTCCTGGTTTGCGCCATAATGAAATATGACAAATGATTCATGTCTGGCATTCATTATACTATGGGAGGCAATTTGTTAGACTGCAAACGCACAGACGTCCCCTTTTGTAATTGAATCACACAAAATAATGAATATCCTACTTTGTTTAGTCTGGCTGTTTGTCTTTGTTCTCTATTGTTTTCTCCAAGAAATTAATTATGCCATACATTATGCAAGTGGCTTGATTAAACCTGGGTCATAATTTCACCAAACATTTCACTTGAAGAACTTTGGGAGTTGTAAAACTGCAGAGAAAAACTTATTGGCACAAAGTCGAGTTTAGCCAATATCGGTTTTGTGTTTTTGAATTCATGGTGTGGATGTTATTGTTTATAGTTCTGAAATTTTTTCTCCAAACATTAAGATAAAGTCATCATGCTGTGCCATGTCAACTGATTTTGAAGCCCTTACAGCAAGGGTACCCTGTGCAGCTTAAACCAACATTTCACCAGACAACCTGGCCTAGTGTGCACAAAGTTAACAGCTGTAGCTGGTCTTAGTCAGCTGTGTTACACTAGTGGATACACACACTTAACGTACCTATTGCTGTTAGGTAGAAAGGGACAGTGGACCTATAATGCAAGACCAGAATAAGAACAGTTTATTGGAGTGTGTGACAATAGTTTCAACACAATACTCAGAATAAATAAATCACTAAGTTGGGCATAGTTACCACAATGAGTGATCTGCAGAGTCTACAGGGTTGAGCCATCTTTTATCCTGTGTAGATTGATTGGATGATGGGAAGCAGAACACAGGGAAGGAAGGAGGCAAAAGCCTCCATCAAAACAATTCCATCAGTGCACATTAAAGTCAGAGCCTCAGAGGATAAACACAAACAATGTTGCATAAGAATATTGCATACATATTACATTTTTAACCTCAGAATCACATAGGTGCACACACAGCACAGCTTCTTTGCCATTAGATGGAGGCTAAAGATTTGAAAAAGGCTACTAAATGATCACTGAGTTTGGCTTCCAGAATGGTCTCAGATCCAATTCAGCATCTATGTCAAAGAGGAAGAGTACTGAGTATTTAGTCTTCTTTGCAACAGTTTGTCCATTTTCCCTCTGACCATCAAAATATGGAAATTTTAACGGTAGCTAACGGGTGATTATTGCATTTTTGGCCCACCTTCTCCAAGAACATCAAGGTAAGGAACACCTCATGCTCTGTGTTAAACCACTACTGCATGCTAATTGCTAAATTTAAGAAATTCTGTCCCACGTGCAAGTGAAAAAGTCTGCACTTACCTATTAACCCCAGATCATTGATATTATTTTGTCATTCTCACTTCTTGCCACAAATCTGGGAGACATTGCTGCCTTCAAAGCAACTATGAGTTTATAAGAAGGCCCTCTGCCCATGAGTGGTCCACATGAGCAGTGTGTAGTGTTCCTTGCCTTGGATAGGACCAAGTGGCAAACTCCTGGGCTGAGAAAAAATAAAGCCAAACACTTGAAACCAAGTGGCAAAAACTGCAGTTCCTTAAGTGTCTTGAACTTAACTTGAAGCTGGCTCCAGCCTCAAGTGGATATGATGCCAATCTTCACATTGGGTCTTCAGAAACTGGGTCATGGTGTCAGGTCTGGACGGGAAGGAGGACTCGGGTGCAGAGAGGCGAAGGTTTAAGCCAAATTTATTTAACAAAAAAACACTCCAATGGAGGGAAACAAAAAACACTCCAACGTGGAGGAAATCAGTCCTATACATGTAGGTTAATGGATTAACATTTTAATTTTAATAACATTTTGATTTGATTTCTTTTAAAGACACATTGAACAACACCAATTGTACCACACCATTGTATTTTACGTACATTACTGTACATCAGCAACATTAAACAAGTTATGCAGTCGAAGTTCTGTAACCAATTTAGCCGAATTGGATTATAGAGAGAAAACTCCTCTGTGGATAGTTTGAGATGCTATCAGCATTTAGCTGCTGTACAACATCACTCTGTGAGCTCCTCTGTGATTACTTTAATACTATCAAAGCCCTGCTTCTTTTGAACACAATCTTAATTAGTACAACTTTAATTAAGAACTGATTCATCCAGCGCTGACTGACTGTTCAGTGCTGGAACATACGCTTTCCTTCATGACTGTACATTTCTTACCAGCAGTGAGAGACCCCCGCAAAGGATGACAGGATCCCAGCAAACAGCTGTTAGGACTGCATCATGTTTCTGCTGGAGAAACAATTCTCATTAAAAATGACAGGCGAGGGGTGTCGTTTAGCTCAGCTGGTTAGAGCAGCCACCCCATGTACAAAGGCTCAGTCCTTGCTGCAGCGGCCCAGGGTTTGAATCCGACCTGTGGCTCTTTGCTGCATGTCATTCCCCATCTCTTCCCACATTCCTGTCACTCTTTAGCTGTATCCATCAGAAATAAAGCTTGAAAAGGGCAAAAAATATCTAAAAAAAAAAAAAAAAAAAAAAAAGACAGGCGATTAATGACATTTGGTTTGGTGTCGAAAAATTGGTTGATAATCCCTGTCTCCTCCCCATCAGCAGTCAGAATGCACCATTGACAACATGACAGCCCCCGAAAGTGAAGCCAAAACATATTGATCGCCCCCTGGTGGCTGGCTACAGTACAGGTCATAAACCCCGCTGCCTCCATACAGTTTCCTCAAACATGTTTTTTTTGTTATTTTAGGTACTGAACTGAACTGATGTTCAGTACTGAAGTTTCTGGTATGTTTGGTTTCAATGCATTTCTTTAATGCCATGAAAAAGTAAGTTTCACGTCATGGTTGATATGAGTCAATCGGGTTGTGCAAGGTGTGTAAAAATGAATATCTTTCTTACTCTACTCTTCACGTATCACTTCTTTTGAGGGTGGTGATAGGTGCTGAGGGTTTTGTAGTCTAGAAACCATGGAGATGTCTCTATAGTTTATTACAGGACATACAGAAGGAGACATTTTATAGCATTTAAAGTCTTCAATCATCACTGGAGGAACTTTCACTGAAACACATTTAGGAACTTTGCTCCAGCTGGATTGCTGTGTCTCAGTTCGGATACTTCTGTTGGTACGGTTCTATGCATTACACTGTACACACTACGTACTTAATGGTGTTGCGCGCAGGGTAGTGTTGTCTCAATTTAATTATGGCCATTGTCACATCACAACATTTTTACCACTTTTTCTTCTTCTTTGCTGAACTGCAACCATGCAGAAGTGGCAACATTTACCTGCCAAAATATAAATATGAAACATATGTATAACTTACATCTGCTTTTTGAGGTATTTAGTGCAACCCGCTTAGCTCCAGCAGCTTCCTTAGGTGCCATTTCAGTATGCTTGTGGTCCCGCCTTCTACTATGCAGCCAAAATGGCAACAACTGAGGGGGAGAAGTGTCTAATGTACAGTCATTTAGACACAGCATACGTCTAAATTCACACAGATTGAGGTCCACAAAAAGTCCATCCTTTTATTTGTATAGCCCAAATTCACAAAACACATTTAGCCTCAGAGGGCTTTACAATCTGTACAGGGAGTGACACCCTCTGTTCTTAGACCCTCGGTTTGAGTGAGGAAAAACTTGCCCACAAAAAACCCTTTAACACGGAAAAAAGGTGGAAGAAACCTCAGGAAGAGCCACAGAGGAGGGATCCCTCTCCCAGGACGGACAGACGTGCAATAGATGTCACGTGTACAGAACTAATCAACACAAACATATTGTACAATTACAATGAATGATAAAATGACAATGAATTACAATGAATAATAGAATGATTACAGTAGCAGTGGAACCTGTAATAGAGATAGAGAGACACAGATGCACAGCAGCAGCAAATCATTAACTAACTAAAAACTGTAATGGAGATATGGTAATGATAATATGATCTTAGGTCTTTTTCCTGTTCTGTTCTTTCCATGTTGCTGTTGGTAAAACACAGCTGTCTCTTTTAAGACATGCAGCAAATTGTTCCTTTAGAGCTTGTTAACCCTTGTTTGTAACACCTACTTAAACATTGCAGTTGTGTAACACTTAACTAATAAGAACAGTACAATGACTGTGTCACTGGGTGCAAAATCTGCCTTGTGTTTAGCTCCACGAGCAGCAGGGATAGCGATGGCCATCACTAGTCAGTCCATCACTTTGGTCCATTTGTCCAACTACTTTGGTTGATTACCAAATACACAGTAAAATCAGCATACCTAAATTAACACTGCCAGAGTCGATTTCAACACTTTTAAAGTATCTATATGGGTGTTGGTGCCTTAACACTTATTTGGTGTCATTTTTCACTCATTTGAGTTAAAATTTAACACTTATTAACATCAACCAGTGTTAGTTTGTCTCAACACTTCTGTTATGTCTGAAAAACTCCATAGGGTGTCCAGTTGGGCCTAGTGATGCTATGTTGTGTTAGTGACAGGTTACTGTGCCTTTAAGAGTTTCAGCACTGAAGTATGGCAAGTATGGCAAGTGTTGTAAGCGGTGATGTTCGGACAGGTCAGTAAAGTAATGAAACAAGCTACATGGTGTGATCTTTGAGTCTATGCAAACATAATAACTTCTATGTAGTGTTGGACATCCACTCTCTCAGAGGATCATGCGTTAACTAGACAAGTGTTAGACCTATAACAATAAGGACTGTTAAAATAAAGGTAGTTACGTTTCGTATTACTTTAATATTTATTTTGACATTTGCAACATAAAAACTTTGACATCGCTTTATAAAGAGTAATAGCACAGGATGGTGTCTAATAGAAGGCTGGAAGTTGCAACAATTCCTCAAGCAATGAGATGAGGTATGTTTAAATCACAACTCCTGTGGCTTAGGACCTGCCATGGAATACATGTGACACTGCTTCTGAGGGGTTATTAACCAAGCACGTAACTTCACTCATGGTGCAAAATGCCTTGTGTGAAGGGGCGTGGTGCATCAGCTGCAGGGGTGAGGTGTGGAGATGGCTCAGGAGAGCAGCACCAGGACAGTGATTAGCACACCTGCATCTAGTTGTCTAATCACTCTAATCACCTCCTTTTTAACACAGTACCATGCTGGACCTGGGAGAGGAGTCGGAGGAGAGACAGGAAAGCCAACATCCAGACGGCAGCAATAAAATACACAAGTAGCCTGTGATCAGCTGAATGTTGGGTGGTTTTGCCTGGTGTTTAGCACCTCCCAAATAAAAGAACGCCTAAGGGGCTAACTGTCTTTGTGTGGTCTGTAAGCTGAGAGAACCCATGGTGGCAGCAAACTTGCTACACTGGCGCCCAACCTAACTCAGCTAGGGTTACAACACACAGCATGACAGAACCGCAGCAGGTCCAGCCAGTGACAGTGCTGGTGCAAATGTTGGCAGAAATTGCGGCAATGAACCGCGACCAGGCGGTGGCAAACTGGCAAGAATTGGCGGTGCTCCATGCCCAGACGGAGAGACAAATGCAGCTGCTGGAGGTGATGCTGTCACGGGCGCGGCATCACTGGCCCCCTTGCTCTCTGGTGTGTCCCTGATGATGGAAAACAATGATCCTCGGTCGTTCCTTGAAATGTTTGAGGCAACAGCAGCCTGGCAACAGTGGGGACGTGCAAACAGCGGTGCTCGGCCTGCCTGCCCCCCCTCAGGGATAATATGGCGTTCCTCAGGGGGCAGGGCAGGAGTGCTGGAGGTGCAGGCAGCCCGGACACTTCTGCTGTAAGTGCCCGCTCATGGAGGTCGGTCAAGTGTTGGTCTCCCAGCACCCTCCTCCGGTCCAGGAGGGACGTACAGCGTTCCAGTAAGGATGCAGGGGGTATACTTCAGGCAATGGGAAACTCAGGTTCTAGTGAACTATGGACTGCATGCAGCCTGATTTGATAGAGGCTGGGTGGATATTAGGTGTGCACATGGGGATATTCACAGACACTACAAGGGAAAAAAGCATAGTGTGAAGGCTGCAGTTAGTTCCCGCCTGACACACCCCCTGACTTTGGGTACTGATTGGCGCGGGTTTGATAGATTAGTGGGGCAGTGTGTTGGGGTGGCTCATGACTGACAGGAGAATGGGATATGTATCAGTGGTGACGCAAGGTTGTCCAACACTGCAGACGGGGAGGGGGAGCCGGCGGTGCATTCACAGGAGGCTTTTTCTGTTTGATGCTTTCTGCCTACAGTATGAAACACACTCAGTTTCTGAGTATTTATTCCTCTGAATGCCATAGTGGTCATATTGATGGTATATGATGGATACTGTGGCTTTCACTACATGCAGATCAAGAGTGACTATTGAATAATAACATAACCTAATAAATCTGTCAGCTGCTTTCCAGTCTGGTACAATTGTTGGTCTCTGCGGGTGTAGGCAACATTATGTGCTGTCAGTTTTGGACAAGGAGGGCCATTTGCATTTGTTTTGTTTTAATTTTTTTTTTTTTTTCATTTGATTTGGGTGTGTTCATGAACAGGAGGGTGACTCATTTACTGTATTTTCATTTTTGTTCATCCCATAGGCTTAATCCTTAATCCTGCATAAATAAATTTAATTGAATTTAAATTTAAGGTGTTTCTATCTAACATGTCACCATTTACCAAATCAACAACATCTAGGCTGTTCTGTCCTAATGGAATTCTGAAGCGTCTCTTCAGTTGTGCTCATGCACTCTCTCTCTCTCTCTCTCTCTCTCTCTCTCTATCTATCTATCTATCTATCTATCTATCTATCTATCTATCTATCTATCTATCTATCTATCTATCTGCATGTAGTGAAAGCCACAGTTGGACACACTGGTCTATACCAGCTGTTCATATGTAGCCATCAATATGACTGCTATGATGGTCTGAGGAATAAATACTCATAAATCTGGTGTGATTCATAGGCTTCAGAAAGTGTCAAACAACAAACTAAACCTTAAAAACAATTACAAAAAAACGGTCCATCAGACATCACAGGGCTGCTGGGCCATGTCAGACCTGCCGATACAAGCAAGAGTTTTTTTTTTTTAATTAACAGTCTATTTGGAGGGGAGGGCAAGTTGTTGTTGTTCTGCGCGACATAGAGCTGCAGATACGAGTGTTTTTTTTTTTTTCTAAAAGTCTGTGTATTCAGCTGCAGCAGTGCCTCCTTTTAGAAGAATGGAAGAATAACAACAGTAATAATACCTCCTGCTGCTGGTTTGACTACTATACACTACAGTGTATACTATACAGTAGCCTTATGATTTGAGTGTGTTCATGAACAGGAGGATGACTCCTGTTCTTTTTCATTTTCGTCCATTCCATAGGCTAAATCCTGCATAAATAAATTGAAGTGTAAATAAAAATCGACATTTAAAGGGGAAGAGCTACAGGTGAATCAAGTATGAAATAAATCAAGTATGTTTTGTTTTAATAAAGTTTACAATGTAAGTTTACGAAACCATCAAACACATATATTTAGGAAAAGTCACAGACTGAGATACCTGTGGTTTTAATGCAAACAAATAAATATGAAGTGTAAATAAATAAATAAATTGAAGTGTAAGTGAAACTCCATGAAGCACGATAAGAGCAAACAGGAGATAGGACAAGAATGGCCGTTTGTGTTTTTAATGTTTTTTTTTATTCTACATGGACACCACTTTTTATTTTCCACTATGCCCCCCTTCATTATTAATGATACACCTCAAAACGTTTGATAGTCCAGAGATAAGTCTATTGCAAAAGTCCACGATGACTCTCGTTTGCCAAAACGTCTGTATGGCCTTGACAAGCTCCTCTTTTGTGCCTGGCTTAGCCTCCTTTCAAATAAAGTCTTTCACGGAGTGGCCTCATGAGCAGTGAGGGCTGCTTTGTCTAGTGGGAAAGAATCAGATTAATTTGCTGCGTTCATCAAAGAAGGTATTTCACTCAGGTTAATTTGTTCAGGCTGAAGAAAAGCAACATTAGCATAACTAACCTTTGATAAGACACGTCTTGGTCTCTTGGCCGCAGAAAAAAAAATCACAAGTGCAGAAAATATGAAAGTCTTGCGTTTCTTGGGCATTTATGTTTTACCTTAACAACTATTCTTTGGTGTAGTGAAATTTCATCGGTCAGTTACACCCAGGAATCAGACGTGTTTGTTCGCAACACATCATTGCAGAGCCTCTAAACAGTCGAGATGACACATTACTGACACACAGGCCTGGCAGCCCTGTGACGTCTGATGGACCGTTTTTAAGGGTTAGTTTGTTGTTTGATGCTTTCTGAAGCCTATGAAACACACTAGATTTCTGAGTATTTATTCCTCAGACCATCATAGCAGTCATATTGATGGCTACATATGAACAGCTGTTATAGACCAGTGGGGCCAGCTGTGGCTTTCACTACATGCAGATGAGTGAGAGAGACAGAGAGTGCACGAGCACAAGAGAAGAGAGGCTTCAGTAATTCTGTAAGGGCAGAACAGCCTAGATGTTGATTTGGTAAATGGTGACATGTTAGATAGAACATTCATAATTTCAGTTCAGTTTATTTATGCAGAATTAAGCCTATGGGATGAACAAAAATGAAAATACAGTAAATGAGTCACCCTCCTGTGTATGAACACACTCAAATCATAAGGCTACTGTGTTGTATACGGTAGTCAAACCAGCTGCATTTGGGGATCTGTGATTTGTGACACTGGGAGACCAAAAAGCCCAGTTAGTGCAAACAAAAGGTTCAGCAATGAGAATGCTAATGGGTGTGTAGGTGGAGTTACAGTAAAAAATAGACACGCCCAGGAGAAGGAGGGGGTCACTCCAGCCGCTGGAACTTGGCAGGCAGTTGGCTGGAAGTCGGCAATTCAGCTGGCTTTCAGCTTGAAGGGGAACTTTTGAGTTGCTACTACTGTATCCACACTTTTCATTGCACAGGGTCGAGTCGTGACACTTGTGACACATGAAATAATAACCCAGTTGTTGGTACCAAAAAGCCATCGGGAAACAGTTTTCCAGGCAGCTCATTATAACCTGATGGCTGGACAAATGGGGTGTGATAAGACACTGAACCGTGTAATGGCCCAGTTCTATTGGCCAGGCATTTGGGCAGATGTGTGTCGCTGGTGTGCGTCCTGCCCCGAATGCCAGTTGGTTAACCATCCGGCCATCCCGAGAGTGCCTTTGTGCCCATTACCACTGATTGAGGTCCCATTTGAACGTATTGGGATGGACCTCATTGGGCCATTTCACTGGAGCGCACGTAGATATTGCTTTGTGTTCGTTCTCGCAATGTGATATCCAGAGGCAGTGCCGCTGGGCAACAAGCGGTAGAGGGAAAGGAGTTGCCCAACCCTTTCCCTTACATTCCCCACTTTTGCTCCATCCCTATTTACATATTGTGTAACTATTTTCTGTATAAAAGTGTTTCTGTTCATTTGCTCTGGGTCAACTCACTGGCTCAGACACCCTCTGTGACTGTCAGTTCACCAGTGTGCCGACGTGCTTCTTAATTAACACACCACCACAGCAAACCTTTCAACTGGACTCAATGAGTTCTGCAACAGTACTTCTGTAGTCATTATTACTTCTTCTACATAAGTAAGGCCTCATTTACACTACCTGGTGCAAGTGGCCATTTTACCTGTAAGCAAAGACAATCTAAGTTTGCAGGCTGTATACATTAATTTGAATTGAAGTTCATGTACTGTAATTCAAACACATGATATATGTTTTTTTTTAGATGTATCTTTCTGTTATCTTATCAGATGGAATACCTGCAGTGGAACACTGCACAACATGCTGCAGTCAGTTCCACTGCCCCCTGTGTCCCAAACTTTAAACCAAGCAAACCGGGCAGAGTTCGGCAGCATTTGGAGGTCCACATCAAAAATGCCATTACATTTGAAGCTAATGCCATTGCATTTTAGAGTACACAGATTTGTGTGTGTGTTCATGTGACTTGTTTGTCATTGTCTAACATAAATATTTTCTTGACTTGCTCTTAGATAAGAAAATCTGCCGCTCCAATTTGACTTGCAGGAATGGGAATATATTGATTATCGTTGTCCCATCTGTGACACAACTATCATCAGAAGGACAGACATGGAAGTGCATGTAAAGTCTTGTGCCATGCAACAAACATCCACCTCAGCTGCTGCCCAGTCCAACCTGAGTCAGGATTCATCCTTCCTCTGCCTGCAACCAAGTCCATCTGTATCCCCATTCTCCAGACGAAACGATGGACAAAAATGTCACACTGAGTGAGTTTGTGTGCGAGAGTAAAGGTCTACAGAACATTTGATCATGTTGTGACTTGGTGTGTTTTTTATGTTTTTCTCATTAATCACTTGATCAATAATTTGACTTGGATTATATGACAGTGGAGGTGCCTGACAGTGGAGGTCTGCAGCCAGGACCTCTTGGGAAATTGGAACTTGCCTTAGGGCACTTTCACCCCAGCGCTATTTAGTCCGCTTTAAACGGATCAGAGTTTGTTTCCTTAGTGTTACGGACCTCAAGGGCTCGCAAGGCCCGAAACATATCCAAACAAAACACAAAGACAAAAATTGCCACTAAAACAATAATAACTTTTATTAATTCAAAAACAAAACGAAACAATTCCCAAGAAAACAACCAAACAAAAGGGTTGGAGGTTCCGGCCAAAACCAACAAAAAAAGGGAGAACTGAGCCAGCCAACGGCCATCGTACTCAGTGTCCACCCCCAAACTAAGTCTGCCTAAACCCCACTAAACCTAACTAAAAGAAAAGAAAACCGAAAACAGGACTACCAGGAAACCTCCAAACCAAAACTAAAATAACAAACCCAAACGGCTCAACGGACTCCAGGCATGGGGAACTGGAGCCTCAACGTCCTCACCAGATCACCTGCAGGGAAAGAGTGTAGAGAGAGAAACAAAACAAGAGACACCTCCTTAAGTCAGCTCAAGCTGACGAGACAATACGTCTCACCTGAGGTCTCCTGTGCTGAGAGAGAGAAAGGTGGGGAGAGACAAAAAACACATGCCCACACACACATAGTCCTACCTCCTGCCCACACGTAACACTCAGATAGTCCAGTTCGTTTGGGCAGGTGTGAAAGCTCATCTGAACTCTGGTGTGGACCAAACAGGCGAACTCTGGTCTGCCTGAAAACGTGGGTTTCAGTCGGCTTGCAAGTGAACCCTGGTGCGTTCACTTACAGTGGGAAAGCAAACGGACTATCCAGTGAACCAAAGCTCAGAGAGCCAATCGATGAGCCGGGTTTTCTTCTTCCTGGTGCTTTTTTTCTTCCTAGTTAGTGCTTGTTTTGGGCAATACCGCCCCCGAACAAGCAGCTGTTGGAACTGCGTTTTCCAGGCAGTTTGGTCTGCTTTCAAAAGAACAGTGTGAAAATAAACCAAATCAATTGAACTGAGTCCCCTGGACTATCCTGGTGTGAAAACAACATAAGTCCAGCCTCACAGAGGTGCTGCTAGAAGTGAGGGTGTAACACAAATGGAATTGTAAGACGCCAACGCTTTCTGTATTCCTCAGTTTCAGATACGATTTGGTTATAAAGATTTTTTTTTTTTAATTGATATATATATATAGATTCATCAAGCAAGACTTTGTGCCTTAACTGTAATCATTTACACTGCACTGAACTCACTTGTGACTGCTCCACTTTGGATTAAAAGAGTGAAGCTTGGGCTGTTAAATTATGTGTGCACTCTTGTAATTTAAATGTAGTCTGAGTGGAGGAATGTACTATTTGGATCAGAGTTGGTAGAAAGCACTGAAACGGAACACACTGTGTCCTTCCCAGCAACAGAGTTGAAACAATGCAGATGCAGATAAGAGCTCAAAAAAATGTCAACATGGTTAGTGAGTTGTTGTCAGTGGCTGTGAAGCCTAGTTGACTGACTGCCTGTTTTGTTACTCATTTTGTGGGCTGGAATAGAACAACCCTGAACACCACTGATGATTTTTTCAATAGTTGTATATGACAGCACGCTTGCCTGTGGACATTTCCAACAACTTCATTTGTGTTATTGTGTTATGTGTTGTGTTATCTCTGTACAAATGTCAGCGTGCAGCAGCAACAACTGGGACCAAGTTAGCACACTGATGTTAGCACTGAGCTTAAGAATGGCCCTATGTAACCTTACAGAGCTGCTAGCATGTGTAAAGTCTTGGTTAAAATTTAAATTTAAAACCTGCCCCTGACCTTTAGCTTTAGTTTAGCAGAAATCACAGTGTATAAAAATATTTTTGTGCAAAATGCAAAGTGAAATAGGGATTACAAAAGAAGTCAAACTTACCTCACAAAATACCCCATCAGCAATCGAACCAACAACATTCTGACAGTAAAGCAATACAACTAATGACATGACAGAACCGCACAAATGAAGCCATGTCAGTCTACCACACCCAGCTGAAACAAAAGGACACACACATCGACAATACTGCAGTTCATGACGCCTTTCTCTGTCCACGTTTCAGATCACCGTTCCTTATCAGGCCTTTGTTTTCTATCATCTTCTCTGGGTTGCCAGAGGGAACATCTTTATTAAAATGGATGGCAGTGTTTGCTCAGGGACGGGTGGGACTTTCTGTCTTGTGGACCTGAATGGTTATTCCCAGTCTCTGTTGACTTATAGCTGGCTGCCTGGTAATTAGGCTGGGTAATAGCTTGCTGTGAGCGACCAGGGTGCTATCAGAGCCAGATACAGTAGTGTGTCGCAGTATGCAGGTGTTAAATGCAGGGACTGTAAACTGGGGTCAGGGAGAACAGTCAGACAGCAGGATGTGATGGGTAATGACTGCAGGGCGGGACTGGATTACTGAGTAAAGTGTGTGTGTGGGAGCTGTGTGATTGAAAGGTGAGCAGGTCACATGACTGTATTTGTCCAGCCACGTTGTGAACCACGTGGCGAATATGAGAAAATGATGCTGTCAGGGATTATCGTTCATTTTTATCATCAGCTCAGTGAGGTTGTGAGCCTGACTCGATGACCTGGTTCTGACTCACTTAGCTGTGTGTTAGAAGAGGTACAGTATTATCCTAAACAGAGATGCTAGCGTTACGGTCATAGATGAATCATTTTAATTATATTCTGTCAAATACTCAACCAAAACCAATAAACAACTTGGCAAGTCTGCCCATTCCAAGTCCATAACATGTTTTTTTGCTTCTTTCAATAAATCAAAAAACACTCTCTTGGCAGCCAAAAAAAAAAGCTCAGTCTGCTTGCATTTGAGAGCTGTGAGGCTTTTGTCTCCAGCAGGCTTATTACAGGACTAAATGTAAGATTTATTATTTCTTGAAGTTGCTGAGAACTAATATTTTGTGCCAGCAATTAAAAGCTATAAATCTGACTAATTCATATCTGGAAAGTCACTGTTCAGTATTCACTGTTCTCCCAGAATAGAGTGGCACTAGTGCTTTCAGTGGTTTGTTGATAATGAAGATAATGTCCAAACAATAGAAATAAGGTTGAATCTCACCCTCGTTCTCTTCTTTAGGTTAGCATCATTACATCACATTACAACATAATTTAAGAAGTGCTACAGAGACAGCCTGGGTTAGACTGTTCTTACACCATTTAAAGTCAGTAGGGCTCATTCTCTGGGCAACATAAATGGCTATACAAAAATTTATGGTACTCCATTAAACAGTCGTTGAAATATTCAGTCTTATGAAAACTTTCTATTTAAAACATAACACATTCATTCCATGTGCAGAACACATAATGCACAAATGCACATTTTTTTTTAAATAATAGGAACATTTTCATGGTGTGATGTGTGAAGTCCATTTCATTTACCATGTGCCGTGATTTCCACATGTGCTCCAACTACCTGGACGTTTGTCACAGAAAACTGAATTCGAATTGTGAGGACTGAATCTTGAGTTCCAAACTAATAAATTCAATTTGAAATTCCATTACATTACATTTCAGATTCAGTTGTTCAATGCAATGATCCAAATTGAACAATTCAAATTCAAATTATGTGATTCAAATTCAGTTGTTAATGCAATTATTCAAGTTAAGCAATTCAAATTTAAATATAAATGATTCAAATTCAGTTTCTGGTGACACATATTTCAGCCCATAGGTTTTACTGGGATATCTGTTGTTTTACTGTACTCTTGCAAATTGTATGAATTTTACAACACATATCTTTAAAGGCTGAATCTCCACTGCATGCACCAAACCCTCCAGGTCTATTCTTGTCTATATTCTAAAGGATTTTACATAGATCATTCAGAGCCTAATTTTTTGAATATTTTATTGCTAAAAAGATGATGAAAAGTATATAAATATAAGTACATACATATTTTCATATTTATGGATTGATGAAGAGTCAAACCCTTTGTCTTTAATATGTCAACAAAATGAAACAGTTATACTGAACTTGGCTTTATTCAGTGTTCACATTTCTGTTCTGGAAGTGTGTGCAAATGAGCATGTTTTAATTAAGATAATGCCTTTTTAATATTTAAAAGTGACACTTCAATAATCAAAAACTACCTGTCTTAATGTAAGTAATGAACTAGAGATGTTTCATGGGGACATTCAGACCAATACTTATTCATCTACCCATTTTCTATAATTTTCTATACTGTCGCAGGAGGCTGGGGTTGATTCCAGCTGACACTGGGTGAGAGCTGGGGTGCACCCTGGAGTCACCAGTTCATAACAGGGCTGACACATGAGACAAGATGAGCAATATTTTTACTTAAATATAAAAAAATTTAAAGATTTCTTTTTGGCCTTTTTCAAGCTTTATTGTATAGAGACAGCTGAAGAGTGACAGGAATGTGGGAAGAGAGAGATGGGGAATGACATGCAGCAAAGGGCTGCAGGTCTGATTCGAACCCTGGGCCGCTGCGGCAAGGACTGAGCCTTCGTACATGGGGCAGCTGCTCTACCGACTTAGCTAAACAATGCCCTTAAATATAAAATTCAAATATAAAAATATTTCTTCTTACCCCCAAAACAGTGCCAGCATGAATAAAAATAATTTGTAATAGTCATTTTTTATTACATTAGGAGTGGTTTTATAACCTCCATGAATCTGAGGGTAGACGATAATAGCTACCCCTCTATAAACCACACTGTGTAACTTTGGCTGAACTTAATATCTGAACTCTTTCCTCGTGTGTGGTTGAGTGCAGCCCTCATCAGCAGTCTGACAGCCTGGTGCTAATGTCTAATTGGTTTACTGTGGGCTTCAGGTCACTATAATTGACCTCACACCAAGTCCCTCTCACAAAGCAGTGACTTCTGGCTTCATTAGTTCTCCCTTTGAAGCACAAAGAGGACAACTTTCCTGACCCCGGGAGAATTGGCTGCTTGATTCATACAAATTGATGTTTGGCTCGCTGTCTGTTTCATAGCCCTCACTAGCTCGCAGCACTTTGATCATTTTTCAAAGCAATAGGCTACACAGAGACATGAGTCAAAGCTTTTACACAGCCTCTGGGATTCAGTAAAGAGAGAGGGGTGGCACTCAGAGGAGACGGTGGCAGTAAAAGGCCGGCGACTTTACCTGTTCACTGCAGCAGTATTGCACTCATCAGAGGACAGATGCTAACTATACAGCAGGGAGCTTCACTCCAACAGAGGCACACGGATGTCTTCTGAATGAGCCTGAACCCACACAGTGTTCCAGTGACAAATATACTGCAGCAATAAATGTCCAACCAAAACAGTCTTTGTGATGGATGACATGCCTTATGGCAGTGGAGTTTTATGTTTTCATACATAATAATTTAATGATCAACACCATGTGGGTGTTGACAGACTGAAGCGTATGGGGATGCTTGGAAACAGATTCGAATCCAATTAGCACTGATGAACTTTTTTTCTTTGAATGGAATTATTTGACAGACTGAAGGAGCAGCTGAACAGCAGCTGACCTCCAGTGGTTCAGCTTCTCACTTTGCTGCAGTGATGAAGTGTACTTCAGAGCGTGTCTGTGACCAGTGTGTCAAAAAACGCTGTGGCAGTTCCCAAACACAGTCCCTACAGACTGAGCTACTGACAACACATCTGTGGCTGTCCTCTGTTGGTTTTGTCAGTTGTAGATTAAATAATAAATAAAAAAAAGTTTGTTCATTATCATCTAATTTCTTGATCATTATTTATTTATTTATTTTTTAAAAGTCTCCATATTATCAGGAAATAGCGATGTTTAAAATCACCAGCACAGGTGACGGCATCGAAAACTTATCTCATAACTCATATCCAGTATATAAGAAATGTTTCATGGATTCAGTTAGGAAATCTGATTTAAAAGACAACACAAAGAAAAAAAAGGAAGAAACAGACAGCAGAATAATCAGAACAAGGTGCCTTGGGTTTCCAATATTTACTCTGCCACTTGATTTTCTGGAAATCAAAAATTATTTTCATTACCAGAGATCGCAGATTATTCCATAATCAAATTATTATGTGACATTTTGGCACAATTCAAAAGAAATGCTGTTCTAAGATGAACTTATGATGCTATAAATACTATTAAATTAAGATTTATTTACAACACCAATTCCAGTGAAGTTGGGAAGTTGTGTAAGATGTAAATAAAAACAGAATGCAATGATTTGTAAATCTCACAAACCCACATTTTATTCCCAATACAACATAAACAACATATCATGTGCTGAAACTGAAGAATTTTATAATTTCATGGAAAATATTAGCTCATTTTGAAATTTATGGCAGCAACACATCTCAAAAATGTTGGGACAGAGCAATGTTCATTCATTCCATTGTGTAGCATCCCCTCTTCTTTTAACAACTGTCTGTACATGTCTGTGAAGATCACTTCCTGGAGTTTTGGGAGAAGAATGTTGTCCCTTTCTTGTCTAATGCAGGATTCTAACTGCTCAACAGTCCTGTGCCTTCGTTGCTGGATTTTTTGTTTTATGATACACCAAATGTTTTCTGTTGTTGAAAGGTCTGGACCGCAGGCAGGTCAGTTCAGCACCCATACTCTTCTCCCGCAAAGCCATGGTGTTGTGAAGGATGCAGTATGTGGTTTAGCATTGCCCTGCTGAAATATGCAAGGCCTTCCTGAAAGATACATTGTCTGGATGCGAGCATACATTGCTCTAAAACCTCTATGTAGTTTTCAGCATTGATGGGACCATTCCAGATGTGAAAGCTGCCCACACCATAGGCACTAATACAACCCCATACCATCAGAGATGAAGCTTTTGAACTGTCTGCTGATAACAAGCTGTATGGTCCTTCTCCTCTTTAGTCTGCAGGACACAGTGCCCATGGTTTACAAAAAGAATACAAATTTTTGATTGATCTGACCTCAGATCAATTTTCCATTTTTCCTCAGACCATTTTAAATGAGCTTTTCTGGATCATGTTCACATATGACTTTTTCTTTACATGATACAGGTTTAACATGCATTTGTGGATTCCACGACGAACTGTGTTTATAGACAGTGATTTCTGGAAGTGTTCTGAGCCCGTGCAGTGATTTCCAGTTGAGAATCATGCCTGTTTTTAATGCAGTGCTGTCTGGGGGCCCAAAGATCATGAACATCCAGTTTTGACCTTTGACCTCATCTTTTACGCACAGAGACTCCTCCTGATTCTCTGAATGTTTGATGATATTTTACACTGTAGATGGTGGGATCTTCAAAGACTTTTGCAATTTTACATCAAAGAACATTTTTCTGAAATTGTTGCACCAATTTCGTTGGAATTGGGGTTGTACATAATTCTTATGAAATGTAATGTAAAAATGAGGTGTCTTTATGCTCCACCATAATTGATTCATTCAAGAATTGTTTGATTTACAGGGTCCTGCTATTCTCAAACACTTTCCCTAATCATGGCTGTTGACTTTCAAGTCTTAATACAGCAGCTGACGACCTTCCCTTCAGTTCCTTCCACTAAATCTTTCCAAAGACCTGCTGCAACTTCACTGATATTCATGAAGCGTGCTTCCACTCTGCTGACAGGTAGCAGGCCTGTCAGCCAATCAGAGTCCAGTCTCCTGCAACATTCTGCTGGAAATCACTTTGACTTCTCTTTTGCAATGGAAATGAGACAGGAGTCGAACTTCAAGTCACCTACAGTAGCTCCCCCAATAAATGCATTCAGGGGGAAATGGGAGCTATCATCAAATCAGTGTTTGCTTTATCCCTTCAGGGTTTTTATGAGAGTGTGAAAATGTTGATGACAAATCCTGTTTCTTTGTGTGGAGGTAAGAAAGGCTTGCTCTTTGCAATCGCACTTCTGCAGTTAGTGGGGGCAAAGAGCTGGGAGGGGCGGCGGAGGGGGGCGGGGGGGAGGTGCTAGCCAAAGGATTTACAGTTCAGAAAAGACAGGCTGCTTCAAAAGCAAAGCAGTGCCATTGTCACAGAGTAATTTCATTTCATGAATAAGCGCTTGACTGCTTACAGTGACAGCCTAGTCCTCATCCTGTCTGCCCTGGCATCGCTCCCCTTCACCAACCAATGACAGAATGTCATTCCTGCTTCCAAAACGCACAGACCAGGAGGATGGGGCTTATGTGCAACAACCAAAATCTGTGCCACCCTGACGGATGTTCAAAATAAAATGTGAAAGGAAGAGGACCGTGCGGAGTCGAGTTCGCCTCCTCTCAGTGGGAACCATTTTGACACTTGCACAGGCTGGAAGTAAATTTGTGGAAGTTAGATCTCTCTGGTGAATATCATCGCTGTCGGGTAACAAATGGCATCCAGCAGAACAAAAAAGCACGAGAGCCAGGTTCTGCAACAGCTCAGCTCACATGCAGATTAGAAGAAAACAAATCACAGTGCTTTACAAAACAGTCCACCATAATGCCAGTATCCCGCTTAATGCTTAGCAACCATTTATTCACTGCATACAACAGACACATAGTGAACACAGAGAGTACCTCAGAGAAACATTAGTGTCTTTAATAAAGTGGTGGAAAGTCAGTACATTTACAATTTTGAAGCTTGAAGCTCAGTTTTTAAGTATTTCAGCTTTATGCAACTTTGTACATCGACTCCACTGCATGCCAGCAGTACATACACATTTTTAACAGCCATAGTTACTAATTACTAATTACTTGCAGATAAAGGTTTTACATAGAAGACACCATGGCCTGATTAACACATTCAGGTATGCACACCACTAGTCTGCAAGTTAATTTATGATAATTTAATGCAAATTTTGATGGAAACACACACTCAGTAAGCATCATATCAACTGATATATTCAAATGTATGCCTATAGGTAATTGCCAGACTGGTAATCCACTGGTATGTACATGTGATCAGTTACTACTGGCAAATAAAATGCTGAAAGAAAGAAATATTTTTTTCACCACCACTTTAAAAAAAAACCTGACATATTTCCCATAAATGTGGGTAATGCTAACAGTGCATCAACTACTTCCACTGCATGATCCTTGTATGATTTTCCAAAATTAACACTGTTTATACATACAGTCCAACAGGAGCAACACTGGCCAGGTTGAAATATAGGCCTACCATAATTTCCCTTTATTTCACAATGGGTTGGCTGAAGCTTTTTTGGCTGTAAGCAGAACTGACTGAAACAGAAAGACTGATTTATAGATTAAAACAACGAATCGTGACAAAGGTACATCAAGGAGAAAGTGGAGAAGAATTTACAGAAGCCCTGACAGAAGTGAGGGGACAAAAAACTCTAGTGATTATTTCTAAGTTTTAATTGTTTTCTCTCCTTTGTTAATGACTTAAGAACGGAGGAAAAGTTTTTTTTTTCTTTTATGAAGTTACTTTTAGTACAAGCTACAGGCTAATGGCAATGATAATGTTGTAAATTGACAAAATGAATTCAAAGCAGCCATGTAGAGCCTTAGAGAAATAAACAGGCATCAATGAATGTGATGCCTACAGAATGTTTTGTCCTTGGCATGGCAATAATATCATTTTATGACTTTATTTATGATAAGTGAAATTGTGTCACGCTAAAATTGCATTATTATCATTCAAACAAAAATCTGTAGAAGTAGATGGGCTCATTGTTGACGATATGATGATATATATAATATAGTTATTATATGCTATTTAACTCATTAACTTGTAGACTTCAGGGAGATGACAGCCTGCCCCATCAAGCCAAAACTAATAGTGTATTCAAGTCCTGCATGTCACCTCAAAGTCAAATATTTCCATAATGTTTCAGACACTTGTCCTCAAATATATCTGACACATAATTAGTTGATAACATGGTTTTAAGACAACAAAGTCTACAGTATTCTCACAATGGTGCAGAAAGCTGAGAACCAATGGTTAAAGAAGTGTTCAGATCCTTCAATGCTGAATACTTCAGATACTTAAATATATGGTCTAGACCTGCTTTGTATGTGTACTGAGATATCTTCTGTTATGATTTGGCACTACATCGTATAAAATTAATGTGTTAATTAACTAGTTTTATATATAATAATACAGCCTTATTTGTTAGTTGATTTGTATTTTGTGTTAATAATCTGACAAAGTAACGAGAACCTAAATAAAATGTAGTGAGGTAAAAAATTCAGTATTAAAATAAAATGGAAATACTAAAGTACAAGTACCTCAAATTGTAGGTAGTAGCAGACACATTTAACTTAGTACCTAATTACCTTCCACCACTGCTGGGAAGTTGATTTAACACTTGATAATTTTACTCAACACCATTACCACAACACTTAGGCAAAGCAGTGTTTCCAGTGTTCCTTTGTGTCCATGATTAGCTGTGCATTGTGCGCTGCTGTCCCAACATATTAAACAGTTATTTCTCCCAGTCTGTCCTGAATGGACACCGAGCGGTGTGGCATTGTGATGAAAACAGACATGTTAATGTGTGGCTGGGCCGGGTTGGGGGGCTGTATAGGACACAGTGTAATATGTTTCAGGGCTGGGTCTAACCAGGAGTGACAGTTCCCTGTTTTAAAGAGGCAGGGGGACTGATGCATTATGCATGCGCGACCTGTGTTGCACGAGTCGTGCTGCTTCACTTTGCACTGTGAACCACTATTACTGCTCTACTACACACAACTGCTGACACTCAACACATATTTCCCTTTGTCCCTCTGCCATGCTGCCAGAACACCAGTGTAAGTCTTTATATAGCGATAAATACAGCTGTGCTTTAAAAAGGATATAAATATGTAGTAACGCTGACAAAGAAATACTCATTAATACAGTAATAACAATTCACATTTACTAAGGCTGCAATTAACTTCTAAAATCATTTGGCTGTTTAAACCTCATGAAATAATAAACTTTATCTATAGAAATACTTGTAAAGCTAATGTAGTATAAGCAATGAATTATGTCTTGCCAAAATGAATGAGATGGAATGACATAAAAAAAAGATACACAACAGAAAGCACACAAGCCAACCCAGTGTAAATGTCAGAGTGCAATCACCAGTGTGTATTAGCTGCTTGATTAGTGAATGTCAAGTTCAGGTTTAATGAACAAACAGAAACAACTCCCTGCTGACTCTTTATTTGCTGTTATTAAACAGTCTGTTTCTCTGTGTGTTTTTAATTACTGCTGAGTTCTTTTTATGAGGCTGATACTTTTGGTTTTTTTGAACCAATACTCTGCAGCGATGAGAGAAAACTCCAACCGTTGCCCACTTATGGCTTTCCTCTCTCGAAGAAAGTTTTTCTTGCCACTGTTACCAAGTGCTTTCTCACAGTGGGAATTGTTGGGTGTCTGTTTGCATTTCTTCCAACCAATCACAATTGTTCTGGGCGTCACTGATCCCACAATGCAGCAAGGAGAAAGTTATTTTGGCGGAATGACCCCCAAATTCCACCGGGCACAGATGAGCTGCATCCATGTGCACTGCGACCTCTGGAGCTATACAGGCCCATTCTAGCCAATGTTTCAAACCCAGCCACTGTCTAGTTCAGAAGTGTCCCAGAAGTGGGCCACCGCAAGTAGTCCGCGTTAATTTACACAGAGCAGCTCAAACTAGCCAGAAGCCAGACACAGAAACGGTATACAGACACAGACCTTTTGCAAACTGGCAGTCATAAAAACAGCCAAAAGTGAAATACACTTACTACATACATATTTAATACACGTAGAAGCATATTTGGAAGCACCTAAACCAAGAAAAACCACCGCAGATTCACTGCCAGATTGTTCTTACCCTCCATGCAAGACTCTCTAGCATTTTCCTTTGGCCTGATCTCATGTTGCTGACCCTGCCTGCTTCTGTGTTGTCATTCTCCCAGTTAACTCTTCAGCTTTCTGTCTCCAACTCTGATCTGTCTTTACCCTTCCTGATGTTTGCCTGCTGGTGTGGCATCCTGCTGCTACACTGCTGGATTTCCTGAACTTGCTGGACTTGTATGAGAGATTGGACATATCTCAGCCCCAAGAGACTCTGTGTTTAGGTCTGTTTTTGAACTGCATTTATTACTACCTGTTTACTGAAAAGACTATTGAAGACATTAAAGACTCATGACCAAATTATGCTGTGGTCCGGGTTACTGCAATTGGGTCCACACACCTGTTACAATGTCAGTATTTATAAAAGGTCATGTGGTCACCTGATAAATGTGAGCCAATCATAATTCTCATTTTCAGCTATAGTTTGGTCTCCACCAACTCCTGAGGGGAATAGAGGGCTGCATCAGCTAGTGCACTGTGAAGAGCACAGACCATGTATCACATCAATTTACAATAAATTAAATTCATGTTCATGAGAGCAACATATTAGCATATATATTAACATGGACAATAAAATTAATGAAACTAACAAGAACTTTTGGTGAGCTCTTCTTAGAGTAACTACACCATTGCGCATTTCAGGTGAGCCATGGTAGAACTGAGGCTGCAGCCATGGGTCAGAGGTTATTTAGTGGGTTTATCAAAGGGAAAGCACACTGAACCCACGATGCAGACCACGTTTATTTACAAGATGTGACACGAAAAGACACAAGAGGTGAAATCCAGGGGAGTCTTAAGGGCAGGATGGTGAAGACTGAACAGACAAAGGTAGGCTGAGCATGGCCAGTGGAGCAGGTGAATGTGGCAGGGCTGGAGGACAAAGCAGAGTCTGGGAGGGTACACCAGAGTTAAATACTGCAGGTGAGATGATGGGATGCAGGTGTGACAGTGGAGCAGGTGAAGATCAACGTGGAAGTGGTCAGGGAGTTAGGTCAGCCACACCCAGCCTGCACAGACAGTTTGACACTTTGCACATAATATATTGAGTGGAACACTTTGCAGATACTTTAGACTTGACAAAAATACAACCACAGATTTGAAGTGAGCAATGAGTGCAGCCCCTGTGAAAATGTGATGAATTACACATTCATACAAAGTAATTTAAGTTCACAGTTCAGCTGTTCAGGAAATAAACACTGTTTCAGTCTGACAGATTGACTTGTATAAGCCTCAGGTGAGGATACACCTGAAATCTAGCCTGAGAAATTGTGACCTATGCAAGACAAAGACAAAGATGTTGAGAACAGCATATACACATCCACATTTTGTTTGGGATGTATATTACTTCAGATTTTGCTACCTTTGATACAACACAAAGTAAACTAAGGGGTCTAACCCTTTTAACATTTTACATGGCTCTAAATGTATCAACCAATACAGATTTAACATTTCTGGTAAATATTTTTGCAGTTGTACTGTTAAATATTTATGGAGCTGCTAGGGTAACTTAAACTGTGACTTATTGTATGTAGCATAAGTCTGAACGGTATTTATCACATACCATTTATCACTGTATATCTTTAATTTATTATTTGCTTAAAGTTTTATTTTCTACAAATAATTTAAAAATACAGTTTCCAGCTAATAGTGGTCAATGAAGTGAAATAATATAGCACTATGCCAGAAAGTCACTGGTATGGTCATCACATAGAAACTCTGGTTCATCTTATCTTGACAGTTAGCCTGCCATTTTCATTTCATTTGAAATAAACATGACTTATTTGATAAACTCACTTCATGAAACAGGCCTCTGGATTGATCTCAAACTTGTTTCTTATTAATTGAGACTTGTCACTCTAGAAGGTGCTATGTGCAGTCACTTCTCTGTTCTTACATGAAACACCAGCTATGTTCACAGCAAAACAGATCTTCTCTATCAAGCATCTGGATAATAAATTAGTCGACGTCCAGTGTCAGTTTCCAACAGGATATAAGTGCAATGTATTTTATTTTCACTGATACTTGGCTAAATCCTTGACAGTGCCATTGACTATATTTATAGTGCATACTTTGTTTAAATTTGCACATTTATCTGTGCAAAACCAATTTTGTTCCATCCCATGTTTAACATGTGCTGAAATTACAAATAAAACTCTTTGAATTTGACCAGGAGGAAGGTTTTGGATACACCAGCACTAAGAGGCTCAAGGAGAGCATCTACCCTCAGGCCACTATCCTAAATGAGGATGATGCAACAATACTTTTCTTCCATATTTATTCATCTATTATTATTTCTACTCAACCGATAACCATTATTATTTATTATTTCCTCTATTCTAATTACTAGTGCTATTTTACATTTTTTTTTAATTAAACAAAATTTCAAGACTTGCAGGAATATATTTCACTGTAATTGTACAGAAAAAAAGTCTGATGTGGAGTCATTTTTCCAAAGACTTGATTTAGAATAGTTTCTGATCATATGACGCTTGATTCAGACATGTCTGTAATTTCCAATCGCTTAGATTCCAATCACTTCAAACTGACTCAACTTAACAACTCAAGACTTTTCTTGGACTTTTGCTTGTGTTTAATGACTCAGTACTTCACTTACATTTTTTTGTATGTAACTCAGAACTTAGACAAATCTGAGTTAAGTCTTGAGTCATTAGGGACACATCTATTATTCTTGACCTGGTTTCAAATATTGAGACTTGACATGATCTGTCAGGTAAATCTGTCCTTGTTCACTTCTGTCGTTTCCTGTACAGATTTACTAAAATTAAACTGGATATTCCAGAAAAAAATGGATTTAAGCTGGCAGTCTGGACAAGGCTGTAGTGACCCCTATCTGACACAAATATACTCTTGTGGACTTGCCTTTCTTGCGTCGCTGTGTATCAGATCGATTGGTGCTGTCACCTCTTTGGACATTACATCTGAGCTGACTATTACAGTGTCAGAGGCTGCTAACAGAGAGCATTTACTGATGTCACAATTATAATTTTACATAGTGTAAAAGAACAAAATAGTCCTGGTAACCAGCAATCTTTTCCACCAATTAAGCATGACATAGCTTCTTGTTCCTGGTGTAGCTCTCCAAGACGGCAATTCAAAGCTAATCAAGTGAGATGCCCTCTCATTCTTCACATCCTCCTCCTGCTGTTTCTTAACAACGTCTCATTTCCACCAGCACTCTTATTTAGCAACCAGGGAGACACAACCCAGCAGCACTTTGCATCCTGGGAGTAGCTGGATCATCAATGGACAAGGTGACAACATGACAGAGCGTTGGGGCTCCAAAATATGTCTATTGCCAGTTAGATAATGGGTTATTTTGGGCGTTGAGATGAATCTTCCACATCATTAAGTTGTGTGATGGGGGTTTCTGCGGAGTGGCTAGCAGGGGGGAGGCACCGAAGCTGAGATGAGGAATGTGACGAGAGCCCGTACAGTGACATTTCAGTATAAAAGGCAAAATGTGACCGCTGACTACACGCATAAAACTATCAACATAACATGCAAAAATATCTTTTTATAGGCATCCTGGCAGCAATAAGGGTTACTCTGTTATATATGCAGTTCTATGGTATTGTAATTGTGCCAGACAATGTTTTTATCTCCTTGAAGAAAGGGGGAGGAGGGATGTTGATGACTCCCTGTGGCTTTAATTAGAGTTTAAGAGGTTTCATTGCACATCTCTAAGGTCTCCCATTGCTTCTTAATTTGATTGCATAGCACATAACTGTACATAGATAATGCAGGGGAAAAAAGGAAAACAAAACATATAGAGACACGAGCAAACACACCAGGGTACGGCAAATATGGATTTCTCTAAAATAACATTTTAAAAGCTCCATATTCCACGTGGACTGCATGGAATATGTAGTTCTTTAAAGTGGAGATGAAAAGAAAAATGCCTTTTTAACCCTATCACATCATACCCCTGGCCATGTTGTGCATGAATAAAATATAAAATAGAACAAATGGGTTATTTTATTCCAATATCAACATATTTTTTTATATACTGTGTGAATAAAAAAGTGACATGTACTTATGTTAGCTTGAAAACACAACTTCAATCAATCATTTAACAACATCCACCCATCCGCTATGTGTTATATGACATTCAAAGCATGATTTCCATGACCCCTGAACCTCAGGAATGTTGAGGAAGATACCTCTTCACTGGTTCTTGTGTTGAAACTTCTTGTGATGTAGGGATGAGTGACGAACCATTGTTTCCCTACGGTACAGTGTCTGCACTCCACTCTTTGTGCCATGTTCTTTTGGCAATATTAAAATATTCTCACCTTTTCACTGCAAGGCATGGAGTCACACCAATGTTACATCAATGTCTCACTTGGCCTAGACAGCCACATAAGATCTACATGGGGCAGCCTTTACTACATTGCTACTTTCTTACTGTTTTGATGCCAGGAGATGTAATAGGAATGCACAACGCTGAACTAAGACAGAGCTGGGGGCTGGCCCTCAGTGATTGTATGATAAGTGTATATATGGAGGCAACAGTATTCCTGCTCAGCTTTAGAAAATCTATCCAATGTTTTTGAGAGGAGGCAATCACTTCTAGCTGCTTTACACTGTTGAACTGATGAACAGGCGAATGGATTGTGGTCAAAGTCTTTCTGGGGTGAATTCCAGTCAGCAGCTTTAGAGAAAACTGTGAGATGAGGGGAAACTGACGGTGGACCTGACTTTCTCTTTGTCTCTTTTCTTTCTTTGTCTCTTCTCTCCCTTCTAGAGTCAGACATAATGTTTTATTTCCTCAATGATTCAGTCTGTATGAAAGTGAATTAATTATCAGAGGTTTAGAGCTTAAACTATCTCTGCTCAAGCACTCATACACTTCTGTCTGATACAGAGTTATCTTAAAGAAACATTCGTCTTCAGAATTTTATTTCTGGAGTTTACTATCATTCCATGCTGTTTCTTGTCTTCATATCTAATCTTTTTTTGGTCTTGCTAGGAACAGAGCTCTGGAAATGGCATGCCAATGTTAGCATTTAGCTCAGAGAAACGTGGCTGTAGATTTGTAGTCTTTTCTGCATATACTATGTATCACATTCATCTCGTTTCCATTTTCTGCTTTCATGTTACATTTTCTGCTAAAATCTGCATTGCATCATAGTTAATAATCCCTAGCATCTTTTCAAACAAACACTGGATTCCTGGAACTATGGTTGATTGGCCTTGAATGCAGAATGTTAGGACGTTAAACGGCCAAGCCCTCCACTGATATAAAAGAACATTAGTCAAATACACCTTTGTTAATGAATGCATAAAAGCACCCACATATACACACGTTTGTATGACCTTGGTACATAAAGAGGACACAACCCCTCAGTGGTTGTACATGTTCATTTGGCTTTAACAGCCTCCAGTCAGCTACAGTTGGTGAGTCCATAAATCAGTGTTTGTGTATTTGGATATGTGACATTTTGATGCTCTTTAGGAGGCGGTGGGTGGGCTGAGAGGAGCAGGGAAATGCAGCCTGAGAGGAGTTGAGATGCTCTGAGAGGCATTTATCCAGATGTCGACTACAAGAGGCAACTTGTCAGTGCAACTCCTGCACTGGCGCACACACACACACACACACACACACACACAAACATCTCTGTCAACAGTATAGAAACACCTCACACAAGCGATCAATGGCGTCAGCATCCAGGGGATCATCAATAAGAGGCAGTCCCTTCGTGTTCAGATGAGATTTGGCGTGTCAGGTGTTTGATTAGCCAGGCTGCACTCCTGAGCCGTGTCAGACGCAGCGCCGCCACAGCAAAGGCTTCCCGTTAATGATGACTGCTCTGCTCTTTGTTACAATCCCTGCCATGTGACAACCTGAGCTGAGCCTCACGCAGGTGGCCTCTGTCAGGAGAGCACACCTCCAGATGCAAGTGGAGAACTCTGATTCAATATTGTTACTGGGATGAAGTATTTAGCAGCAGGGCATGTATATAAATGTTTGAATTGTCTGAAACTGGAATATTTCCAGGTGATAAGCTATGCTGTACTCTGCAAGTCCAGTGTATAATTAAATACATAGAGATGGTTCCTATGGATCATCCTGTCTTGGCTTTATTCCACTAAAGTATCTCTGGTTCTTCAACAAGTTCTGTTTAAGATTCTGAGAATCTTTGTGTTATCTATTAGCCACCAGTTATTATACATGGAACATGATCAGAGATGGTTAAAAAACCAAAAGCAGCGCCCGAGTCTATTGATGTGTGATCCAACGGGAGAAGTTAAAGGTGTGCACAGGTTATGAGTAATTCTTTCACCTCACTGAAGTAAATATTGGACTAATTTTTCACATGACACATATCTACTGAACATTCTGACAAAATGAACTTTGTTTAAGATCTGTCTCTATCTCAGCAGAAGTACAGATCTCCTCTCTTTGCTGATACTGAATAGGTCTGGTTTGACTGGTTTGATCTACAGCAACTGAACTAAATCTTCAATAACTGAACCATTTCTGGTTCAACACAATCTGTTTCATCACAATGTTCACAAGACCTCAAAACGAAGTTTGGAGATTGGGGCTGAGGTGACCACGCAATTCAGGACGTGAGAGGAGAGGCGAAAGTCTTTGACAGCACCCTTAGGTAATATAGTGTAATTGTTATATGGGTGGGAGAAACAAAGACAATTAAACAAACTTACACTGTGTGTCTACGACATGACCAAAAAAGAACCACCGGTGGCGACATCCCAGATGGGAAATAGTGGAGACTGTGTCCTCACCCAGCAGTGGTCTCTGAGGAAGCTGAGACACATCCTAAAGGAGTTTTTCAGGCGTCTTCTATGATGCTCTACGTTGGAGGGATCTAGAAATAGAGCACAATGATTAGACACAGTAGAAGCATGGCTGCTGAGAGACCAAGACATGGAAATATACATCACCCAAAATGTGATTACGCAGCACTCCACATATACTTCTAAGGGCAGGTGATGAAAATTTCATGAGACTATGAAATACATGACATAATGCATTTTTTGTTTAATGGTGTCCCCGAATTTATGAGACAGTAATGTGTATGCAATTAGACTATAGCTGCTGTAACATCTAACATATTATGGTTCTATAAATATAAATTATATTGTCCATTGCATATTTTGTGAATATTAGGATTGTATTGAAATGAGTCATATCTGAGTACATTTAAAGGATAGGTAACATATTAAAGAAGCACTTTCTTATATTTGTGAATATTATCTTCAATCAATCAATTAATAAATTCATAAATGGATGTTCCAGGCCTGTTATAAGCCAATCACTTCATTCAGCCACACTGCAATGATGGCTCACTCCCTGCATGTCTACCTGTGTGCACTAATTGCAGAAGGGGCTGGAGGCAGCGGCAGTGAGATAAACTGGACGAAACATGCAAACTGTAGAAAAGAACATAGAAAAATCATCAGGCGGTGATGTTTGGGCCCTCATACACAAGGGAATACTCTAAGCTTGTAACCTATACCTGCCGTTCCACTCTAAGATGGGACTATTCTATTCTGTGCTTGTGGGGAAGGGGACACACAGGAGTCACTTGCTGGATAGCAAACCTTTAAACATGTCCATGAGGTGCATTACACCTAAGAGGGTGCATCTGCGGCCAAATTTTGATGAAGAGAAATGGTACAAATGGTTTGCTGTTTGATGTAGCATTAAATTATTTAATTCGTATTGGTGCTAATTAATCGACCTTGCCAATTATTAATTTTGTTTATCATTAACTATCGCCAAGATGTCTCAAATGTAGAAGTTGGAGTGACTGCACCTGCATCAAACTGCGTCCAATGTGGCCACAGGTTGAAGTGGTTTTATGTCTTGGATTTGAAGAAAGGTTAAATATTTTGCTAGGGCCATGGTATTTGTTTCATCAAAGCACTTCACATGAAATAATTGACTATTTATAGCAAATGGTTACTCAGTTAGATTTAGTGGAAAAGTCTCAGCTCTATGAGGGAGCTCCGACAAAGCAGCAATGGGGATTCTGCTGGAGAACTAATCCTTCGAAAACACACGTGAACAACAATACCAAATATAAAGCACATAAGGAGGAGGAGGAGGTGGTGGAAGGAGCCCCTGTAGAAAATAGCGTTGGCATCAGGACATGAGCGAAGGTGCGGATTCAGCCAGATTTTAGCCCAGAAGAGGTTGTCTTAGTCAGGCTAATTTTAGAATCGGGGTAAATGTCTGCCAGATTAGTTGTTGTGTAATGTTGTGCTGTTTGAGGTTATATTGCCAGACAAATATTTTGAAAGATCTGTCTGTCAGACAATTGGTTGGTTTCTCTGTAAGTCAGACATTTTGCAGTTTGAGCAGTTCCACTGTTCAATTTCCCCCATGGCTGCTGTCAAAAGATCTATAATAAACTGTACTCAGTTTGTTTTAATATAACAGTAGTAGTAGTTTGGGGCTAAAACTGTAGTTTTGACTGACTACTGTGATATAAAACTAAACTTTGCTGCAGAACACACTGCATCTTTCACCTATCTGTGTCTCCATAGTTTTCTTCTTACTGTCAGTGCATGGTAGAAATGCAGAAAGTGTTGCTATGTCAACACTGTTGGGGATGCTTACACATCCAGTGTAAGCTCCAGTGTAAAGTCGCAGGTTCTGCAGAACAGCTGAATAAAACACATGTAAGTTACCACAACATGCAAGCTTAAGTGACAAGGGATGTTCTCATCCTGTTGTCTACAGCTGCTGTCATGAAAGCCACCACAGATCCATTAAAATAACACGGTCACCAGTCATTGATCCCAAGCACTGTCCTTTATAACCAACCTGAATTTTCACAGACACATGCAGTCTAAGACCTGGAAATGGTGGAGCGCCCTGTTAGCTGGAGTCATACAGAGAATCACTGACAGAAATCCAGTGAAACCACGGCAAGGCAGATGAAAAGAATTTCAAATGAAGGACATACACACAGGGCAATTTTTTAGCCGTTAGAGAAGACAGTGCCCTGTGAGTACGTATGACAGGAAACTGGTATGCTCCATCTTTGATGTTGTGAGTAACGGTAATATCTTTGTTTGATACCAATTCCATTTCCTTTAAAAGTCTGACCCCGGCGCTCTGTAGCTGGGAGCTCTATCATAATGATGTAGCCGTGTGTGGAGGAACCTGATGGAAGAAAAGACCTGGACAGCCCATTAATGCTGACTGCTGACCCACAGAGACCTTTAATGTGCTGTCGCCAACTATCTGCACAGCTTTGTCTTGCAAGCAGTTTCTCTCGAAAGATATCACTCTGATTTGTAGAGCAGATCGATGTGCAATGATATGGCTGAATTAAGTGGCAATCCATCATATGTTTGTACATGTAGACAGCTCTGTTGCAGTTGTAATTCCTGCTTTGTTTCAGTTTTATTTTGCCTCCATAATCAGTTCTGTAATGCTGTGTTAGGGTGTCGATAAGGTTTCTGTATGTGCCACCCTTCCCATGTCTCTGTTCACACACTTAGATTTTTTATGCTTACTCCAAACAAGCTGGACACAATGGGTCATTTCCTGAACAGTAAAGTCATATATAGTAAATATATTCTTCCTGAATGCATCTCTATTTGTCCTTTTCTAAGAATTCTCAAGTGAAAGTGAATGTTGGAACACTGTAGTGTTCATATACAATACATCTCTGCTCTGCAGTGGTTTTATCTCCTTCAAACACAAGCAAACATATGTTAGAATGTGATTTACATTGCTGAGAACTGTTACTGCCAACCAGGGTCAGGTTTCTACAGATATTCCTCTCAGTTTGAGGCACTATTTTTTCAAACCACTGACAGAATGAATGATTAAATGAAAATTAAGTATTCAGTCAAAAGTATCATGAATTAATCGAGGAGCATTTGCTGAAAACACACTGAAGATAAAAAGCCATAATGACTAAACAGACACAATGAGGTTTTTCATTCATTTCTCATTGTCATATGAGTCAGCCAGGAGCGTTCAAAGGTTAACCAATTCAATTGCTAGTGTTAATTTGCTAGCTACAGCTGTTTAAATGAGCCAGCAACAGTCAAAGATCACTAACCAGAAATGAGAGGCCTGCTTTTGTCTACCTCTATCTGAATTCAATGATGCATAGTTTAAAAAAAAAAAAAAAAACTTTTTATTTGGAGTGGTGAATCTGCCGACAGTCTTTGTGAGAAGAGAAAGTTTGACAGTTGTAGCAAATGCAACTATTGGGGTCAGGTCTTAGTGAATGGTCTATTTTATGTGCTGAATATGTGTGATTTTTAATTGACTTCCCAGAAAATTGGCAAAAGAAAATGCAAACTATGTGTGTTTCCATCCACTACTGTTAATAGTTAGAGTCGGTGCTTTGAGAAGAAGAGGACGTAAGAGGATGTAATTCAAAGAGTGGCAATGGAACCACAAGCAAATGAAAAGAACATGGAAAACATGATAGAACTAGAACATTGCTTGGAGAGCACAGACATCCGTAGTCCAATTTTCTGCGATATGCAATTGATTACTACAAGTTCAAACAGGTTGGAAAATCCAGAAAAATCCAATTCCTGATTCCTTATTTCAGACATAGCTGTGTTTATTTCTAAAGTGATGGTTGAGGTGGGTGAGGTTTAGTTACGGCACATGGCAGTTTTCACGCAGGCACAACGATTTCACTACATTTTGCCAAAGACACTGCAAAATAATCTGTGATTCAGATCTGCTACAAAATTTAATGGGTTCTTCCTCTGCCTATGCTACCCTCTTCCAATATCCACCAAGAAAAACAGGCCAGTAGGTTTTCCATAATCCTGCTGACATACAAACAAACATAACCTTGGTGGAAGTAAGTATAACACTTCTTTCATACATCAGTTTGACAAGTATCACAATCTGCTCATGTTCATGTCTGCAGAATTATTCCTCTCTCCAGTGATGCAGAAGCTTTAGTGGATCAATTGCATCTTCATCCCAACACACGTACATGCACAGACCTACACCTGTCGCACATCATTCACATGGATAGTAAGAACACAAACATCTGCAACAATGTGCGATACAACCACAATCATAACACGGATGCTTCATGTATGTCAGAGTTTATTCATTTATTCAAAGTCCGTTCCCATTGGACATTTTGCTTTTATGGATTCTCCAACTTTTCCAGCTCAGCCAGGCTTCTTTTTCAAATCTGCCTCGAACTGCTCTGGGTCATCCATCCCTCACTCGGTAGATTAAGTGTTGCTGTGGCTGGTCTAGGAGGAAAATTATAATTAACTCCCACATTGACCTTCTTTTGTGCTTATACCAAAGAAACTACCTTGTGACCACCAACCATCCTCTAAGATATCGTGCTCCCCAGAGAATGAACCCTTTTCATTCATGACACTCTGTGAGTTTTCCTATAGCAGCAGCCACAGGGTGAACAAAAAGATTTATTCAAGGCTCCAAAGACAGCAAAACGTTGGTGAACTGGTAATTTCGTACAGTACATCACTTTAGCTTTGAGGTGTAATGCACATTGTGACCTCTTGGGTGTGCTATTGGCACTTCGGACTCTGATTCCTGTTACCTGAGACACCAGTGGAGTGACTGTGATGGAGCTGTGAAAAATGATAGATGTTACAGGTTTATTCTCCACAACATCTCTGTTTTGCAGATGCTGGCAAATTTGTCTGCATGGCTCAGTGAAGCAGTGCCATGCTGTTCTGACAACAGAACCCAAGCTTCTGTTTGTCCATATGAGGATATAAGAGGACGGCATTGTGCCTCAGATACAGTAATATGTTTCAGCTGTGCGGCCCATTAGGAAGCCTTTAATTTCTCACTGCAGAGCTCAGTCTGATCCACGGAGCCCCCAGGAGCTATAAAATGCTGATTTATTTCCCTCTCCTACAGCTCTGCACTTGGAGCCTGGAGAGGAGCTAATGATGTACTACTGCAGCTATTTAAACCACTGTTTGAACACTGGTTTAAATATGGAAGGGGAAGTAAGAAATTAGCATCAGTTTTGCCACTGTGATTCCAGCCTGCCAGCCTCATCCCAGACACACTGACTTGCACATTTTCCAGTCCTATTTTACACGAGCAGAGAGAACATACAAAGGGAAGTTTAGCCTAGGAGGAACATTCAATTAAAAATGATGACTCCATCTACAAAACATATGAAAATGAGGTTTAGCAAGCACTTTGTAATGGTTATCAGTTCAAGAACAGAAAGAAAAATGAGAGAGTGAAAAGAAAAGACGTGCTGTTGATTGTGGGAAGAACATTTTCCCGATTAAAGTAACACTTTTTACTCGTTATTCCACTGCAGATATTTACAGCATTTTCCACAAAGGTTTTCCTCATGTAGTCGTCACTAGAGTTGACAGCTTGAAGCCTGACGATGTCAAATATTAGACTGGAGTCAGTTTGTCCGTTGTCTACATTAACTCATATTTTAAATGATGTTCATATAAGCAGTCAGATGTTATACTAATGTAAAATGGCTGAAAATACGGACCAACAGATCATGCTGACATACTGATTTAAAGCAAGAAAAGAGAGATGAACAGTTTTGGATCCAAAACCACAAGCTCACCAGTCAGTTTAATTTTACATTACCAGGCAGTATTCAAAGAGCCAGCAGGCATCAAAAATTAGGGCAGGCAAAATGACTGTATAAAACATGAATGTATGTGTGATGTCACCCATAGGTTTCTGAAGAATGGTGGTTCTGGCTGTCCCCATCTTGGCAGTCAGTGGGCAAAGACGTGGGTCATGGGAGGAGCTAAGGCAAGCAAAATGAAGCCTGGTTGCTCAAACAAGCCACCTATGATGGCATCCATCTGTCATTCTGCATAAGTCTTAATATACTTTGAACAGATGAGTTCTATAAAAATTCTGACTTGTCACGAATGGGGGAATCAGCTATAGAGACTAAATCTTTGTACCGCGCTGTGAAAATGTTTAGATTTGCTGTGAATATGGACATTTTAACAAGGAGGACAGTATAAAGAAAAGGACGTTTATTTATTTTTATAGACTGACTCTGTCAGCCAGCATGTTTGAGCAGAGATGCTTCTCTTTCTGAGTCTCCTGATAAGTATGTTCCCACTGTTAAAACTAGTCCTAGCTAAAAAGTTCACAACACTGGTTCATTTGCACTGCTCAGCCCAGCCCAGTGGCTCTTGGTGCCATCTTGGTGGTGAAATCCTCCACATCTTTACATCTGATGTAGCATTTATCACGGCTGCTGTGATGTCACAATGATGTCCTACAACATTTGGTCTTCCTCTGCTGGGAGGTCCTGTCTTTAGGGTGAACCAGGGGAGTTGCTCATATCATTGAGACTTCTTGAGTCTTTAGTTGAGAAGTATTGTATCAAAACTAAAGTTAACACAAACCATAGACAAATCAAAAGATACTGATGACCCTCCTATGTCAGACAATTGCCCACTTAGGTTGGCCAGGATAACAGGATGGGTATTACAAACAGTGTTTAGGAAGTGCTCACTCATGCGACATAAAGACTGACTGGGTGTTTTTACTTCCGGGTTCTGGGAAGGAAGTTAGTCTAGCAGTCAACATCCAAGGTCCACTTTCAGAGTTTTGACAAAAATCGAGACCAAAAACTAGTAGCACAATCTAAACATAGTCAAAGTTGTGATCTTAAGTTAGGATCGGATTCTTATTAACAATCATTACATGACAGTAATGAATTCTGATCCAGCTCCATGACAACTGTGCAAACTCGATCCACTGATGAAGAACCTAAAATGCATTTGTAAACTCTAGAAAAGAAAGCTCATAAATGCTAAATGGACTGTACTTATAAAGCGCCTTTCTAGTCTTCCGACCACTCAAAGCACTTTACAGTGCATATCTCATTCACACACATTCATACACTGATGGCATTGGCTGCCATGCAAGGTGCCAAGTGCTCATCAGTTCGAGGAACTAACCATTCACACACAGATGGGGAGCAATCTTTTGGGAGCAATTTGGGGTTCAGTATCTTGCCCAAGGACACTTCAGCATGCAGACTGGAGGAGATCGACCCGGGGATCGAACCGCCAATCTTCTGATTAGTGGACGACCCGCTCTACATCCAAGCCACAGCTGCCCAAATGGACTCTAAATTAAGATTACTTTGTCAAACAATCACGTCAAGATTTCTAGCTGAGGACTTTTCACAGACAACTAGAGAGTATATTCAATATAACAGAAATGTAACATATGTGGACTATAAGTGACAACTCCACTTTCTGCAGTCTCTTTTGACAACAGCGGCATAGTTCAGTAATGATGCCTGAGACGAACCTGTGCTCTGTTGTACTGACACATTCTTCCTCTGAAATAAACCTTTGTTAACATTCCAGGCATTGACCAGAGGTAATAACTGCTCCACCTGGCATTGAAATTCCCCTCAGCCCCACATTTCCTGGGAGATTTATCCCCTTGTTCAAGCTGTATTTACAGAGGCAGCAGGCTATCAGACAGTAAACCACTGTGAGCAATCAAGACCGTGGTTAAGTTTGTCCAACAACCTACACAGAATGAAATGTAGATACAGACCCACAAGGTACAGAAAACCTGACAGTCATTGCTTTTTAAATGCTTGAAAAGCTTTTTTCTAAAGCAATTTTCCAGTTATTATTACTACATATTCAATGAAGTGAAAATTGCAGGGGGAGTATAACCCTATATGAACCTTTTCTCTGGCCTTTCGCAACACTAACAGACACAAAAAGGAGAATGAATTTGCCATTTTTATGTTACTTAAATGCCTGAAACAAAAAGGACAACTACAAGCTTTCCAATTTTGTTTCATGTCTTTGTTTCCTCTCTTTGTCTATTAAAAACTCTATTAAAAATGAAAAGCTCCAGCGCGGAGAGTCAATTTAGTTTGAAGAAAATATTACTGATTGATGTGCACTGGCACTTCCAAAACCCGATAATTCCAAAACGTCAAGAAAGAGATCAGCGATGATGGACAAATCTGAAAGCTAACATTTTCAGCAACGCTGGTGGAAAGTAAAGGAGGATGGGATGTGGGACCTGACCCTGCTGCTGCTGCACAGCATGACATCATACTTATCCCTGTATGGCCCTGGGAAACAGCATACAGCGAAATCAGCCCTCTTACAGAGGGAATTAAGCCTTATACTATCTCTAAATAAGACCTCCTGCAACAAAATGTGAGGTAATGAGCAAAAGAGATTGATTAACATATGGGCCACATGTTCCCTGGTGAGTGTGAATGTATGAGTATGCATTTACGTAGACAGGTGACTAATAGGCCTTATTTACCACTGGAGTTTAACAACCCTGTTTGTTTGAGGGAAATTCCTGAGCCTAATTTTCAGCTCTGCTTGGGAGGTGGCACTAAATCCAAGTTCCATTCTCTATTTGCCCTTGCATTGGTCGGTCTCCAGGGTTTGAAGAAACGGTTTGGTTGAAGAAACAACAAATCCTTTGTTTGGGAACTACTATGTCCTTTCCAAGTGTGACAACGCCCCCATCCACAGAACACAAGGGACCACTCCATGGCAGATTATGGGGTGACATGTTACTACTCACATATTTTGGTGGAATAGTGATCATACCTCCAGTAGAGTTCACAAAAGTAGTAACTCAGTTCATCCTCTGTGTGAAAAAACAAAACAAAAAAAACAAGCCATCTCTTTGTGAATGTTCTTTCTGATGTCCAAGAGGTTTAAGATAGTAATTGTAGATTAGTTTAGCTCATAAACTGTGCAGCTACCTTAGCCTTTCGATAAGCTATCCAGACTAGAGAAGCAGGTTTGGGTTGCTATTTGACATTCTATCTCAGTCTCCAGTAAAGGAGCTCTGACAGGCAGGAGCACCAGGGCCTCAGACTTCTAGTCCTTTAGCAATTAGTAACATGTCCATCAGTACACTCCTTAAACTAGCTAAGCCAGAGAATCTGGATGACAACTTGAATATATGTAACTTTATATGTAACTAAGAGAAGAAGCACATCCTGTGAGAATGACAACCTAGAGTAGTCCTGAGCAGGTGGTTTGTCGTGTTTTAGGGGTGTTCAGCTGTGTTCTGGAGCTGATGACCAGAAAACTCTGATCTTTACAATGGCTCATTGGAATGTTGAAAGCGTTTCATTCAAATCAGTCTGATCACCTTACCTTTACCTTATTATTTAACACTTAACACTGGCCTTGTTTAATAACTTTAACATTGCATATCCATCCATCAGCATAATAGGTCCCCATAAATATAACATTTAATAAAATTTAAGGTAATTTAACTTAAATTTGTGAGTTTGCTGTATTTGTTAGAACAGTTTCCAACAGGAAAGATGGAAAGTGACTCTCGAAACAGGATTTCATTTTTTTTTTTTTTGTCCTTTCATTCACTTTGTGATATCAAATGGTAATTAAATTGGTTGAATTGATTTTGTCTCTGTCTTTGTTAATGTGTTTCCATCCTGAAATGTAATTTCAGAGTAGACTAAATTCCCTGCCTTAATAAATTAACCTATCTATGCCATAACGCATGAAAGGAACTCTCAACATTTTGGGAAATACGCTTCTTTGTGTAGAGTCGCATGACTGTGGCTCTCTCTCTCTGTAGTGGGCACCGAAAATTAAATTAATATTGATCTTCTCATCTGACTCTATCAACTGTCAGTTACTGAGCATATCTCTCGATGTTGGAACTTTCTAATAGGCTATTGAGCATTGGCAACATTTCAAGCAGAGATGTCTTGGCAAAACTTGACCATTTCTACAAAATCACATCAGGGGTGCAGTCTCAAAGCCATCTTGGGTTCATGTGGGAAAATATGCATTGTCTTTGTGATTCTGTAAACATAAACAGGCTAGCAGACAAACAACACTGACCAGTCAGGAGAAAGGAATTAAGAGGTTTTTTAATGAACTCATCAGCTAGACATAGCAAGTCTCTATGAAGGAATCAAAGTAAAGACAACAACCAGTGGTTTGTGTCCTATAGAAAACACCTCTTCCACCCTGGTAGGTATCTGACTCTTACATACTGTTTGGGTCAAAACTGCTCGTTTTGACATTTGACAGCAGTGAAAATACCCTACATGTCATTCTTTTAACCTGAAATTTGACATTTCAAGTTGCCCAAAATATGCAAAATGAATTTTTTGACCCAGATCTATTGAGATGGATTAGAGCCACTGTTGTGGGTCAAGTCAAGGGAAATCGTTTTTCTAGGGAATCTTGAAAGAGTGAAATATTATAACAGTGTATATTCTATGTCTGTGTGTCTTTTTAATGGAACAGTGGTGGCCAGCTTCCCTTTCTTGGACTGGCTCAAAACCCAGATTGCACAGTGAAGGCATTGTATATGAACTGTTTGCAAACTTAAACCTGAACCAGTTGAGCTTAACTGATTCTAAACCCTGGCTCAGCTAGTCAGATGCAAAGGGACACGTCAGTGTAACTTGCCAACAAAACACCAACACAGACAGGACTTTGTGTTGCTCTTGAACTTAGACTTTTTATTTGGGAACATATATTCGCTCAAACAATATTCAACAATATCAACAAATGCTACAAGTATAATACTGATTAAATTACACTGCAAGCTGATAAATATGAAGTTAATTTCAGTAAAAATACATACAAGAAACAGAGCATACAGTAGAGCAGTGAAGCTGCCTCATCACACCCTGGAACCACACCTACATCTGCTTCTCCCATAAAACATCACAGTTAGGAGCTGAAGGTGTGTGACATACAACAGTAACTCTTCAATTCCAAGACAGGACACACCCCAGCTTGTGCCTCTGATCTCATCACTAAATTCACATTTGTGAATTCAGCTTCGATGATAACATTCGAGTCACATCAAACATCCACTACGCAAAAAAAAAAAAAAATTAAAAAAAGCAGCACATTGATGATTATATGAGAGGCTCAGACTGGGGCTAATTCTTGACAAATCAGTATGCTCAGAAAGGCCTCCATCCCCACACTGGTGTAACATGTAAACAGAGGCAGGGATGATGGAGTAGAGATGTTGTTGCAGGGCAGCTCCCTCCTACTGGAAACCAGCTGCTCAGGTCAGGGATCAAACTGGGCAGGGGCACCGTGGCGTCACTGCAATGACAGCAGCTACCTGTAAAACACAAGCAGGGCAGACAATAGGTATCAATCACACAGCAGACACCACCGCCTCACGCTTAGCAATGGCGCTGTCAGCCTCCGCACGCAGAACGCAGAACTGTTACAGGAGCGCTGCCTCTGGCTTGTTATTCCCTTTCATTTGTGAATTATTAATTGGTAAGAAACCAATTTGTTCTTTTTATTCTAAAAGTGTCACGGGTTGTGGGAAGTAATTTATGATTGGTGGTCAACGACCGAGTTTTAATTAAGTCCAGGCCAGAGTTCACAGTGCTGGAGATGGAAGTGGTTCATTAATCACCAACTAGCAGACTAGCCTGGTACATGAAAGGCCAAAGCGCATCACTTCTATCTGAATTACAGTTAATAGTTGGCCAACAGGAAACAAGTAAGTGAATTAAACCCTGTGAGGAGAGAGGATTCATGTTAGCGTTTCATGAACAGACTGAATCTCACCAACACATCTATGGATTTAGAATCAAGCAGAGATGTACATCAAGCCGATTCAAACATCTCACAATGACAAACAACACTGACTTCTGTTGGTTACTTTCATGTCATAGGTATGACAGTCAAAACTGTCAAGACCACTCAAAAAATGAAATGTTACATTTATTTTGTCCACAGGTTCCACCTAATTGTATTAAGTTTCAACTCAAAAATGTTATGTTAGGGTTTCAATTACACCATTTTTGAGCTGAAATAACTTAATATATTTACGTGGAACCTGTTGACAAAATAAATTTAATTAAAGTGAACATTTAATTTTTTTGAGTGAGCTAAAAGGAATCTATAGTTAGCCAGAAAAACAACACTAAGGCATGCTTAGTATTTGAAAGTTGTTGGCATTTTTTCAATTGATCAGAATCATCAGGCTTTACATTGTGCAAGTCACTACTGGCATGTTCAAAGTCATTTCACAATTTCTAAAACAAAACAGCATGTCATTTTAAACAATATGGTACAGTATCTATACACCTGAAAAATTTCTGATCTAACAGCACAATTTATTCAGACATTTTCATCTGCACTGTCTGAGGCTGTTTCCTGTTTCCTGACACAATGATCAGACATGTAACTGATGAATCACAGAAGATTCCACGTATATGTATACGTATTACAATATCCTGTTCTTATGAAGTCCAATTTCCTATTCTCAGTAGATACAAACATTCAAAAAAGAAATAAATACAATTGCTACATTTGAATTGGACACACACAGGAATCATTGTTTGTATATATTAACAGCATAAGAAAAGAAGAATCTGTGAACTGACTTTGTAAAATCAGTTACAGTATCTACCCAAAGTACCAAAACACTGACAGGGAGGTCCAATGTAAAGGATTTAGTGGCATCTACTGATGAGGCTACAGATCCAACTAAACACCCCTCACCTCACCTCACCTTCCTCTTGCAAGCATGTAGGGGAAACTACAGCGATGCAAAAGACCCAACCTGGAGCCAGTGCTTTGTTTGTTCACTCTAAGCTTCTTTCAAAACACAGTGGTTTAACATGGCAGACTCCAGAATATTATCAGAGTGATTGTGTCAACATCAGTACTTGTGATGAAGGAAAATCCTCCTATCCTACTATCAGTGCATGTGCTGTGTTTGAGTAATCATTGATTCACTGAAGTTTATTCATTCAAGTTTATCCAAAAAAGTGTTCTATATTTGTCTTACTCCTGTGATCAAAAGCATTGCAGCTCACTTCTAGAGCAACTTTTGGACAACCCATATCAATTTCAGGCTTAAATTAAAAACTTTAGGTTAGTTCCACCCACTTCAGGTTTAAGTGGGATATGGATAACTGAGTTGGTGGAAAAGATACAGATTCAGATAATGGTGTAATCACTCATTCCAATCTTAAATAACAAAACTTATATAAAACAGTGCAAATCAAAAAACAATTAAACACCCAACACAATCAACAAAATGATGCTGCATTAAGCAACAGACAATAACTGAATTTAAATTCCACACAACACAACATCAGTTGTCCACAGGTAAATCTGATGTTTTATACTCACTTGGAACTCAGAGCCACAGGGATACTTAATTAAAATTTGTACACATTTGAGACAAAAAGTCATCCTGACACATTTGTTTTCTTTGTTAATGTTGAGAGCTACTCTACACTTCAGGTGTGTAGCCATTCAATCATACAATTAAGCAGCAGCTGACAGTCTACCAAAAATATATGGGACTCAACTGAGTGGGCCTGACTGACCACACACACATAAATACACACACACCAACGCAAACACACGCCTTCCATTTAGAGAGATTTAAGCTAAAGAAAGGCAGTAAATATGGCAAAAGCGGACACTCACAGGAAAAGAATTTCACTTCATGTAATACTGTTTTGTGTAGCAGTTATTTTCATTTTTATTGAATTTTATTCAGATACTCTAGCAAGTACTAATAAAGAAGATTAAATTGAAGAGAAGGCGAGGAAGGCAAATAAATTTCTGTTTCCCAAAGTTTTCTGATGGTCTTGAGGGCTTCCAAAACCTTGAGTGATATAGAAAAGATTAAAAGTGCATTAGGTGAGCAGATGCAGGGAGTTCAAATGGCACTCATTGTAAATATTTCTGCTGAAAAAATCAGAACGAAAAGCAATAAAAATTAGAATATTAAAAAAAGCCAGGGCTGAAAGCTGCTCCCGTACAAACAGATGTACGCAAATAATGCCAACCAACACATGGTAGATCATATCAAAAATCTTCTCACTTCATTGGCAGCCAGTTTGGGCAAATTCAGAAAATGAAAATGGGGAGGAGGGCAGGAAAAGCAAGCATGAGGAAGAGGAGAACGGAGTGAGAGGGAGAGAAGAGAGAGAGCTCAAGGGGGAGGAAGAGTGATGAGAGGGCTATGAAGTTTGACAGGGGAATGAACATGACTACACTGCAGAGCTCGTCCATGAAAAGACCTAAGGCGTCCGTCAGATTGGTGATTTTGTGCCCATCTGCACAATGTTTCAATCCTGACCAACTGGATGGACGCCAGTTTAGGAGGAAAGGAGGTGGACAGAGCAGATATATGTCAAGGTAGATCTCTGTGTGTTTAGAGGGAGTGTGCAGCGAGAGAGAGAGAGAGAGAGAGAGAGGGAGGGAGGGAGAGGGGTAAAGATAGGTCTTTGTAGAGATCAGAGGCGATGGGGGTGACTGTGTCTGCTTGGCTCACACAGTCAGAGAGCATTGCCAGTCATGGCCACATCAAAGCTCTGCTTGCTACCACAGAGAAGACCCCCCATCCGCAAAAAAAAACACACAAACACACAATTGTATGACTATGTTCATTCCTTAGCCTGTAATCCTGCTGACAACCTTCACTGCGACTTGCTCTTTGTTTACCTTTTACCTTAAACTTGAAGATTAAAGTCAGTGTAGTAAGGTAAGGTAATTCTGAGATTTCTTTCAAAACACATTAAATATGTTGGAAAATAGTAGCTGAAAACATGTGAAAACACTTATTAAGAACGATATATTAGTGAAATGTGGAGTTACAGGTTCAAACAGTTTTTCACCAGTTTTCAGTCCAGGATTTTGTGGGCAGTCCTTAAAGGGTGGCTCGATGACACGCTGAGGCCACCCTGAGCATACCCCCGCACCCCTAGCAGAGAGATAGAGATGAATTCATCTCACTCAGAGTGTTTCAAAGTTAGTCATGTCATTTTCTGAACTCATCTGACATGTTTCAGTCGCTTCAAAATGGCTGCTCCACTGCTCCCACGAGTGGGCGTGGCTTCAGCACATTCAGAGGACACGCCTCCACAGTCCTGGAGCTGAGAATCCATTTTTACCTGATTTTGACACCTAATTTCATAAACTTGTCAATATTTTTAATCATTCAAAGTTGGCTGGGTGATTAATGACACTTTCTTCTTTGATCTGACAAACTCAGAAAAAAAAAAATCTTATTTTACATGAACTTTAAACTTATTTTTAATGTTTTGCACATCATTTTTATCAGCTATGTGAGTGGAGTCTTCCCAGTGTGAGGGAAGACAACTGTTTATCTGGATGATTGAACCTTGAACCTTGATGACCAACTCATGATATTTGAATGATCAACAGGGGCGAAAACATCAACATGGCTAAGGTTAGTGAAAAATGGTAGTTATATATATATAATGTAGTTCAAGTCAGACTACCATCTTTATCTAACCCTAATGAAAGACTGAGCTGCATTCATGCTTTAGTTAACAAGAGGGAATAATGTAATAGATTAAATATGTATGTATTTCCTCATGGATAGTCTCACCGTGACCCTGATGAGGATAAGCGGTTACATTTAATGGATGGATGGATGGATGGATGGAATTTCCTCAAGCTGAAAAAATAGGCCTCATAAACACTTTTTTTTTTAATGTTTCACATTCTGCACTTTGTTTTATTCGCAAAATGTTATCAAAGAGTAAAAAGAACCATTTCTCATGAAATTTCAAGTCTTGCTGCCGGAGACAAAAACAATAAATATAGCAGTGTCAGTATGAACATGGAAAGAAAGTCTTAATACAGCTGTCAACAATGTCATCAAAGTAAAGTGAAAAAACTTTGAACTCTAGCATAAAGCCTGTGTTTGCATGCCAATAAAGTAAATTCAGTAAATTTCTAAGCCACTGAAACTGAATATTTATTTGGTTTATTTTACTTGTGTACCTTCTCCGTTGATTTCTGTAACATCAGTTCAAATTTATTCAGATTACGGCGTATCTGTTGAGTTTCAAATTCAAAAATTCAAATTGTCTTGAATCACTTCGACACGCCACTGAAGAACAATTCTTGCTCGTGTGAGTGGTTTCCCCTACAGAATAACATTTCCTACTGAATACATTTGCTAGTGCAAATTAACACATGGTAGCAAAACACTGGGGAGTTCTGACAAGTGGGCAGTCACACCATCATCCAAACAAACTGCCCCGTATTTCACCAAGTTCAAATAGGGTCTCAAAACCTACAATATTCTATATCAAACAAACATCAAAACGTCCAATACTAACCAACAATGTGATCTATATGTGAATGAAGCCGATGTAGTGGTTTATCCAGACTGTTGGGAGATTTAGAGGTTTCAATCTAGTCTAGATCAATACAGACTCACTGAGTGGGTCAGTGCTGTCCTGCCCCATTTCCAGAACATAGTGTCCAGATGCAGGAAGCTAATAGCTCATATCAATCACAGCCAAAACCGGTTCCATGGCACCACCATTGATTGTCAGTCAGCAGGAGAATGAATGGCATCTCTGTAATGTTGTGGAGAGGAAGCCAACCCAGGTCTGTGTGGTGGAGGAGTGGAATGTCCAGAGGTCCCCTCAAGACCGAAAGCTTTATTGGCGTAATGTGTGCCCTCAATCTATCACATCAAGTATGTGGAAGAACAAGTAAAAAAACCCTCACAAACAAGATTACAGTATAATGGCCTTTATCAATAGATTCTTTACTACTTCAAGTGTTGATGTAATATACTTTAAACTGTCTTCTGATCATCAAATCACTGATGTAAAAAAAAAAAAAAAAACCTGGTCTTCAGACATCATCTGTGACTGTGATGGCAAGAGGCCAAACGCTCCAACATTTTGTGAACAGTAACACCTTCTTACCATGATCTCACCATCACTAAATACAAAAGGAGGAGGAGTCTTCGACCTTTCAGGACAAGGACCCCTTAGACGAGAGACCAACAGAACCTGGAACCCCACATGTAATTATTATTTTTAAATGTGTCATAGTTTAAGCCTGGCCTATAATAACTTTATTAATTAAATTAATAATTTGTTTTATTATACTGGATACACTATACTGGATTATTAGCCTATATGTGTTTATGTTGATAAAACATTCATGTATATTTATTGTTGTTGATGAGGCTTATATTTTCTATTATTATTATTATTATTATTAATATTATTATTATTATTGTGTTATTTTTTAAACAACATTTAGCTTGAGACCCTATTTGAACTAGCTGTAGGATCTCGAGGCCTCGTTACTGTGAGAAATTTATCCATTCTCCTTCGCTTAATATCAAAGTAGCAGCTAGCGTCATTTAGTAACGTTACTGATTCATGTTAATTTCACAACTAAGAATATGTTTGTCAAACGTAGCATATAATTGCATATTAATGCTTGCAGGTTATTCAATACCTTTTTTTTTTTTTTCATTTTCACAAATTATTTTGGTGAAAATTGTATTATTATGACAAAAATTGGTGGACCCTCTGCAGTACTTCTGCGGACCCCCTAGGGGTCACAGACTCCCGGTTGAAGACCCCTGCTTTACAGTGATTTTAGAACAGCTAAGAGGGTTTATTAGGTGACGCCCACTAGCTATTCTAAAATCACTGCAAACGTATATCTGACAAGATTTCATAAAATAAATACATAGCAGCAAACAATCAAACCATTCTTTATTGCCAAGCAGTGTAGTTCTTCAGGATATCTCTGTTAACTGTATGTTTGAGTCTGACGCAGCACAATTAAAAGACAAAGTCTAGAGTCAAAGATATCGCTCCAGCATCTTCTCTCACACTCTTGTGTTCACATTCATGCTGTCACTGAACTGATTTGTCCTGCCTCTGCAGCATCAGAGAGTTCTGCACGGTGATGCTTCGCAAGCAGTGGTTAATGTAAACTCCAAGCTAGCCGAAGCTACATCATTAACTGATCACAGATCTGTGGTGGAGTTTGGACAGATAAAAAGCCGCTGGATTAGGTGACAGCACTAAGAGGTATTTCTCCAGCAAAGCAAGAACAACAGCAGCTTCCCAGGCTGCTCAAACATAACTCCTCATAGATCATCTTTATTTCTTTCATGTGAAACTTTTTTTTTTTCTTTTCACACTTTTCACTGTTTGGTGTAGTGATATTGATGTGATGTGGTCACATTGGTGTGTTTTTGAACACAGCTTAGCCAATCATAATCAAGCACTGGAACCATCTTTTTCACAAAACTCTTTTTTCTGCTCTTCCAGAAAAAGATTTGGAATGAGACCTCGTATCATATCACAGCCAGGAGCACTCATTGTCACTATAAACACACATAGAAACAGTTACTGATTGAAGGACTAAACTGTAATCACTGACTGTCATCATTTTCACCACCCACATGCCCCATCATGTCTCCGTCTGCTGTTGTTTCTGTGCTGATAATGTCTGATCTCATTTTCTATTCTTTTATCTTTGTCACTTGTTTTGTTATCCACCCTGGCAGTTAAAGAAAAAAAGTTAAAGCCGCCCTATAACATGATTGTTTTCACTTTTTCCTTCCTACATCAACAAACTGAAATTGAAACTCAGCTCAAATAAGAGGCAAATATTGTGAGAATCCAGACAATTGTAGAATTGTGGAAAAGGCTACTTTCATTCTTTCAGGGCAGCACATTGATCATATTTTTTGGGTCAGTTTGACTGATATTCCCTGCAGTGTGCAATAAACATAAATAATGTAATTTATCAAAATACATAAAAATGCAAATATATAATATATAAAAAGAACCTTTTTAAAAAGGAAAATCCTCATAGAGTCCAAAATGGAAAGTGTTTATTCTGTGGAGAGCATTCTGAGCAGAAAGCATGTTTAAAAAATGACAGCTCAGGGGCTCACTGCTACTTTGATTGTAAATCAGGGCTTTGAAAGAGCATTCACTGTGTGTGAACATATACCAGATAATTACATTTAAATAATTTTAAAAAAAGTATTAGCTTGCACACAGTGAACTCAACTTATATTCAATTTAATATCATATTCTCTGTTAGCATGAGACTCATTGAACTCTGACGCCAAAACTCAGCCTTCAGTTCAGTTCTGTTTTGCCAGTCACAACTTTGTCCAGCTTTACTCTATGTTTATATTGTAACCATGTAAGGGTAACTTGCCGTTTTTAGTGTGTAGGGTGTTAGCTGAAGTTATGTCATATGTTAACTGTAGCACACAGATAGTGGAGAGGACGGACTGCAATACTCGGCCAATTGCAGGCTAATACCCACAGCTTACTTCCTGTGAGTGAGATCAACCCTATACGAACGTGCTTTGTGTTGTGCTCAGCTGTTCGCTAGTGGTATTTAATATGATGCAAACTGTTGACTGTTGCTGTTGACGGCTATGGCAATTTTTGCCAACTCAGTCGGTGGGTAACAGTACAAAGCCTTCAAACAACCTAACATCTCCAATGTGTCGGTGTGAGCTGTGCCGATCCTCGTGATGCGACCCAGCATTAAGCCCTCCACTCGAGGATGTCACTCATATCACCTGCAAAGGTAATCAGTCAGCTTTAGATAATCTCAGATCTTCTGGAAAGCTGTCAGCAATGCATGCTGGGTAGCTGGGAGTGGAGTATTTGCCTGTGTTCTGCGGCGGAGGGAAGGGTGGCATTTTGATTTGATTGGGGATTAAAGGTCACGAGGAAGTATTTAAACACTCCTGCTCAACTTTTCGGCTAATCATTCCTCCGCAGCTGGGAGTTGGAGGAGTCGGCAGCACTCCTAGATCACCGTTGTCACAGTGTGTTGTCTCCCACTTCCGCGGTGACAGAGCCATACCCACCCAGCCAGTAATCCCCTGCAGCAAAGTTTGGAGTAAGCTGACGGCATGGAAAAAGATAAATAAGGATTTTCATTTTTTACCCTGTAATGAAAATTTGCACAGCACTTTCTCTCCTCGCTGCATTTATCTCTAATACAGTTTCAGATATTCCTGTGCTGTAATTTACCACAATGCCCAAAAAAAAACTTCCCACCTTGTTTTTTTCAAGGACCAAACAACTGAAACTTGTTTTAAAATAATGATTTCTTACTTCCAGACTTCAGACATTTAACATCTGCTAAGCTTCACAGCTATTCCACTAGTGCCAAGCTGAGTAAGTAACACATCTATACGCACAAGAAACTTCTCCCACTTAGAGAAGAGAGATTGAGGACGTCAGTGACAAATGTCTTGCATTAACTTTGTTGTTTATTTTTCCCCCGGAAGATGTGAAATAACCCTATTAAATCAAGTAGTCACTTGGCCATTAATCTCAATGCAGCTGACTAGTCCCTCAAAGCTAATGGGGTTTAGAATTTGCATGAGGCGAGTTTACCCACAAAGCTTCGCCTAAGAGGATTGCTGTTCAGACAGAGAGCTTATTGTCACACTTGTTCATAGACATGGATTAACGATACTAGGCCCAAAGAACTCCACTAACTGTGGCAGCAACTCACAAGTTCCCCTTCACTGACTCAGACTGATGTTTCAGAGGGATGAAGATTCAGACAGTCTGCAAGCATGCATGGAAAAATACCTCGTATTTATTTCATTTATAGAAAAAATTGCCCATTGCACGTTAAACATCCATCAAAAAATCAGTCCTCGAGCATGTCATGCTGATTTAAGCTGCAAAAGTAAAGAGAAAACCAAATATGATGATTGTTTTACATCACTGTTTGTGATTCCTCAAACGTCTCCTAAATATCAATTTCTCTTTTAATATTTATTGTCAGACGTATCAGCCCCAACGTCGCAGTCGCTCCTGAATTTCCGCTCTGCATTGTCAACTTAGCTTTTTACATCATTTGAATAAGCCTCTTTCAGCGCGAGCCTGTGTGCTGTGTTTCATAGTGACTAAAGCAGCTTTGGAGTCTAAATATAACATGTATCCACTGCATTAATTCTTTAATATTTATCAGTGGGAAAAAGGTGCTTGAAATGTGGCATATATCCGTGTTTAAAATTCAGTTGGAAAACAGCAAAAAAATAAAAAATAAAATAAAACACACAAGTTCTGCTCAAGTTCTGACAGTCTCACACACAAACAAATTGAGACTGCACCTCAAGGACAGCACAAATCCTTCAATATCTCCCGGAAAAGAAATTCTCCGTCTTGTCTACCGCTGCCCACATTGTGTTACTGATCCACAGTGTGAATTACAATGGCAATCTGAGCAGTGAGTCGCACTCGTGTGATAGCTGCTCAAGAGTGACAACAGGCAGTTATGATACAACATCAGAACTGCAGTTTATTCCCTTGAGTAAAGTGGTGTGTCAGGGATGTGTAACACATCACAGTAACAGTGTAATCCTACTCTATTTAGGAGCAAAATGACAAAGCAGTGCTTTGAAGGGTGCTAAGTGTACCTTCTGCCTATCCGTCTATCTGCTCCCAATACTCACTGATTTCTTTTCAGGGTCAACAGTAGCTAACTGACAGGTGGAGTTGTGAGGGAAAACATTTGAAGGCAGACAGCATAATTGTAGATACTGGTTTAGAGATGGAGAGCAGACACCCAAATGGTCTGACCAGAAACCCAAACATGATTGTAGAACATGAACCCTCGACCAATGTCTCTCTGACTTTTTACCTCATAAAGATATTTATTGCAGTGATGGGATGATTGGCTCAGCTCACCAAGAAGAGCTGGCTCTTTTGGCTCCCTTTTGGCTTTTCGTTTTACCACTTCAATGAGTGCTCTTCAATAATTCAGCCAAATTTAGCGCTGTTGTGACTTATGATTTGTATGTGTACACACTATAACACACAGTTATTCAGTACATCCTTTGTACTGAAGTATACAAAAGTAAAAATGTAATGTGATGTTAATGTAAAATAGAAGTATACTGTTGTCATGGAGTGAACTTAACAACAGCCCCTCTATATTTATGTATTTACACTGTGACGTTCTGTGAAATGGAAAGTATGTTGTTAACAGTTCCTGTAGGCTACTCCTACACACTGACCATGAGAGGACACACAGTAATCACTAATGACTTTTATACTGAAGAAACTCTTAGTGTTAGAAAAAGAGAGTCTTCCTCCAACTATCACCACAAAGTTGGACGAACACTGTTACTTTTGGCCATACAGTGTACAGCAGACAAGCTAACATACTTCAAGTGCCTAACCTCACAAGGCAGCTGGACAGAATCCATCTTGCCAGGCTTGAAGCTATGCATGTTTATACAGCGGTTATAGACCAATCAGTGCCCTATGAGGAAATACTGGCAACCATGGATTGGGATTAAGGGACTGTTTGCTTGAAAACAACAATAGTGGCTGCTAAAGAGGTTAGCAAAGACAGAGCTACCATCATGTTTTCTCTCTTCTCCCAACTGACTTTACTAATAGTTTCATTATATTATATATGGTTCATTGGTTAAAGTTAGTCTGTGACAGACGGTGATAGACAGATGGTTTATCCAATCACCTGTTTCCACTAACTTTCTGGAGCAGTCAGGTTACCAGCTGGTAAAAAAATGACAAGTATGCTGTAGCTGCACTGATTTTACTATATTACACACAGTGAATACCATCTTCATTGAGTGTGTATGTGTACACATACATATGTGGCAAAATGTACCAAAATGTCACATTTGTCAGCTGCTGTTAGGAGTGTAAAGACAAACCTGAATAAATCTGAATAGTGAATGATGAATAATGAATGTCTTTCATACAGGTCAGGGTTCAGTGAATGGTTTGATGATGTGATAATGATGTGAGTCAGATGTTGTGAACACCTGTGGGAGATTTTTGGTAAATCTAAAAATAAAGACACACTCTATAGCGGTGGGTGGTGCTGATGAGTTGTTTCATTGTTTTCCAGCCGACATAAGGTACGTGAAGAACTAGAGGGAAGGTGACAAACAGGAAATGCAATCTGCCTCCACCAGAGCACTGGTTACAAGTAATGGCCCTTTCAGACACGATACAGTTTCAACCGCTTTGCATCGCTGTGTCAAGGAAATGGCTTGCGTTGAAGAGCGATGAACCCAGAGGCAGTGTGAATCACATGAAATGATCGTACGAAGAAAAGAGTGAGACGAGCAGAGGGTCAGCAGGCCCAACACAACATGACATGTGTTAGAATAACACCATAACAGTCTGGTCAAACAGTAACATGACTGAAGAAATGAGACAACAGCTGGATTTCTCAACAGACTAGGATCTGCTGTCTTGACTGGTAACTTCTAACTCTGCTCTGCATTGGTTACTGTGTTGAAGTATTATTTTTGTTATTACTGTTTGTAGCTGTGATTCAATATCTTAACATAGATGACTGCTACAAATTAAACGTTTGAGTTTGTAACACTAAGTTACATAGCCTACCTCTGACTCCAGTATAACTTCATTCATAATGTCTCAGCTCAGCTCTTATTTTAGACAATCTATCTATCTATCTATCTATCTATCTATCTATCTATCTATCTATCTATCTATCTATCTATCTATCTATCTATCTATCTATCTATCTATCTTTTCCACAGTGTGTGAAGATCATGAACTAAATGTATTTTAATGTAAATTTTGAGTCAATATGATTTAGGCCAGAATTAATAAAATAACATTGTTGTTTTATTGATATTTTTCATGAATGAAGACATTAATTTTCATTTGTTGCACCATATGATATACTACATTATTAACCACTGTAGTATGTAATGATTTATTACAAAATATGGGCCAATTTATTGCATAGGCTGCAGCAGATTATAACAAATTGTAGGTTTTATTACATAATGAAGTGAAAATGTATTACATTTTGTTGAGTTGTTATATGATGCGTTATTTGCCTTCACAGCAGCAATCTCTAGAATAATAGCTGATGTTTGGATTTGGAGACTCTTGATTGGAGAACCTGCAGGAAATTTCTACCTTGTCAGTCGACTGAAAGTAAAAGTCAGTAAAAGTAGCATAATTGAAAAGCACTTATCGTAAAGTGTCATGGGCTCATTTTCACCCGCAGTCATGTTGTTTTGTTCTCATACAGAGTGCAGTTTTAATACATGTCATTGACATGCATACAGAGAAATCTCACTCCCCAAATGACTTTGTAAACAAGATGTGAGGGCAGTGCCAGTAACATAATTCGTATAGGAATAAGTGTCAGGGTGCAGTTATTGCATTATTTAGAGTGCCATAAAGAGCCAGGCTATTGATTTGAGAGCAGAAGCAGCTCTGCAGTTATTTCTGTCAACGTCACCCTCATTAAACTGATGTATGGCACCTGCTATTCTCCTTTCTGCCTCTCTTGCTTCTGCTCTCCGTTGCTCTTTCACTCACTTTTTTATGCACTCTGTCGAGCTGGATGTCTTCAAGAAAAAAGAAATAGTGAGCAACACACTTGTTGCCATTAAGAGCCATTTAAACGGCATTTGTTTCGATCATCTGTGAAAGATGTGACCGCCTCACAATTCTTGTTTTCTCTTTTCTAGTTTAAGACACATATGGACACGAGTCATTAACCTCTGTCACTGTGCTCTCCTCTGCAGCTTGGATTAGAGGTCAGTCTCTTCCTCAATTGGCTGGACACTGCAGACTCTTACAATTTTGCATGTCAGCTTCAGACTGATGATACAGTACAAGGGAAAATAGTGTATACATCAACTTTATCCTGCAATAACTGAGTCTTGCAGGTACTGATCACAGCACTGACATCTCATCACCTTTTAAGTTCATATGATGATCTTGTTAGCAAAGATTTGCATATTTACACATTCAGCAGATACAAAGAGCATCATCATTCAATTGTAATGCCGTAGTCGAGTTTTTAGAGCTTTTTCTCTCAAAATAGCTGCCTGCTGTAAAAGATGCTATAAGAGCGGTGAGAGTGAACCCAAACACTAAAGTCGCAGCTGGACCGATAAACAGTGAGCTGCAAACTCACCATAAATCTCTGTAAAGCCAAGGGGAGCTGCAGATTCTGGTGATAATTCTCTACAGGTTCACAACAATGAGTGACCCCTTTCACATTGTCATTTGATACATTGCTATTATAAAAATATCCATTATGGCTGCTTTAATCGCGCATATAAAGCCACTTTTCATGTCACTGCACTAGGATGCTGTGTAAACAAGCATGATTTTAAGAATTGTGAATGTAAATGTAAATGTATACATGCTTCATGGTGGGAACCACACATGCTGATGTTTTTTTTTTCTTCCCTTGTACTGCCTGCAACTGACAGTTGTGTTGGCTTTGCAGTAGGTAGTACCATCTGTTGCCATCTGATCTTCTTCTTTATATTCATCAACACTTAAATCTGCTTAACATTAACGGCCAAATTCCACCAGGCACAGACGTGTTCCGTCTGCACCGCGGCTGCCAGAGCTGATCGTAGCCATTCTAGTCAATGTTTCAAACCCCACCGTCCCCGCCTCGGTCCGTTTCAGAAGCGTCCCACGAGTGGCTCTCTGCTTGGCTCAGCTGAGAATACGCAGCTGTTCCATTTTTATATCTGCACAGGGTAGCTCGAGCTGGCGGGAAGTCAGACACAAAAAACACAAAGGATCCGGTCGATTTTCAAAATAAAACAACCCGTGCAAACTGCTGATCACTGAAACAGTCAAAAGGGAAACAAATTAACTACATAGCAAATTTACACATTGAGATGCACATAAACCAAAGAATATTCCGAAACGCTGCTAGCGGGGTTTGAAGTCGTGAAGAGGACAGACAAAAACAGCATTGCAGCCGTTATTATTTTTATTGGCATGTTTATGAATCTTTTAGGTTGACTGCCAGTGAAGGTTTCATTTTTAACACCCTGCCATTTATTTTGAAATTGTCACTTAACAATTACATTACAATTGACTTCTAGAGAACCATACTTTTCGCTAAGGGTTTGTTTGGGAGTGATCATTTCTAAATCTTATGTTGTGTCATCCTATTCATTCTCTTTAACCCTGGTTTTATCCACCCCTTTTGCAGCACACAGGTCAAACTTAAAGCACATATGAATAATTTGACACTGATAGCGACACTGACAGAGAGCCTAGAAAGTGGTCAGTAGCAGATTCTCTGCATGGGTTTTGGCTGTCACGATCATCCATCATCTTATTAGGGAAGAAGAGAAAGAACATGAGGTCAGTCATTTTGTCTGACAGCTACCAAATGGATGACTGAAGGAGGCCCTGCTGAGCAGAGCAAAGGTATCATAATTCTACAAAAGTACAGATAGATATAAGTATATATAAAGACTGGGTTCTCTGAGTTCTAGAAGACTTAAAGCAATATTGGCGTCTGTCTTTCAGCCTTTTATTTCACCAAGCTCTCCCCAACGGCTAAAGTCAGTCCCACATTTCCTCTTGTCTGATCACTTCTTGCTCTGTCACTCTCTCTTTTTCTCTTGAGCCTCTTCACCTTTGTCATTAGCTGTGTGCATAGAAGCTGCTGGGCCTGTTATACTGTCCGCTCACCCGACTCTGGTTCTAGCCTGACACTGGTGCTGTTCTCTGCCAGCATTCCCCCCCTGCCTGGAGCTTCATCCTCCCGGCGTTCCAAAAGCTCCCGTACTACCAGTGTAAACACTCACAAACTTTGGATTCACTCTTGTCGCTCTCATCAGTCTTGTTTCCAGCCCCAACAGGCAGCTGTTTTCAGTGAAAAGGCTCTCTTAAACCCAATTGTACACTACCTGCTCAGCACCAAACAGCAGACAGACACAGTTAGTGTCTAACTGAGGAAACACAGTGGAGCATTTAGCAGCTAAAGAGACAGACATTTGTCTCAGGAGTTGGTCGAGACCAAAAAGAGAGCTAAAAGGAGATTGGGTGGACACAATAGCAACTTGAACTGAATGATAATGTTGGTCTGTAAGTACCTGTGTGCTTTGAATATCATGTCCAGAATCATGTATTAATTATACCTTGAGCGAAAATGTTGATTCATTTTTTTGAGTCTAAAACCAGAATTGATTTGTTAAGCTAAGCAAAACTAAAAACTGACTGACTATAAATGAAATGGAACTTGCTGAAAGTGTTAAAATCAAGACAAGATCTCAAACAACAATAATAATCTCTGCTGATAAATCTGAAAGGATATTCATGATCCCCAAAGTAAACTAAATATTACTGAAAATATATGTTCAAATATACGCCTGGCTACAATGTTTGTAAGTTGTGGTTTCTGCTCGACGAGGTGTTCCTAAATACTCAGGATGCCTGAACATTTGGCTACGTTCACTGGTCTGTTAATTTTTGCAATCTATTTAGCAAACAGAAAAGAACTGTTGACTGAAATTTGCTCTAACAATGTCCAACATGCCTACCAACACTTCAAGTTCACTAATAAACATGTTTTTTTTTTGTTTGTTTGTTTAATCTGTAAACAAACCTAAATGTAAAAATGACAACGTGTGGTTACACAGGGAGTTAGGTGTTTAACCATCCACCATCTGCTGTCCACTTCCAGGTTAGACAGGCTAACAGTGTCCTGATCTCAGCTCCATATAACACACAGACGTTCCTCACATTGTGTTTGTTATTCTCATTAAAATTACAGCCTGGCTTCTGTTTTTTCTCTCCATCTGTCTGTGTTGTTTTGCTCCTGTTGATGGTGACTTAAAGAGAACCGACAGAAGACTCACAGAGGCTGTTTTTTTTTTTTTTTTTTTTTTTACTGTTATGCTTTTTTTATGTTATGCAACTGTTAAAAAAAAAAAACGGGTTTTAGGGGAACGGCTATAAAACCTTTCATGTATTTAAATATTTATCTAGGTCTAATATAGCTTTTATAGAAGAGGGCAAGTTTGTTTACACTCATATTCCTGGTGCAGAAATCACTTAAATAACGATAAAACGGTTGGCCAGTCATCGCAGTAAAACTGAGTTCGTTCCAGACACCAAAATGTTTGATGGAGCTGAAGCCGAGCATGTTCATTTGGATCTTTAGTACAAGAGCGTGTTGACTTTGTCATGACTGCTCTGCTGCGCCAATAAACCCAGTCTCTTCTGCTAAACTCAAATACAGGGCTATAATATTACTTCACTCCAGTGGGAATACTCTCTCACACAATACACTCTGTCTCTCTGTCTCTGATACACACACACACACACACACACACACACACACACACACACAAGGCATGACTACTAATTGTTCTGCTTCAACAAAGACTGATACATTTCCATAAACATGAAGAATTACTAATCTGAGATCTGACTAAATAGAGTAGAGGGAGATTTCTGCTGTATGCATGTGCCAGAAACCAACATTTTAAAACTTAATGTGATCTGTCATTTTCACACTATGAAATAATAGAATAGAACAACCAAGTCCAACTAAGACAGCAGTCATCTGTGCAAAAACAACAGTAAAGTAAACTCACATTACCAGGACCAAGAGTCTACAGTCACGCTAGCAGCTGTGTTGGATGCAGTGCTGCTTTTTAGCTTAATGCTAACACTAAAATGCTAATGCTCATGAATGAATATTTTAAATGGAAGTCTGACAGCCAAATTTCACCGGACACGGACGTGATGCGTTACGTGTGCGCTGCACAGCTGTTCTAATCAATGTTTCAAACACCCATACCCACCATGGATTTTCAAAATAAAATAAACCGTGCAAACTGCCGGTCAAAAAACAGCCAAAAGATAAAAAAAACGAACTAATTAACTGCATAATACACATTTAGAAACCTGTTAAAAAGCACATCAACCAGGCAAAACAACCAACCAATCTGAGCAACTTAATAAAGTCTGGCGAGCCAAACACTCTGCTTCTAAAACACTCCTGGTGAGGACTGACGTCATGTGAAGGTTGGACCAAAACAGCGTCGCGCCCACACCTTGACAGTGATGTGCCAACAAGTCACCTGTGATGGCACCCATCTGTCAATCAAAGCGGCCACGTTGTTAATTATGTAATACTGTAAGCCTTAATATAATTTGAAGATAATTTCAATCTGAGGATTGCTGCCATTTTTTCGGCATGATGTAATTTGAACTGGCAGAAAACATACTGTGGACCAATGAAAACCATACCTTTACAGATTAGTTACAGATTTTTACTGCAGTGAAGTTGCTGTCTCCAAAGCATATTGTCTGTATAACAGAATATAATATCTATTATATTATATAATATCTATGTTTTAGTGTATAATCACCTGAAAACAAGAATCATTATGTTTATGTTAGCTTAGAATGAGACTTTTATATCTACAGACACTGGGGGTCCGCTTCCAAAATGTCTGCCATGTTTCTACAGTAGCCCAGAGCAGACAAACTTAATATTAAATCCTATACACTGGTGGGAGTTTATTAAACTTTAGCACTTAAGATGGACCCTTTCCTTTTTTAGCACTGAGACTATCTTGCTGTAGTAACTGATAGTGTCTAGCCAGATGCCAATCACTGAGACTCAACACAGGCCAGTCACCATGGGAGCATTGATTGAGCCTGCTGTTTTATGAACAGAATGTTTTGTTCCACAGGATTTCCATTTTCCTCCCCCCAGAAGAAAATAGGTGACGATCAATACTTTATGCAAGCAGAGACATCTAGTATCGAACGTCAAGAGAAGAAAACAGAGGGAGAAAAGAAACAACGTTTGTCAGGCGAGCTTTTGCAGACAGGAGTAACATGAGGCTAACGTTAGTGTGGTGGTCTTTTCATGTGGTAGCTTTGTTAAAGATGCTGAGGGCACATCATTTAACCCCGTAATGTTCTGCTCAGCTGTTTAGCAGAACACGTTGAGTCAGACTCAACCTGTTAGAGCCATTTCTGCCACGTTTTAGTTACACTGTGCTAAATAAAGTCCACTAGATTTTGCTGCATCTTTAAGTATTAGGCCATTTTTGCTATTGGTGCATCATTTTGTTGAAACGCACCTTTTCAAAAGGTACATGCAGTATATTTTTTGACAGGTTAAAAATATAATAAAATCATTTTATGTTATTCCATTATAGGTACTCTAAAATATCAATTTGATCCTTACTTTAAAACCTGCTCAACCAAACAGATGAATTGTCTGTCAGTGATAAATTGTGATGCATAGACACAATTTATGAAGCCAAATGTGTAACACGTCTCTAACATTCATTGTTGTTAATATCATCATACATTATGTTTGAGGCTATTCCTTTCTATAGAAGTATGATTTTCATTTTTACTTCCTTCCACCATGAAGCAATACCTTGTCTGTTAGAAGCATATAGAGATCAAAATATTCAAAAAGAGAAAAGACCTTAAAGGGTTAAAATGAAATTATATAAACTATGTGATCACTGTCATGACCCGGCTCTAAGGTGCTGACAAAAACAATGGGGAGACTCGGGTTGAAGGCAGAGTAAGTAATTAATTGTAATAACCCCAAAAACACAGAACTTAAACAAAAGAAACAATGAGGTGTGTTCATCAGTGCAATGTGTGGCACGTGCGAGATGTTGCATGAAATAAAAAGAACCAAAGATCATGTGGCACACCGGAGAAGAGGACAGAGCCTATTGGAGAGAGAGAGTTTTATACTCTCAACCAGCTGGCCCAGGTCTTTCCTCCTACAATCATCCTCTCCAGGTACCTGCTGCAGTGAGAGAACATGTGCAAATTAACTAGAGAATCATCACATCACTGACGTCCAATGTCCAGCTTATCTTCACTTAAAAAAAAAAAAAAAAATCAAGTGAAATTCAGAAACTCTTGTGTCCTGATGTTGAATTCACTCCTCAGTCATTCACTCATCAAATGAGTAAGAAGATATCTTGTTTGCTGCAAGACTTGGCAAGTTAACAATTCATTTTTTTGATTACCAAACACAAAGTTTTAAAGTTTCTACACTGATGGAGTGCAGAGGAAAACAGGGCTGGCCTGGACTCATTCATGTTATTCACAGTAAATTCCAACAGCAGCAGAAGAAGAAATATAAGGTTTAGTAACGCTACAGAAGCTGTAACATATTAAACAGATACAACAGATCATCTTAGACTGCTATAAGGAATAATCACAAATCAAATGACAGTGATACAGTCACCATTGAACTCAATGACTAAGGCTTTAAAACAAATAGACACTGCTATCTCAAAGTGCAGACTACAGCAATGAAAACACAGTTAAGTCATTTTTATTTCCATGTTTTTTCTCTAAATCTACACGATAGTGTAAACTGATATCTTCAATCTTTTACTGTTATGGCAGAGAACATATAGATTGATCAGACAAGATCACCAAACATTCATAAACTACTGAAGAGTCTGTCAGGATGCATATGGTCAGTGTCTGCCCACACTGTTTTATAGCATTTTCACAAAGCTGAGCTGGATCTGACCGACACGCAACATCATATTTCCTTTTGAGAGACTTTATGTTTATGGCCTCCTGTGGCCAATCTGATGATTTTAAGGCTTTGTCAAACCAAACAGCAGAGTGTGAGCCTTAAAAATATGACAGAGGGGAGGGTATTGTTTTTGGAATTAGGATCTGGAATTGAATTTAAATCATCTATCATAAAAACCCGTAAAGTCATTTGGATAGTCAAAGAGCCCAATAAAGATTTATAAACAATCAATAGTGTGAGAAATCACAGATGAACCTCCATCGGAGTGGAACAGCTGCGGTCTGAAGGTTGTTTACAACTCTGTTCCTTGGTTGTTTAAGTTAGTTATCATGACTGAAGGAAAACTACTTTCCAAATCTGGAGAAATGTTGCCAAAATCTGCAGTTCCTCTAACAGCTATTGAGGCTGGCTCCAGAAGTGAGTCAGTCTCCATAAGTCCCCATGTTCAAATGTCCAACTTCCCAGCAGAAATAAACATGTTTACAGCCTGGTACAAGAAACAGTTTTGGTCTCTATAGCTAATTTCCCCGTTCATGACAACTGTACTGAGGGTGAATTTATATACAACTCACCTGTTCAAATGATATTAAGGCTTAAAGTTATGCAGGATTAAGACAAGACTGCTTTAAACAACAGATGAATGCCGTCACAGTTAGCTGGTTTCAGTCCTTGCCCATTTTTGGATTAGCCGGTCGAGTCCTAAACGCAGCGCCAAAATGGCAACAGCCAGAGGTGATCACACCGAGCTTCACCACTGCTCATCCACTGTTAATTACACATCCTACGGTAGTTAGCTGCAGAGATTAGTGAACCTCTGTATTTAAGATATCAACAGGAAACAAAATCAAAATTGCAGTGCTATGGCTTATTTACCTGCTTTTTGATCACTGAATTCTGTCATGCACCATGTTTGGCCGGTAAATTGTGCAGTCCACATGGCTTGACAGCAGTGTTTTTTTTTTTTTGTTTTTTTTTTTGGCAGAGCGGTGTGTATGCTGAGAAACTGTAGCATTGTGTAGTCAAGATGTTAGGTTGGGAGCAAGCTCACTGAAAGATGGGCCAGCCCATAGGTAATCACTGTTTCCAGCAATGTCCACAGATTCTTTAGTGTTGGCAGCATACTGAACAACTTGGAATAACCCAGAAACAACACTGGGCAATCATTAAAGTTCAACTTTCATTTTTTTTTTTCTTATTTTGCTCACAACTGGGACGTTCATTCATTTGATGTACTCTTTTGAATGCAGTTTTAGAATGGAGGGCACATTGGTGAAAGGCCTGTACTGTACTGTATGTGCTGACATCGCTTCAATAAAAGGAGAACATCAGCTCTAAGCCTCTCACCAGCATTACATAACACAATATGACCGTGTCTGGATGATGGTTGCAGTGTTGTATTATGGGTGATGGATCTTACCACAGGGGGCTGGTCTCATTTTCTTGCTGAAACAGCGATGATGATGATGAGGATGGTGAGGACGATGGCTCCGGCCACCAGGAGGTAGCACTTCCTCTTCCTCAGCTGCCTCTGTGGAGGGAAAGGATCTATTAGGTGGGTGGAGTTCAAGCATTAGACAGCACCCTGTTGGATAATAATGATGGTTCGTTTGACATTACTCAAATTTGTTTCCACTCTCTGCTGGTGGTTAACATATTTAAGCAGTGATTTCTCATTCAGATATTCAGTTCTGAAAACACATTTTGGGAGACGTTGCCATAGTGCATCATCAGCTCTGCAAATGTCAAGTTGCAGTTTAACAACCAGACAGCCACAACCCCCAAATGCCATATTTTGTCTTTTTGAATGAAAATGGAATGTAAACACACTTGTAAATAGTATATTCCTGTTGGAGATTATTTAAAGGGTCACAAACATCAATAAAATGATATGAATCAAAAATAATAAATTAAGAGAGAGGAGGAGGAGATGGAGCTGCAGTTCCCCAAACGGCCACTTAAGTCCGGTTACAAAAGGAGTCAGTCTCCATAAGTTCCCATGTTAAAATGTCCAACTTCACAGCAGAAATAAACATGTTTACAGCCTGGTACAAAAAACAGTCTCTATAGCTAATTTCCCTGTTCATGACAACTGTCCGGAGGTTGAATTTATATACAACTCACCTGTTCAAATGATATTAAGACTTAAAGTCATTCTTTAAAGGTTATGGTTCTTAATTTAAAGGGCTCCATTAACAGAATATAAAATTTATAACTATGTTTTTGTTGGTGTATCATCACCTGATAATAAGATCTGTCACTTTAAAATAATTTTTTTATATCTTCTTCTATATCTTTTTATATCTTTAGATACTCCTCTTCCACAGACTCACTGCCATGTTTCTACAGTAGCCCAGAAAGGACAAACTAATCGCTGGCTCTATATATAAGGCCTTTCATATTTCTTGCAGCCAGGATTTTGCAATCAGCAACTAAATCACTAGATGCTACTAAATCCTACACACTGCTCCTTAAACTGGTTATTAAAAGTAATTTTTACTATCTATTTCTAGTCTTTTTGTTTAAGTCTTTCTTTTTCATCTGCTGTGCTCATGAAATGTAAACAAGATAGCAGTGAAGAGGTACTCAAACAATCGGTCTGTCCAGAGAAACGAAGCACACACTGGAGTCTGCTTGATCACAGAGCACAAAACTCAGAAACATGTTAAGGCACCCAATTTCATAGTCACTTGCACTCAGCCAGTCATTTTCATTTTAAGTACTTCTAGCTCTTGAATGGTTTTCAACATCATTTTCTCTTTCATTTCTAATATTGCCTGTGGCATAATTAAGATTTCAAATGCTTCAAACATTTCCTCCACATGAGGAATGAGCAATGAAGAATGAGTTTCATTCATCCATGTCAATTATCTGCCATGTCAGTAAAAATAGTGTTGACTGTGTTAAGCAAAAATATTAAAGTAAATAGAGTGGAGAGTAGGGGTTAGGAAATATTTATATTTCCTAGTCTCCTTAGGCGGTGACGATGTGTTGAAGCACAGAATCTATGTTGTTTTGAAATGCTTTTTCTCCCGTTTTTTTCCCAGCCTGTTTTCTGCTACAAAGGCAGCAAGAGCGGCGGCGTTAGACCAGAGCCGAGGCTGGAGTCTTTAAATCCTGACGCGCTTCAAAGCAGGGAGAGAGCAATTCATCTTCTTATCTGAGACTCAAAACAGGCTTTCTGTGTGGAAGAGAGAGAGAGAGGAAGAGAGGGAAGAGGGAGGAAAAAAAAAATGCTGTCGAGTAATTTTCCGTTTAAACGTTCCACTCCACAACAATTTGCATAAGCAGCCCTGCGTCTGTGATAAGAAGATTGGTAATTTTCAAAGGCTCTGTGGGGATTGAGAATTAAAAGCCTTTCTCCGCTATCTCCCCTCCTGCAGCTGGCCACCACAGATTCCCTAGCTTCTCTCACGCGTTTCCTCCTAAACTACGCCTTATAAACTTTCTCTGCTGTCCTCTTCTTCTCTCTGCTCGCTCTGTCAGTGCCGACTCGCTCCCTCTCTCTATATACTGTATTCCCTCCCTCACTCTTCCATATTACTGCCGCTGTCTCGTCTCAGCACTGCTGTTATTTGGGGGAGAACAAGGAAATAAATAAGGTAGAGGGGGAACAAAAAAAGGCTTAGTATAACAAAGGAAGTGTTGCAGTATTTTTTAAATGAGAATTTTCCAGATCGCAGGGCAGGCTGAGAGGCGGGACAGAGAGACTCGCAGAGGGAGAGACAGAGGAGGATAGAGAAGGGATACTCTTATCACCAGTGACTTAATCTGTTGGAGAGTGTGTCCTTAGTGCCAGCACTTCAGGGCCTATGGGTGCTACAAGCCTTCAGGGAGAAGACGGTTTCTTCCTGACACCTTTTTATATCCATTCTTAATATCTAATATGAGGGTAATGGTTCATATTTAAGATGGGATATAATCCATATTGGTTTCTAAGTTTGATATCCACACTGACATTTTGCAAATCAGGCTTCCATGAGCCATAGTCAGTATGTGGAGTCATGATGTTGATGGCTAAAAAGAACGTTTGACAAGGAATCTTACTCTTGTCAGTGTCCTTGTTAGCAGTATTTTCCTCAGTGGTACTTACTAATCACTAATAGTGACATCAAATCTCTCCTGAAACTCAACTCATGACTTTTACTCATACCAGGAATTAAAAAAAAACAAAAAAACAAAGTGTGACAACAGAAGCAGACTCAGCAAATTCATGACATACATGAAGCATGTGACTTACATATGATTACAAGCTTCGACTGAAGAGATGAAAAGTTGCAGCAGAAAAAAAAGGGGGAAAAAAAATCCAGAGCGATGAGGAGATACATACAACAGATTGTTTGAGGTCTGGTTACGTCAATGAACCCTAATACAACACAACATTTAATTTGTATTATCATTTGCCATGTTTCTGAAAAATGAATTTCAAATTTGCATTTTGATAGAAACGTAGCTAAGAATAACAACAGGTCCATATTTACTTGATCTAGAAGTTAGTCCCTCAAACATCCAGTGCAGGATAAAATATACTGCTTATAAACAGCTAAAGACTATATGTGAGGCAGACAAAGTTCAATAGCCAATATTCAATATTTGATAACAACAGCAGGCCAAACGTTACTCTAATTTATGATTTCGAGTACAATAAAAACACATCAATACATATTTGTCTCTTTCTCCAGGTCCAGGTAGCAGTGGGAGCAAACATCCTCCTGGGGGTATCCTGCAGCATTCCCAGACCAGCATGTATAATTTCTCCAGTATGTTCTGGGTTTGCCCCAAGGTTGCCTCCCAGTTACAGTAGCTAGGAGGTACCCAGGGACACATCCTAATTGTGCCTGAATCTCCTCAACTGGCTCCTTTCATGAGTATGAGCTGAGCCTTGGCAAGTTATTGGAGCTCATTGCTGTTTTCACGTGAAAGTAACAGTATTTGGCTGCTTGTCACTGTGATCTTATCTTCTCAGTCAATATCAAAGCTTATGACCATAATGGAATTGTGAACTTGGGCTCAGCTCTGGTTCTTTCTCTCAGTGACGGACAAGACAAAGGTAAAACATAACTACAACTGCTCCATCAATCTCCATTTTTCTCCTTTGTGAACAAAGCCCTGAGATACTTAAAAACCAACAACAGAGGTAGTGGCTCCCTTTCACCCTGTAGGGAACAATTCATCTTTTTTTCTGACAGAGAATAGTGGCCCCAAACTTGTGTCGTACTAACCCTCATCCCGACCGTTTCACACTTGACTGCCAACCGAAGTCGATGCACAGAGGTCACAGGCTGACAAAGCCAGCAGAACTACATCATCGGCAAAAAGCAGAGATGCAAGCCTGGGATCATCAGAGAAGAGGCTGCAGTCCTTTGATGCACCTCAAAATTCTCTCCATAAAATCCACATATAAAAAAGGTGACAAAGGGCAACCCTGGGCAAGTCCAGATCCACTAAAATGATTTAGAAAGAATGCCATGTTTGCAACAAGCCCAGCACTTTAAAAAAGGAAGCACACTGGCCAGAAGACCTTTAGAGACACGGTCAGAAGTCTACAAAACACCCATGAGCCCTTCATTGTTTCTGTGAAAGTAAAAGAGGAAACCAGCTCCTCCCTGATCGGAACAGGAGTGCACCAACTGAATCTGAGATTTGGCTGAGGCAGAGGGTTGGTAGAAATGAATGCATAAATGAATGCATTATTTGTGCTTGACATGGTTAGTTAACCTTAGAGGCCTCTCTATATATAATCTACATAATCAAATAGATGATATTGGTTGCCCACCCAACACTCAGAGTTGTTAGTTAGTTGTTAGTGAAGATAGACCCCGTGTTTTTCTACAACCCTTGGTAAATGAAACTACTAAACCTAAATCTTTCTTCCCATGGGGACTGGCTCTGACCTACACAGGATACAAAAGAAATATGTTGGCCACAACAGATCAACAGAATCCTTTAGCAGCTCGGGTTGAAACTCATCCACCTTGGGCATGTTGCCTCTGTGGAACTTTTTAACTACATCAGTGACCTCTGTCAGAGAGAGAGGTAAGGATTCCCCTGAGTTCTACCTACCACTATCACTACTTTGTACAAGCTGCCACACACAAAACCATTTTATCCATGTTTTCTTCCTCTGTTTGAACTCTAACCTCTGTTTTTTCTCTTTGGCATTTTTCTTTCTTTTAAGGCCTTAAAGAACAACCAGTACAGTAGTTGTTGGCAGGGCTGCACAGCACTAACGATAAACTCTTTAGAATAATATTTGAGTAACAATGAAATATTTTAAGGTCAGGACAAAAATGACCACATTCAGTCTGATACAAAAGGATGCCCAGAAATAAGCTTTGTTCTTGCTGTGCAGATGCTTGCTGTGCAGGCTAATTTATTATTATGACACCACTATGCAGAGATGAATTCTCTGTAATGACCATACCAAAATGTTTGGGTAAACAGGCATCCTAGTTTAAAAAGGATGACATTGGCTTCTCTGGTGCAGCATCAGTTTTTTTTTGTTTTTTTTTTTTTACATTGAAGGCTTGCTTTTCACACACTTAAGACTTTTTTTTTTTATTGTTTTGCCTCACTTCCAGCCCAGCCATGAACTGTCCTTCTTCAAGAAATGCCACTTGTAGATACAGTATATGAGATGAAGGTCAGCGGTGCTTGTGAAGAGGAAGAAGGAGAGAGGATTTAGAGAAAACATGCGACAGAAAAGAGGAGAGCAAAAATGGCTTGTTCACCTTTTCATTTTGTTTTCAATATTTCGGCCCTCTGATGCGTTCAACAACCATACACCATTTAAAAAATATATATATTTTTTTTATCCAAGGGAGAATGCAGAAAAGAGGAATTATAAGCATTAAGGCTGACAGGACTGCCTTGCAAACCAGCTATCTTTCTAATATCTGCTTCCGTCACACAGAAGACAAACTTGCTCTGTCTCAGGCAGAAAAAAACTACTTACCTTGTGTGACATGAGAAATATCCTCATAATACAACAATAATGCAATGCAATGATAATGGCCATAATATTATTTCCCTCTATCGCATCTGGTTGGGAAAATTGGAAGTCCATAAAATAAATAATGTTTACAGCGGAACTGCCTCACTTGTAATCGGCTTATATGCAATTTACATAAAACTCAGAGTCCCATGCAGTCACCCTGATTATGATATTTAAGAGGAGAAGCAAATAAACACAGACTTCATGGCCAATCCTGGCATCCTGGGAGGAAGCCCTGTGACAGCTTTTGTCAACAATGGAACAGAAACACTCACCAGCATCAGCATATTTGGCCTTTTATGAAAGATTGATTGGTCTTTAAAAAAAAAATAGCACGACAGTCATATTGTCTACTCTTGACACGATGCTCCACTCCTCCTGTCGACTTACATACCATTGCCACATTAAGCATTTCTACACTGCCCATCTTGTGTACACAGTCCTGGCAATACATGTCAGGAAAGATGTTATTTTTCATCACAAAGAGGAGCTTGAAGGGACTTATCATAACCTTTGCTGCATGTGTTTGAAAGCATACAGTATCAAAAGAAATAGCTAAAACCTTGTTGCAATGTCAGCATTAACGTTAAATGTCTTTGCATGCCTCATCTCCTCTGCGCACTATCCGCAACCACTGATGTGTACATACTGCTGTACTGTAACTTGTACTGGGACTGCTACTGTACTTCTTCACTGTTATTTGCTTGCTGGAGAAATCTACTGCAAACACAGTAGAAATCCTGCCAGAAACTAGAGATAAACCAGGAAATCCAGCAGATTACAGCGTGTAATGCTGATCATTGGTGCTACTTAAATGAAGAATCCTGAATTGACTACATAGTGTCTTTACACAGGCTACACATATCTTGACAAATCATGTTCAAAAAAGGTTTGCATGATCAATTAATTAGAAGTGCAGGTCACACAAACAAAAGTCAGTCCATCAACAACTTAATGTTCACAATGTTGCCAATTTCAAAAGACACCCACTTGGCAAACTGCAAAGATGCAAATGTGAAGACTCGCACTTCACACCACTGCACTAAACAGTGGAAATAGACCACAAACTGAACCTCAAACTGAACTGAACCACTGAACATCAACATCATCAGAGACAGAAGCAGCAATTTGGAAGTCTGGAAACAAACAACTGGTACCAAATATTTGCCACAATGCAAACATTTGACAAATTAAAGAAGAACCAACTTGGTGTCTCTGTAAGGTATTTTGGTGGATGGAACACCATCTTCCAAAAGATATTTCCTCCTTTGGTGTTTTAATGATGGTGGCAGAGAGCAACACATCAGTCCAAAATATCTCATAGGTGTTCAACTGGTTTGAGTTAGGTTTCAGGATAGAAACATATCAGCAGTGACCCTTCCCTCTAAGGGGACAAATGGACCAAACAGACCCAGCAGATCCCCTCAATGTACAGTCATACACATTCATAAGGACTGCTTCATGTCCATGGCAGGTGTCATGGTTATGACAGTGTCATATCTGCCTTATGCACAAACCTTCAAATTAAGTGTTTTTAAGTGGCTTTGTGCTGCTGATCTCACAGAGAATGACTATGCTGTGACTTTCATGCACAACCTTTGTGCTTGGCAACCGACATTTGCCCTCCTCTAGTTTACCTGAAATGTTACTGCTGAGTTATCATTGCTGCTGTCTTAATCAACAAGGTAGCACAGATGCATTGACACCGTCATCAGGTTGCATCAATATTATTGTTATTTTTTTGTTTGTTTGTTTTTCTTGAAAAGACAAAGTATACAGTATTCAGAATGTTTTAATGCCAAACACACTCTTTACCCAAATGGCAATCTCAAAATCTCAAGATTCTCAGAATCTCAAGATGAGTTTTTTGAGAATTCATAAGTAGTACAATACAAGGATTTTACAGAAACAGCCTTACATCATCTGGACAGAGGGTTATGGCCTCTAATGTAAACTAATGTTATCAATTGTAAGATAGATATTGTTGTGTAATAAACATTAGTATTACTACTCTACTTGTTCTATTACAAGTGTTGTTCTATTACTCATTTTCCATCATTCCATAATTTTCACTAGAGACGATCCTCAGAAAATCCAGAACAACTGTTTCAGCAAATACCCAATGATTCCATGTATACATGTGGAACTTTAAAGCAGAAGTAGTAGTGTGATGTTATAAAGTCATCTAACCTTACTGAGGTTAGTAATACTAGCCCAAACCATGATGTTTGCTTAACATTATTCAAGTTGTTTTAAACATAGCAGTGTAAGACAACATGTCATTTTAAAGTATGTAATAATAATAGAGTATGTCTATTATCATCAACACCTTCCTACTTTCAAATAGCTTGAAATCATATGTGGAAATCTTTTTGGTGACCTCCTGGCTTTATTCTGATTGCATTACACCGCCTTCTAATGCATAGGAAGCATAAGTAAACTTTCTAGTGGCTGGAGTGTGTGCAGATATACCACATGTCTTTTTTTTATTGTTTGGTTCTGCTTGTGATTTCTTTCTGTGCATAAAATGTCCTCAAAACTTGCAGTGCATGGCACCATGGGTTGGAAGCCATGTGAAGTACAGCATAAGGGTGACATGTGGTGACTGTGGAATAGACCAGATAGATAATCAACATGCCTTATAACAGACTTATCGAACACATTTTCTATTGAGATTTTTCAAATATTCTTGGCCAAGGGAGCTTGCAAACATATTTGGCAAGACTTTGGCAAATATTGTGCAAATATTGTGCAAGAGCAGAGCACTATCTCAACCTATGTCAGCAAATCGCCACAAGGTTGTGAGGGCTCAGAAAACAATCTGAAGATAACTTTTTACTTCTCTCATTCACTGGCTATGTCGCTCAACCACAGCTGTCACTCTCTCAAACCATCAGACACAAACCAAAGTAAACTTCTTCATTTCACTGTTTTTCATTATAGACAGCAAGCCAGCCACAGTGTCAGAGTGTCATAGGTTACTCTAACTTTTTAGATCTATGAACACCTTTTTTTTTTTTTTTTTTTCATAAGATGTCTGCAAAATGTCCTGATATGCTGTCTATGCCTGATGAATGCAAACTAAAATACCTGTTACCAGGCAAATTATTTTACTTTTGTCCATTTGTGCTAAAAGTTATCAAAGTCAGGGGGCGCTTCGGGTCAGTATTAAAGAAAGTGCCCGACTTATGTTCTATAGCTGTAATAATCTAAAGAGTAGGGCTGTATTTATATTTTGGTTTTACATGGTGTTTATCGAATCCTATGAGCCCATGTGGGCTGGGCACATATTGGTGCATAGCACTTGAAGAATAAATCACCTCTGCGGGTAAGGGAAGGTTAAAGGGGCTGAATGAATGATTGAACTTTGGCCACTGGATTACACCTTTTTTGCTCTCCTCACAGACAATGACACATGCTCCCTGAAGCACACTCAACCTCAATTTTCCTTTTTCTTTCTCCTAATGGTATGCTCTTACAAAACAAAACAAAAAACAGTTTTTTATGTTTATTCTTTCATCCACCATGTTTCATTATTGTACTGCACAGCAGTAGCTAGTGGGCCTTGTTATTTCATTTAAAGTCAGGTTCCTTTAACATGCTTGGACCAGCTCTGGCTCATAGGGCAGAGTCAGAGGAGTGTCAGTGACATCAGCTTGGGTGACTTCAAACATTGTTATTTCCACTCCATATCCTTCAAAGTAGCATAAAGGGTCCAGAGGGACTGGGGGAAGAATGATTGAACAGTATCCCTGCAATCTGTCAGCATTAGCCCATCCCCCCAATCCAAGAGCAGTGATCAGTCAGAGCTTTAACACTGTGATTAGGTTATTCTTTTTCATTATCTTATTTGTCAAAAGGGCAACAATTTGTATGTGTCTGTGTGTGGACGAGTCCATTCATCCGTCTACCCATTCATTTAGAAGCCATCTTCCTTTTTTGTCTTCTTTTCCTTCCCCTCCCTCTTCCTTTGTTCCTTCCACGATCACAATAGCCGGCACTCTATATTATCCTCAATTAAGCCGGAGGAAAACTGTGTTGCATTGATTTTTTTGAGACTCAGAAGGATGTAGTCACTCACTAGGAGATCAATTTCAGTTCTGAAGATGGATGGACTTTGAAGTCTTAACAATTACATCAGATCAAATCAATAATAACTCCAGTTATTTCATACTTTTTTCTAGGTGTGAAATGTCTGAAGATTTTGTTCACTGAATCGCTAGAACATCTGTGTTTTATTGGTAATTATATACCATCTTGTGCAGCAATCAACAATCAGAGTTCATTGTGGTCCACTGAACACAGATGAGGTGATAAAAAATCACCACAACTAGAGAAACTTGCAGCAGGGAGAGTAATCTGCCTCCGGATAATGGATTATAGATTCAATTTATTTTCAATGTAAAGTGAGTAGACAAGGCGGGGCACGAGAAGAAAATGACATCCGCTCTTAATTGACCATTGGTGGAGATGTGCAGTGGTGCATGTAGAGCGGCATCAAGGAGTGTTCAAGGCTACATCCGTGCTTAGACTGTCTGCAAAGTGTTCAGTCTCTTTCTTTAAAGCTCCCTCCACCCCCATCAGCACCACCCAGCCTCCCCTCCGCTCTATCTGTTCTGTTGAATTTTTATGTGATCACAATAGTGCCATTAACGTCACGCTACATTCACTTCATATTGGGTAAATACAAGCTACCGACTGGTAAAATTGCTCACGTCAGCCTCTAGTGGCAATTAAAGTAGATGTAGAGGTCTTAGGGCAGATGCAACAGCCAAACAACAGACACCTGACTGAACCTGAAACAGATCTCATGTCTTCACATCTAGTCTTCTTTAGTTCCAGATTGGCCCTGACTTAAAATCAATACAGCCCTCGGTCTGCATCATTTTGTCTGCACATTACAGCATCAGAGATAGTCGGCATCTCTGATCTCTCAGATCAAAACACACTGAGTGGCTTTTAAAAAAAAAGTGCTATGTGTTTTTGTGCATCACTGCCACTGCAGACAACTATTGTTCAAACCCACAGAATTATGACTTCAGTTTTTGTGGTGATAACAAATATGTTTGTCTTTTTTGCCAAAATATGAATTTGGACAAAAAAAAAGTACAATTCAACTTGAAGCACTAAAGGATTGAAGTGAACTGAAATCATTGAAAAGAGCTGAAGTGTCACCACTAAATAAAATAAAAACAGTTTTGAGTTTTGAAGTGAGTGCACTTTAAGCAGTGACATTTATTTTACTGTGTGAGCAACGGAAATAGCATTTGAAAACTTTGTGGTCAAAGTGATTAAGCTGTCTGCTAAAGACAAGTTAGGTCAGTGTGTGTTGATGCACAGGTACTGAAAGCATTAGAAGTGTAAACTGAAAAGTGAAAATGTCGAATGTTTAATAGTAGTTTAATAAAAGTACATGAAATTTCAATTGAAGTAGAAACTCTGGTTGAAGAGTGATATATGTTGGGTTTAAGAGCAGTAATGAAGACAGTGAGGTGTCAGTGAAATCACTGGAGGCAGTTTAAGTTGTCAGTTAAACGGAGAACTGAAAACAGCTGAATTATCAGTCGAAGTGAAAGCATTTAAAATTTCAGTGTAAGAAATAAAGACAGTTCAAATACTGTAAGTAATGGAAATGTTCAAATAAAGAAGTGACTGAAGTGTAACAGCTCAAGGTGCACAGGCTGGAAGCATGTGAAAATAACACTTACAGAGTAAGCACTGAAAGCAGTTACACTGCCAGCTAACGCTGTATGAACAGTAAAACATGCAACCATTTGTTAAGTAAGTAAAATGTCAGTCATTCAGAAAGTAATGAGACACAACTAGTTTGAGCTGAAGTCCAGTTATGCGAGCAGTGAAGTGTTAGTTAGAAAGTACTTCTAGAAATGTCAAACTGAATTTGATTTAAAAAAGCACAAAAACTGTTGTAAAAAAATCCTTTCTAAGAGCAAACAGCTGTGCAGCTACATGAGTGCAGCCTAATTTATATGTGGAATAGTCACTGAGACCCAGTCAGTCCTCTCTGCTGACTCTGCTGACTCTTCAGTCAACAGTCTCCATCCTGCTGTGTCACTACGGTGATTATGTGATGAAATTCCAAACAACCCACGTTGTTCTAACAGTAATATGGTAACAGGTAGTGGCTTTGGCAACTTATGTGAGAAAAAGATTTTTGAATTTGTGAGGTGCGAACTGGCCAGTCCTCCCTGCCGACTCTTTGGTGAACTTTCCCCCAGAAAACAGCCTCTGTCTCTTCAGCGAGAGTCGACTGTGTAAAATCTAGTGTCTCCAGGTCCATCATGCTGTCTGCCTGTCTGTCTGTCTTTTCCTTTGTTGTTTTTCTTTCATTCAGCTGCTCTGCCTCTGTAAAGACAGCGGCTGTCTGGATTGGCGGAGAGCTAAATTGCTCAGTGTGAGCTTGGTCACGGCTCAGCTCTCCTTGAGATAATGAAATGACAATTAATGGGAAAGCTGTTGCCAGTCGCTCATTTGTTCGCTCACTAGTAGAGCAGCAGCATGGAGGGACAGGAAGAAACCGCTGCATTCATGACAGACTCCGGAAACTGCCCAGCAATCGTTTTCATATTGAATAGCTGCTGATATGATGTTGAAAATCCATGCAAATATAGAAAAATGAAAGTTGAGTCCATGGCTCCCTGACTATTACAGAAAATATAATATTGGTATCAGATTAAAGTGGTTTCCAGAACCGAATAAATATGAATTTCCACCTTTATTTAATATAGAGATATTGCTGTTAGTCTAAATGTAAAAAAAAAAAAAAAAAAAACTAAAATATAAGGTGTTGTAGGTCAAGAGTTTAGATGCTGCTCTGAAGCTCTGTAACCCATGTTAAAAAAAAAAAAAAAAAAAAAAAGGTATATCCTTTATTAACCCAATGACACTTCAGTCAATACATTATTTACCATAGCCAGGGGCCTACACAGTGCAGAGCCACTCTGAGCTCTGGCCTACTGAGATAGTCCCTGACAGAATGGCGGAAGACACATATATTTCCTTGAAAAGAAAGAACGAAAGCAGGCCCTTGGGCAACTCATAAAACGTCTCTCCAATATGTGCTGTGAAGTGGAAATTCTATAGTCATCCAAAAAAGCAGAGAGAGAGAGAGAGAGAGAAAAACATTTTCTATTTAATTTCTAGCTGCAGTTGTTGCCCATTAATGCATTTTCCTCTCTAAGTCAATACACTTGTAGGATAAAATTGCAAATTTATAACCATTATCTCAGTAGCAGTAAGACTTGCTCATGGAATTGGAATTATATATGTGGTTTTGTGTTTTTATAAGACTCCAGGCAAGCACTTTATGTTTTCTGTTTCTAAATACAATTAATTTAACTGAAGGCAAAAGCTAGTAAAGTATGACATGAAATTACATCATCTCTGTTATTATGCTAGTGGGGGATGTGATAAAGCTGTGTAATCTAGTTAGCAAAGTCCCTGTTTGCATGGCTGATCAAGCTAAGCTTCTTGTGACTGCATTACAATGCAAAAGCTCAGTCAGCTACACAAAATTAAAACTGAACAAAGTGAATGCAAAGCGTGGAGCATGCTGCAGTACAGGGCGATTCACTGTACCTGGTATTGGTTGGCCTTCGCAAGCTCCTGATTAGCTGATTCCACGTTGGATGATGCAGTCTGGATGTAATCTTCAATGCTGTCTGAGGAAACAAAGAGCAGATTCATTCTTAGTGGGTCACTTTCATGCCAAATGCCAATATAACAATGTGGTCAGACAACACCAGCACAGCCATTGATTGCAGCTCATGCTTGTGAAACCCACAGTGTTTAATATTATAAACATAATTTACTGTAGCTAAGGTTAGAGTAAAAGTTTGGTTTACTTTATGTGAAAAAAGAGCAAGTTAATTTTAGTTCTCATGAAGTCAAAAATGTATCTTTCAGTGTTTTTATTGCATAATATGTCGCCTATATCTAGCCCAACTATGACAGAAAAAGTCTTTTTTGAGGTACATATGGCCAGGCCTCACTGATTACTGTACAAAAGCACAACTTTATAACGTTATTCAGTGATTTTGGTGAAACTGGACCAGATTTTATTCAGGTTATATGGTTGCTCAGCTTCAACTCTCTGTGATTTACAGATAGCTTTAGCCTAACGACTTGCTAAAGTAGTAGCTAACTGCTAACTAACTCCTGCTATCTGACTCTACTGTTAGCAGGTTTGAGCACAGCCTCTGAGACCAACATAGAATAACATGACACTACGGAAATGATTCACGGACTTTCCTGATGGAAAGATTGTAAAGTAACAAACACTAACTGTTGTTAGCTCGGTCAGCTGTTCAGCTACCCAAACTGACCAAGGATGCCAGGAGTCAAACCTGGCAAGAAAACCACCTTGGGAGGCTACTGCTCCATGCCAGACTGGCCATCACTGGTTTCTGAGGTTGTGGTTGAGGTCAGTTCACTCAACACTACCTGCAATGCTTAGTGATCAGGGTGTAAATTGGGTACTGTAATCACCAATTAATATTGATGAAGTCCCTCCGTATCCGACTATTTTTACAGGAAAGATGTAAACAAATAACAAATAACACATTGCTTTCTGTTTCATAGGAACTTTAATGGAATACCCAGTGACGGAATATTGTACAAAAAACTGTCAAATCATATGTCAAGATGTCACATTCTGTTCTGTCTGTGCAGCCATCCAGCCACATTTCCACTTCCTCAGATTCCTCAGTTACTTTTAGTCCATAGTATTAGTCAAACTCCAAAAAAAAAAAAAAAAAATCTAATTCTTATAATTTGTCTTTCATTAAAGTCAAACTCTGTGCTCTCGGGTTTTAACAGAGTTTCAGCTATAAATGTGTTGGTGGCAAGCCCAAGCCTGCTATTACCATTTCTTGACACAATCCACCCAGCTCTGTCCAACCCTGGCACTCTTACACTCACTGATTCCAGCTATTGTTTGTCAAGAAATTCTTCCAGCACTTAACTTTTTAAAGTGTGTTTTGTACAGGTGCAATAACTGAGGTGATGCTGAACTGTGGACAGAACCAGTCTTTATGCTAAGTCAGGCTAAACGCATCCTGACCCTCTACATAAACCCTCCACTTAAAGGTCCAGTAGGAGGATTTCGTGGCGTCTAGCAGCGTAATTCTGATTGAAACCTACTACAGTCACGCTCCTCTTCCAAGCCTGAAGGAGAAACTACATCGTCTGCAAAATGTGTGTAAACCATGAAATGCCCTGTAGAGTATATAACCAATCTTTTGGTTTGTCCTTTCTGGGCTACTGTAAAAACATGACAAATCAACATGGCAGTCTCCTGTAGATATAAAAGTTTCACTAAGGTGGTAAATCATAACAGTCCTTATTTTCAGGTGATTATACAGTAATGAACATGTAGCTATGGCTATTATATTAGATGATATTGGTCTTCTTATCTCACTCTTGGAAGAAAACTGTAAAAATAACTGAAAATCTGTAAAAATAACTGAACATCTCTCCATGTTTGGCTAAGTCAGTTCTCAGTACATTCATCATGCATGTTTAAATGGTGATACTAGCTTTAATACTGAGCTATATATTTTAAATAATTTAGCTTTTTTTTTTTGGTGCAACCCTGTCACAGTGCAGAGTCAAATACTGATTAGTTTTATGCACTATCGGACAAGAATACAATGTTTTTAAAGTATCACTTTTTGTATCATTAGTTCTCTTAACAGAATTAGGTCTGGTGCAGACTGGCATCATTCTAAAAGCTCTTGCTCTTCAGATTCCAGTGGTAGCACTTGATCTTATTAGCCTGGAATTAACTGAAAAAATAGCAGACATAATTACCTCACACCTGAACATCTCTTTGTGAACAAGCTTCACAAAGATACTTAAAAAAAACATTTGCAGTATCCTCTGTCCTTAAACATTAGAGACAGAACACTAAATG